>JAUTXW010001947.1:0-382798 GCA_030620095.1 Kuschelorhynchus macadamiae
CACACTGTGCAGGGCTCGCGAGTTTTCTGGTATTTTCATTGTGTCTATTTGGTAATTTTTTAATTTTTATTTATATTTCTAACATTTTTATTTGGTCAAATTTAATTCTTATTTATATTGGTGACATTTCTATTTATATTTGTGACACTTTTATTTGGTATTTTATTTGTTATTACGATTTTGTTCATAATGGACAATTTTTTGGCATCGAGTAGCAAAATTATTGACAATGACTTTGACTTATACACATGTACTCAAATGAAAAATTTTGCAAACCAACAAAACAATGAAACAGACGTATTTACAACTAGTCAACAACAAACTATTCAGGACTTGAATGAAATTATTTACAATAGCCAAGTTCAGAATAATGCCAACAAACAGAACAACGAAAAATATTTATTTACAGCTACTCAACAACAAACTCTTAACGATCTTAATGACATTATTGACAACAAAACGGAATTAATTACAACAAAAACTAAACAAACTCTTGAAGAACTGAATGACATTGACGAAACTCAAAATTCTAGCTATGAGGATATTGTTTGTTTTCAAAAGCTAATCAAATTATTTAACATTAAAATCGCCAATTAATTCTCGAGACCAATAGACCCTTTTTGTTTAGTGAAAATTCTGATTCGGAAGAAGAACAAATTGATCAAAATTTAAGTTCGGCTATATCTCATATTAATTCACCATATGATATTGTAAATTCTGATTCGCAAGAAAAACAAATTGAAGCAAATTTAACTGGATATTTCTCTTAATAATTCACCAGTTGAACAAAATTCAATTTCGAAACCATCATTTACTACTAAAAAAAATTTAAAATTAATAAAAAAAATAAAAAAACAAGTAGCAGACCTCAAGTGTCTGGGTTTCGCTATTCAAAATTTAACTATTTGATCACAATTAAACAGGGAGACGCAAGTACGGTGAATTATGTTAAACAGGCCTTTGACAAATTAGTTAACTCATTTAAAGGAATGGATTCATAAAGTCAATTAATTTCTATTGCTTTTTTGAAAATTTGACTATAACTAAATAAAAATGCTCAATATTAATTTTATTATTATTATCCAGAGAACTTCAAAAATGCAATTGCTTTTTTCAAAATTTCACTATAACTAAATAAAAATGCACAATATTAATTTCATTATTATTATCTAGAAAACTTCAAAAATGCATAAGTGTGTAACATGTATTTATTGCGACATATTAAAAAACATGTTTGCGGAAATTCCACAACACTCACTAGTTGGTTGAAACAACCAAAGCTTGTTAAAGGTAAGAACATTTTATTTTTCATGTTTTATTTTGTAAAATATTTTTTTTTAATTTATAGATTATACAAATATTGTAAAGAATGCAAGAAAAATATAAACCAAAATCTATGGGGTGGACATCTTCGATCTAGTGTGCACAAGAACAATTCCAAAATAGGCTTGGAGGAAGTTGTTGAAATTATCAAGTCGGCATTCAGGGAACGAATAATATCTTATAGGATTTCCTCACCCCAAAACTTTATAAATGTGAAAGAATATTTTCAACATTTGAAATACAAAATTGTACATCTAATAGATCAAGAACTGCAGAAACATAAATGTATCAAGCTAAATATGGAACTGTTCGGTTTCTATTTTAACCCCAGCAGCGACAGCTATGATGTCAAATCTTTTAATGCGCCGTTCCCGTTTGCCAGGATATCAGACAAAAGAACTTTTAGAGCAAATCTGCACCATTATTGACCAGAAAGCTGACGAATTTGCAGAAAGAGATTCAGGTAAAGAATTTATTTTCTATTTTACAACGGCAACAAAAAAGTAATTTTTTAATTTTTACATTGCAGGATGGGCTTTGATGAATTTACTTCATTTAGAAATTAATGTTAACAAGCACAATCCGCTGAGAGCCTAATCTTTTATCGAACTTCCTCAAGGAAATCAAGAGACGTCAAGCTGTGATCAACATTAGGAATGATGACAACTTTTGCTTCGCACCAACCAAGCGGATTAGATTTTGAAACTTCATCCTACCCACACTACTCTTCTGTTTTGGAGATGTCAGGTATAGAATTTCCAATGTTGCTAAAGAACATAAAGATTTTTGAAGAAAAAAATAACATTTCTAATATTCTATATGGATTAGAAATTATAAATCCTAAAAAGGGGTATGAAGTAATTGGTCCACTTCATTATTCATCGAATAAAAAAAATCAGCATGTCAATTTATTGTTAATAAGTGATGACGATGAAAAAACTTTTCATTATTGCTATATTAAAGATTTATCAAAATTAGTTTCTACACAAATGTCTAAACATCACGGAAAAAAATATATTTGCAACGGTTGTTTACAATATTTCCCTACAGAAGAAAATTTATTACAACACAATAGCTATGACTGTGATCATTTACGAATTAACCTACCTTCTAAAGAATTAATAAAAGATAAGTTTGGAAACTATTCATATGATAATATTTTGAAATTTGTAAATTATCATAAACAAATGGTGTATGCAGATTTTGAATGCATTTTAAAGCCTTTAAATAATGACAATGTTGACAAAAATCCTAATACTTCATACACCTTAAAACAATATGAACATATTCCACATTCATTTGTCTATTACATTAAATGTTCCTTCGACGATAATTATTCTAAATTTGAAAGATATAGAGGTCAAAATTGTGATACATTATTTATAAATTCTGTAGAAAGAGACGTATATAACATATAGGTACAATAAATTTTTAAAGGTTCCTAAAAAGATGATTCCTTTGAACGAACTGGACAAAATTTATTATAACTATGAAATAGTTTGTCATATTTGTAATAAACCTCTTTTAAATGACAGGGTTGCAGATCATTGTCATATAACTGGTCTTTATAGAGGTCCAGCTCATTCACTCTGCAACATAAATTACAGAATACCTAACTTTATTCCAGTTATATTGAATAATTTGCGTAATTATGATTCTCATCTATTTCTCAAAAAATTATGCTTAAATAAAGAACAACTAACAGTTATCGCACAAAACAAGGAAAAATATATTTCATTTGAAAAGTTTATTCATGTGGATAATTATTTTGATAAAAAGACACAAAAGGCTAAGAAAAAAATATATCGTTAAGGTTTATTGATTCTTTTCCATTTCTATCCCATTCTTTATCAAAACTCTCTGAAAGCTTAAAAGATGAACAATGTAAAGAAATAAAAAAACATTTCAATGATGAAGAAAGATTTAAACTTATTCGGCAAAAAGGTGTATTTCCTTACAATTATATTGATGACTGTTTAAAATTAGAAGATACAACTTTACCTCAGAAAGAGCAATTTTATAATACTTTAACGGATGAGCACATCAGTGATGCAGAATATCAAAGAGCTATAAAGGTTTGGCAATTGTTTAAATGTGAATCTCTTGGTCAATACTCCGACCTTTACTTACTATCTGATACTTTACTTTTGGCAGATATTTTTGAAAATTTTAGAAGCACTTGTTTATCCACGTATAAGCTCGATCCAGCTCATTTTTACACTTTTCCAGTTTTATACTGGGAGGCGTGTTGGCGCTATACTGGAATAGAGTTAGAATTGTTAACAGATCCAGATATGATACACTTTTTCAAAAAAAGCGTTCGCGGTGGTGAGCTCTTGCATTTGTAGAACATCTGAATCTATACATACATATAAATACATAATTTATTATGATTCAACAAATTTGCATGGTCATGCAATGTCACAGCACATTCCAACGGGAGATTTTGTTTGGTTAACAGATAAAGAAATCAACGATTTAAATATTATGAATATTTCTAAAAAATCTAATAAGAGATACGTTTTAGAAGTTGATTTAGAATATCCTACAAGTCTACATTCCTATCATATCGATTTTCCGCTTTGTCCTGAAAACTTTAAACCGCCAAATTCTAAATGCATAAAATTAATATCCAATTCAAATGATAAATCAAAATATGTTATTCACTATCAGTTACTTTACAGTTTTCTCAATCTGATTGGTTGAAAAAATATATAGACTTGAATCAAGATTAAGAAATGATTGAAAGAATGAATTTGATCGTAATACTTACAAGTTGGCAAATAATAGTATTTATGGCAAGACTATGGAAAATGTTGATAGGAGAATTGACGTAAGACTTGTTACAGAGTGGGAAAAAATAGAAGAAAAGGTGGTACTGAGAATTTAATTGCAAAACCATATTTCAAGGACTTAACAATATTTTCTGAAAACTTGGTAGCTATTCAAATGCAAAAGATTCAAGTTACTTACAATAAACCAATATATGTAGGCTTCTCAATATTAGATATATCTAAAACTGTCATGTATGATTTCTTTTATAATTTTTTAAAACCTCTTTATTAGGAAAATATTTCACTTTTATACACCGATACCGATTCGTTCATTTTAGAAGTCACAACTCCAAATATTTACTCTGACATGATAAAAAATATTCACAAATTTGATACATTTAATTATGAATTTGGTAATATTCATGAAATGCCTATTACAAAGTTATAGGAAAATTCAAAGATGAATATGCTGGTGAACCCATTACTGCTTTCTTTGGTACTGGAGCAAAAGCATATTGTATTAAAACGGAAAATAGTTTAACAAAAAAAGAAAAAGGTGTTAAGAAAAGTGTCATTAAAAAGCAGTTGGATTTTATTCATTATAAAGATGTTGTTGAAAATCATTCTAAAACCTTTTGTTAAATGTATGTTTTCGATCTAGACAACACACAGTTTTCACCGAATTAATTAATAAATTGTCTTTGAGTTCTGAAGATGATAAGCGGTATAAAATTCCCTATAGTTTTAATACATTAGCTTGGGGACACCAAGATATTGCTTTGTATCAATGGAATGCAGAACATGAAGATTTAGATATATTTATGTAGATATTATAAGGTATTTAAATTTGTTGTTTTTGAAACCAAAGTTAGTCTTCATAAGCCTTTCACAAAATGTGCTTAGAAACTTTTGACAAAGAAATTGATAACAGTTATTTTAAAACATATGAAAAACGGCTTTCCACTTTTAAGAAATGGAAAGGAAGATTGAGACCAGAAGTGTTGGCTGGAGCTGGCTTTTACTATATTTCAATCAATGATATTTGTAAATGTTTTTATTGTGGTATTGAAATTTTTGATTGGTTAAGTTATGATGATCCTATTGTGAAGCATAAGAAATTTGCTAGGAATTGTGATTCAAATAACTGTTTATGGAAAAATAGGAGTCGAATAATTGTAACCATTCAAAATAAGTCTTCAAGCTACACATTTTATATAGTATTATTAATATCCTTATTTATGAACTTTTACATATCTTTAAATTAAGTATTTTATTGTTATTTTTTTACAACTGCTTTTGCTTTCGTGGTGAAAGTATCTGCTTAATGTTAATAAATTTGGAATATAATTATTAATTTGTTTCAATAACTATCAGTAGATCGCAATTCATTCTTCTTTATTTTATTTTCCAAAATGTTTTTATGTTCATCATCCCCCTGGCGTAACACAGTGTGAAATATGTTTTTCTAATAAAACAGACGTCACTCTAAGTAAATATTGTAAATTTATGAAAATTGGATTAATTAACAATAGTACAATTAGTTGGATGGAACCAATAAATGGAGATGAAAATGCAAGTAAATTTTTTAAAATTTTGTATCATTATCCAAATCGATCTATTTTTGATACAAATTGGATCGAAAGGTTAGAGTTTAAAAATAATCAGTTACAAATTATAATCCCCAACTGTGCCAATTATTATGACGGGTTCAAAAATTATTACTTCTCCATCATTAGTGTTACATTAAACTTTGCATTATTTTTATACATTACCATTTTAATTATTTATCTTTATTACAAATTTCAACTCGAAATCTATTTTTTCATTAATCGAAACTTTGAAGAAACTGGGGATGAGAATATTTAAGTACAAGAATAACGCAATATGTTTCAGTCTCGTTTAGTTATTATGAACCACGCCGTGGTTCATAAGCCTTTAGAAACGCTTCTTAATTCAAAAATTTATTTTTTAAATAATTCTTTGTCAAAATTTGTTCTTGTTGGCATTAGTTTAAATGATTTTTCTCCAAAAATTGTAATTGGTGGAAAAACTGGATTTTTAATCGCACTAACCGAAGAAAATTGGAAAGACATTTGTGTTCATCAAGGAATTATTGTAAACAATTTCTACTTTCCTCAAGTTGATCAAACCAGTGTGAAGATAAACAACATTCATCTGCAGGTCCAGAAAATAAATGATATCCCTGTCCTGCAAATTACAAAAGGCCCACACTTCATATACTTAGGACAAGAGTCTTTGGACAATTTGTGGCGATTGGAGGAAATTATTGATTATAGATTATCTATAATTAAAAGGCAAGAATTCAATGCATATTTCAAAATATTTTAAACTAATATTTCAGATGATTGTGGCGACTTGTGTACGCAAGTCCAACACAAAATCCTAACAGTGAAAATGTTTCAACTATGATGGAATTACTTGCTTTATATCCTGAACAAATTGAAGCAAAATGGAACAAAAAGAAAATATTACGAAGAAAACAATGAAAATGGATCAAAAAGAAAATATTACGAAGAAAACAATATCTTTTCTGGAAGAGAACAATAAGGTGCATGTGTTAGTGAAGTGGAGCTTTGCTTACAGACAAGCCCGTAGGAGTAACTTTCAGATGTGGTACTTAGATAGACTCCGTTTTGAAAAAAGAATAAATGATTGTAAACTTATTCTAGATTCGATATTATCTGAGGAACATAGAAATAAAAATTGTATTTGATGTTTTACTTAATAAAATTTTAATTTCTTAAATGTGAATTTTATTTGAAATTAATTAGCACATAAGAGTAGGTAATTTGTATCAGCTAAAGCATAAAGTGAGGAACAGAAATAAAACAAATTTAACTATTTTTTTTTCAATTTAATTAAACAATATTTTTTTTATCAATCCATGTATTATATTTTTTATCAAGTCCTAACCATTTCACATAAACTTTGTTTCCTTTCCTTCTCAAAATCTTCTCAATAAGATAAATGTTAAAAAGGTATCGGTATGCTTTACTTTTAGTAATTCTTGCTCATAAAAACCACCCAGAATGTCCTGATTATCTTCGTCTTGAATTAAATACGTCCAGGGGTTTGTCATCTTAACTTCTTTAATGTGGAATATCTCATTTGACCAATTTGGTGTGTAACCTTTCGAAAATCCCTCTCGATGCTTGCTTATGCGTACGTGATTACCCACTTTAAACTTAGGAGATTTTATATCTAAGATTTTAGCATGAGTAAATGTTGATTTCAAGATTCTCTTTTCATTGGTTTTATTTACTTGTTTTGGCTTCATTCCTATTGAAGAATGTTTTGTATTGTTATATTCTTTTACAATATCCGCTAATATATTAAACCATTTGAAATTTCCTTGAATGTTAAATATTTTCCACATATTATTCTTTAAAGTCCTGTTCACTCTTTCTACTATACTCGCTTTCAAATTGGAAAACGTGCTATAATGGTTAATTCGAAATTGTTGCATCAAATTTTGAAAATTTACATTGAAAAACTCTCTCCCTCTGTCCATTTGCAAGTTCTTTGGTGGAGTTTTTGCACTGATTAATATTTTTTTCATTGCCGCTGTTACGTCTTTTCCAGATTTAGATTTTACCGGTTCGGCCCAAACATACTTAGAAAATACATTTATGGTAATCAAGATATATTTAAATCCCTTATTAAATTTGGCATAGGGTAACATTTCAACCAAATCAGCTTGAAAAAGATCATTTAACCCTTTCACCACCACCCTTCTGCGTTTGTAGTTTTTTCTAGCAGGTTTATGTAATTCATTAACGACTTGTTGTTTAACGGTTGACATGACAACAAACTTGTTTATTCAATTTAAAGGAAGTTCAATTTCTATGTTTTGTAATAATTCGAAATATAATTTTTATATGTTTTTTCCCATTCATTCAATTTATCAATTTATTTTGTATAACTTTTTTCATTTAAAACTTTACTAATTTAGTAATCTCCTTTTCTAAAGCATTAAAGGAGTTTTTTATCTCTCCAGTTAAGAAAGTAGTTGATCTACTATCACTAATTTTGAATTCCTCCTCTGTCTTATTTAATTCTTGTTCTAATTTCTTAATTACACTAGACATTATCTTTCCAAAGGAAATATATTGTTGTTTTTCTTCCAAAGAGAGTTGGTCAATTGTTCTACTGTTAAGAATGCTATTTTGATTTCTTTTTTTTTATCATCTAACCTGTTTATAAAAATTCTTAATTGTTTAATCTTTTCCTTGTGTTTTTCAATTATTACTTCTCTTATATTTGCTTCCATTATCTTATTAATTTTGTTGATGTCATCACTTAATTTTTTGTCTTCCTTTTTAACATGTTCATTTAAAAATTGCAAATCTTTACTTATTTGATTTAGCGTTAGCAACTGTTTATTAACGTTTTCAATTGAGGTATAACATCCTTTAATTTGGTTTTCATACTTTAAAAGATTTTCATCAAAAACCTTAAGGTTTTTAGCAAAAATTTCATTATTTGTTTCATTTTCACCTAATTTCCTTTTTAAATTATTAATGCCACTTATTCCCTCTTGATTTTGTTTAATAAAATCTAACTTAAAATTGTTGAGAATTTTACTTTCAATATTTGAATGAATTGTATTTTCCAAAGAAGCAGAATTTATTAATTGACGTTTTGAAATATGGCGTCCAAATTTATCAACTGTCATGTTGAGCTTTCATTAAACAATAAATATCATTATATTTAATAGCTGTTATTTATAGTATAACTCTATCTTCTCCTAATTCTTCAATAATAGAGATAATCTCGTTACTATGAGCATTATTTCCCGCATCACTTGATGAAATTAATAAACGTAGCCTATCAACAATTTCGTTTACATTATTCCAATATACATGTCATGTATTTGATCTGCTTGTTTTCCAAATTAATCCCTTTCGTGTTGTTTTGGCTCTAGTTGTTCTAAACGGAGGTTTTGATTTGTCAAATGCTGTAACTAATCTTTGTAAGGTTTTTGTCTTTGTAATTTCTTTTCTTTGTAAATATGGTCCTATTATTGTAACATATTTGTGTGATGTATTTCCTTAAACTTGTTCATTTGAATCAAAATTTCTACGATATACATTTGTTTTAGCTAGAATGTTCATGTAATTATCTAAATCTTCTTTCTTATAACTTTTCGGTTCTTTTTTGAAAAGCAATTCGTATAAACCTGGCGTGCTTGGGTACGTTATTCCTTCCACTTTAATGTCTTTTCCAATAATTTCTATCGGTATCTGTGTTAAACCAAAAGAAAACTTATCCGTTTCGAGGTCATGAACTATTCCATAATAATGGTCAAATTTAGGTTGTGTATCTTTCACACCCTTATCAATATATGATCTGGGTAATTCATGAAAATCTGCTAAGTAATGTTTATATGACGGTGTACCAACATAGGTTTGAATTGTTTTTCTAGTTTGTTCCAATATGTCTGACAAGTTTAAATTTGTTGTTGTGTCACTAGAAGGATCTGAAGTTTCCGCTATAACAGTTGATGTCAATGGTTGTACTACAGGAGAGGAAGAAGTGATACTGCTGTCGTCTAAAAATGTTGGTAGTTCTGTGGGGAGTAACGGAGTTTTCCCTGTTTTCTGAATAGTTTTCGTCGGAGTTGATGTTTTATAAAGCTTTGTAGGTGTTTTGAATTCTTCATACTTTGAACCTCTTTCTTCTTTTAAATCGAATGGTTCGGATTTATCAATATTTGAAATTAGCTGTTTAAGAGGTTGTGTTATTGGTCTATAAGTTTGTTCTAATTCGGACTGAGCGGTAGAAGTAGCTAATTTCAAGCTTCGATATTTCTGCTTCACGGCATGTCTCGATTTTATTAATTCTCTAGCTAAACGTGTATCCATGCTGTACAAGTTTTAAACGAAATAAAATTGCAAATTTTTAACTTTTATAAATATATAAAGGAATCGAATTTACTCCTGTATCTGCCGTGATTTACTTCACAATCTTTGTCAATTACAATTGTCAATATGGATGCATCCAACAGTTAGCACAAATATTTTTAAACTGATCAAATGTCATATCCAATATACAGTGGTCGTTATATAGATGTTTTAAACTCAAACAGTCATGTTTAAATAAAATTAATAAGTTGGAATTTTCTCGAATTAGACGTTTAAGGATTGAGGAATATCCTTGAAAAATAAAAAAACAATCGGTGGTTCTATGCCTTCCATGCGTGAAATAGTCCCTAATAATAGATTGATTATGACAAGGAATATCGTCAAAAATGATAACGGAATTTGGCTTTAACTCATGAGGTGAAATAATGTTCTCATCGCTATCGTATTCAAAGTATCCAATTTCTTCAAAGGCTTTAACAACTTTCTTAAATATTCATATTTTGGTTGATCTAATGACTTTAAATAAACATAGACATTTTCAAACTTAATTCCATTAGGATGCTCGAGCAGTGTAAGCATAACGTTGGTTTTACCGCTACCACTGCAACCAACTATGAGTCCTCTTTTTGAACCCCCGCAAAATAAGTCACCATGCTTTTTCAACTGTTTACTTAAAATTTTTTCGTCATGATTATTTACTGGTAAAGAGAATTTTTGCTTTTCAATCCGCATTCTTAATCACACGAGTAAATATTTGTAGCTGTAAAAGTATTTATATCAGAAAAATGTCAATGTGTTTTTAGTATACAGAGAACTTCAATGACTGTGGGTCGGCATAAGTTGAAAAAAACTATCAAAAGACGTAATAGAAAAGGCTCTGGTTTAGTAAATAAATTAATTAGTAAACTACCCTTCGAAGTTCATATACCAGGATATAATTATTGTGGTCCAGGCACCAACTTGGAGAAAAGATTAACTAGAGGTGATGTTAGTATAAATCCATTGGATTCCGCTTGTAAAGAACACGGTATATCATACTTTCAGACTGAAGATTTATCAAGAAGACACATATCTGACCAAATATTAGAAAAAAAAGCCTGGGATAGGGTAAAAGCTAAGGATTCTTCTATTGGTGAAAAAATTGCAGCTCTAAGTGTTGTAGGAATAATGAAGGGTAAAAGAAAGTTCGGTTTGGGATTTAAAGATAAAAAAGGGGTAAACTTAAATTGAGAAAAAACGTATCATTCGAACACCCAAAAAATTTGGAGGATTTCTACCTCTTTTGTTTCCCATTCTTGGCGCACTGGGTGCTTCTAAAAAAGGCAAAGGATTATATATTGGACCATATAAAGAAAAAGGACTATTTCTAGACCTTATAAAGGAGGATCAGTCAAAATGAAAGCAATCAGACAAAAAAAAACTCAAATAAGTTTTCCAAAAAGAGCACTTACGAACAATGATATTATTAAATATGTAAAGCTGTTAAAAATAACTGGCTTTAGAGGTGTTTTTATGCTCGATGAACTTCCAAAAAAAATTAATCTGAAAGAGTGTGGTATTGTAAATTTGGATAAAAAACAAAATAAAGGATCTCATTGGACTGCTAACCACCTTTTGAACTTCTCAAATATTTTAATTCGAATGGCAAAGTGGATGTATTTTATACTTATGAAAACAAACAAAAATTTAATTCGTAACTGTGGTCAACTATCCCTAAAATTTTTGCAATAAAGTATATAAACTCATTATTTGTTGTAATATCTCATTCATAAATAAACTGCAATGTCCACCACAATTGCCATATCAGGAAACAGTTCTGTTTTGTCTGCTGATTTTAATCCGCCCATATATTTAGAGGATGGAAAACAATATTACCTGGGTTTAGCTGATTTTGAAACGTTTATGACTATTCCCAATATAAAAGAAGGAGATAATAAATTTTATATAGATAATAAAGTAATTGTTATTACCGACGGAACATATGACATTACAGATATAGAAACATACATAAGAGAAAGTATAGAAGATTTATTTCCAAAAGAAAAAATGTTTTTTCTTTTAAAAGCAAATGTTAACACTCTAAAAACTTTTTTAATGTGTAGTAGAAAAATTGATTTTACCAAGGAAGATTCGATAGGAAAAATGTTGTGTTTTAATAGCAGGATACTAAAAGCTATGAAAGAGGAAGAATCAGATAATGTTGCAAAAATAACTAAGGTCAATGCTATTTGTATTGATTGTAATATTTGTGTCGGTTCTTACAGTAATGGTAAACCTGTTCATATTATTCACCAGTTTTATCCAACTGTAGCTCCAGGCTATAAAATAGTGGAATCTCCTTTGCCCATTTTGTATTTTCCAGTTAGCGTCAAAGCAATTAACAATATAACCGTTAAAATAGTTGATCAAGGCGGAGAACTTATCAGCTTTAGAGGAGAAACTGTAATAGTAAGGTTACGTTTTCAAGCTAGTGACATATAAAATGGTTGTTAGATATAATAGAGCCCTTGGAATGGGACTTGCACCTACCACTATCAACAAAGTAAAAACTTATAAAAAGAAAAAGACTAAACAACAGTTCAGTATCAAATCCAACACCAACAAGTTAAGACGAGATAATCGTAATTTTCGCACATCTTTGGGTTTCACTGTTTTAAAATAATGAACATATTAAACGTAAACGAAAAGCTTTATGTAGACAATTCCATCGTTAGTTCAGAGCTTCACACATATCAACCATATATTTCTTCAAAATTCAATTACAATGATAAAATAAGGATCCCAATTCAAGAACTCGATATGCTTACACTCTATCATCAGATAGTTTACTTTATATCGAAGGAAAATTAACTAATACAGAAGATAAATATAAGAAAGAATTGCTATTTATTAATAATGGTATAGCCTTTTTGTTCAGAGAAATCCGCTATGAACTAAACGAAATTACTATAGATGCAATAAGAAATGTTGGATTAGCATCAACCTTAAAAAGCTACCTTTCCCACAATACCAACGAAAGTTTAAAACTGGAAAATGCAGGTTGGTTTCCATATCGAAAAGAAGGTGATACAATTTTAGTTGATAATGCTGGAAAATTCTCCGTATCCATACCACTAAAAATGCTTTTAGGATTTTTTGAAGGTTACAGAAAAATTATTATGAATATGAAACAGGAATTAGTTCTTATTAGATCAACTGATGATTTAGATGGTGTTATCTTCAAAGAAGTTCCGGCACACCCTCTTAGTGCTCCTGACACTCCATTGGTTACTTTCGATAAAATTTATTGGAAAGTTCCTCACATTCTAGTTGATATGCCACAACAACTTGCTCTATCAAAAATATTAGAATCAAATAAAGATATATTGATAGGATTTAGGAGTTGGGAACTAGTTGAATATTCTTCTCTAACCGAAACAACCCGTCACACACGGCCGGTAAAAACAACTAGTAAACTAGAAGCTCCTCGTCATGTTGTGATTGGCTTTCAAGAAAACAGAAAAGGGAAAATTGCTAAAGATATGAGTAAATTTGACAATATTACCTTGTCAAATATTAGAGTATTTTTAAATTCTGAAAGATATCCTTATCACGATTTGTACTTAAATTTCGAAGAAAACAAATTTTCTGCTTTATACGAAATGTTTGCCAACTTTAGACAGTCTTACTATGGTGTTCCAAATGAACCCATTTTTAATCCTGAACAATTCAAAAACATTAGTCCTATTACACATATTGATTGCTCCCATCAAAAAGAAACAACTCAAACAGGATCCGTAGTAATGAGAATTGAATTTGAGACACACAATGCAATTAAAAAAGATACTTCTGCTTATTGTCTTATTTTACATGACAAATTATTTAGCTACAACCCTTTTACTAAAATTGTGAAACAATTATAAACTTTATCCCCACTCTTTCCATACTTCGATTTAATTTAAAGGCATTTTCAAAAGCTTTTAGTTTTAGTCATGACATCAAAACTACAACAACAAATTGAAAAATTTATTTTTAAAATTAATCAACTGAAAGAAGAAATTGCAAATTATTCAAGTAAAAAAATTCTCATTAAAAAATTTGCTGCTTTGAAAATATGAGATTGGTTATGGATATTCAAGGATTCAAGGATGAAAAAAATAAATTTATACCAAAAGAGCTCGCAGCTTTTGATGGTTATGAAATGACTCATTACATTTTGAAAAAGTTTTTTCCAGTGGAGTTTCTTTCACCTGATTGTCACAAGCAGGCGGTATGGCTAATGAAAAATCATCATTGTATACATTGGAGTAATGGATTTAGTCCATTACATCATTTCCCAAAAATAATTAAAACACTTACGAAGAAAGCTGATTTTGTTTTTGTAAAAGAAACCGAAAAAGACGATTTTATAGAGAAATATTCTAAAAAGCCTGTGATTGAAATAGATGAACAACCAGCGCTAAAGCTAATGGAACCAAAATGCTTCTATCATTCAAAATCACCTTGTATATGTGCTTTGACAAATATGTTATTTTTATATGACAATTGTTTTATGAATGAATAAAAATATAATAATAAATATAAAATAAAAAAAATACATAATATGATACCCCAAATCTAATTTTCTGAATTCATTTAAAAGTTCATACTCATTTTTATATTTTAAATAATCATTACAAAATTTAACGGCTAATTTACATTGTTCCATTCGATCTATATTCTTAACGTATACTGACAAATCTTGTGCTTCTGCGCCTTCTTCGCCTACAATTGATAAATATTGGAAGTATGCAGCAGATATAATAAACTCTTCATACATTTCAGTAACCACTTGCTCCATTGTGAATATTATTAAATTTATTCTTCCTTTTCAATTTCTTGAAGAATAGCATCCTCTTTCATAAATTGCTTCAAGTCTTTTAAATAGTAACCAAAGCCAATATCTTTTAGATCTTGAATAAGTTGAACAAAATCTAATGTTTCACAGTATTGGTTGCAACAGAGGGCAGCCTTTACGAATTCCGCAGATTGATTATAATAAAAGTCTATCCACTCCGGACCACTTGCCATAGAATATGAAAAATAGGTTTTTGAAAGATTACTAAATTAATAAATAATAATTTAACTGCAATCAGCAACTCAGCCATTTAATTTATTTAACATAATATCTTAAATATGTGGGGGGACGTCTCTTGCGAATAGGACTAACTTTTCTTGATAATACCTGTTTTTTATCTTGGTATAATTGGAACCTCTTTTGGGTTGCAATAATAGCAGGTATATATTGGCAATCTTCTCCTATAAATTCTATTAGGTGGCTTAATTCTCCTACAAAGTATGATTTCCCAAATGTATTGAAAAACGTAGTAAGGCTTATAATTCCTTCTAAATAATCATCACAACAGTCAATTGCTTCCAAATAATCTCGTTTCAGTGGATAAAACAGTTTGGTGTATTCATCTTTCGAAATCACTTCAAAGAAATTGAGATATTTAACTTTTAACTGTCTGATAGATGTAGCTAATTTTTCGCGATTACACATAATTCACTTATTACTTGACACATTTTTTTTTTGTTTTATACACAGTTGGTGGAAAAATTCAAAAATAACTTTTTACGCAACTCGAGCACAGCTTAGTAAATTTTCCTCAGGATACTAAAATCTTGATGCACCTATTTATAAGACTTAAGAATGTAAAATCAAATGTGGGAGGACAAAGAGAAAAAATTAAAAATATGATGCGAATGAGAATAAAAGGGGAGGAAGATAAGAATTAGACACATGAGAGAGAGGAGGAGGAGGAGGCGCTCCCCTATTTTAACTACTCACCCCATGTAGGATCTATTCACTTAGGGCCTTAGCCTTACTTGACAATATAATGAGATCCTTGGGTCGAGTTAGAGAAATGCTGATAAGTTTTTTTTTAGTATATATATTAACTTGTGAATCATCGCATGAAACGATATTACTACCACATCGTAAGCAAAAATGTTCGGAATATGAGCTCGGATAATTTAGATTGTCCTTCCTTGCAGGTAAGTCGAACAATCTTTCAATTATGGAATATTTAAAAATGCAAATCAATTTTAGTCACTCGGATTTTTCGTATTTGTTAACTAATTATGTCTTTTTTTTTTGACTTATTCTAGAATTAAAAGAAGGGTAACTAAAGTCTTAAAAAACTTTCTTGTACAGGGTGTGACATAAAGTTCAAGTTAATGTAAATTTCATAACGGTTAAGTTGGCTGCATAGCAAATGCCAGCTAAAGAAAACTTGATCTTTATAGTGACTTAATTAGGGGCTTGTCTCTAGTAATTATTGGCATAGGTACTTCACCATACAGTTCCAGGTATATGCAAAAGTATATAAGTTTTGTACGAAGTGCGGGAATTGTCAATTTTCTGAAGCTTAAGCTATTATAACAAATGCTTTATAGACATAATGTCACACGCCACCTTCTAAAAATATCTCAGCAGCGTTGCCACATTTCTGATCTTTTTTCTTTATTATTTAAAATAGACACGCCTTTTGTTGCAATCGCTTATTATGATATATGTTTGATTAATTCGCAGAATTTTAAAAATTAGGTATATTATAAGAAAAACAACATTTTTTAAAAAAAGGAACAACACCGTACGGTTCTTTATATCTATAAATTATGGAATGTTAAAAAATACTAGTTAATTTAAAACACTTTTTTTTTTATTTTTTAATTTTCTTGATTGGTAACCAATTCCTCGCATTTTTTCGCTAGTAGGGCAGTTCCCTCTAGAATTTAAAGCATGGTTACTAATGACTTAATAGACTTTCTTCTACAGGGTGGGGCATAAAATTTTGGTTTTAAAATGTTGTTTCTTCTCAGTTTTATAGAGTTTAAGTTTGTTGCTTAGTAAATGCAAACTGAAAGAAATTATATTTTTAAAGTGCGTCAATTAGGAGCTTATTCTTAGCAATTAATGACATATACTTGCGATTCCTGGTACAATAAAATTATACATGTTTAGCAGAAAGTACAAACACTGCCAGTTTTCTTTATTACCCCTTATGTTTTTGTAACGGGTTTTTGATTTGTAGGAATGATGTAACACGCCCAATTAAAAAAAAAAAAAAAAAAATATATATATATATATATATATATATATATATATATATATATATATATATATATATATATATGTATATATTAGCGATGTTGCCACATCTTTTTAAGAATGATTCAAATATTTACACTCCAAAATTACCCACAATCTCCTAATTATTATCCTACGGGTACCAGTAAGCCTTTAAACTTGTTGTAGTTGTAGCTCTCCAAGAAAAATGATAAGAATTGTTATTTTTAAGCAAATATTGAAAATAAAATTTAAAATATCAAAAACAATTCTGCTTTAATCATTAAAAAAATAATGTTTTATCCAAAATAATAAAGTTTTTACGCTTACAGAAAAAAAAATATATATATATGTATTATGATGTACAGTATATCCGTGGTCGTCGGTAAACATCGGTGGGTCGGTTATATCACTCACAGTATCCATCAGCTAAATCTTGGGCGCCTCCCTTATGATTTCTATGGGAAAAGACCCACAAAAGCACACAGGTAGCTTTTATACAATGGAGATGGTTAACCAGAGGTTAGTGCGCAAGACAGAGACACTATCACTAAAGGTAGAAGGGAAATAAAAAGAACTAAAACACTAATGTAGAAAACAAATAAGTTATCTACTTATTGCCTGTTCATAAAATACAATGTATATATCCTAGGCCTAGTGCCATATGTAAACTATATGTAGTACCCTAATGAGTAAGAGAGAGAATGAGAATGTATGCCTTAGAGAAGAAAAGACGGATAAACGCGGATATAGGGCGAGCCGCGGTCACATAGTTTTGGTGATCGCAGTGGTCGGGACGGAATTAAGATCGGTTAAGACGGGCGAATCACCGAAGAACGGTAATACAGAAGCCAACGCCGGTTCCCATTCATTCATGATTTGCGGCCCGATTTTTGCGCCAAGCGAAGTCGATGACTGTCTTACACAAGCCTAACGTGACGTGTCATACAGTGATTTCATCGCAGCTAATACCTGGCGATGCCTAGAGTACTACTGACGCGGCGCTTTATAGCAACTTCAGGGAAATTAACGCAGTTTTTCCCCACGTTGCGCAACGTGTTTTTCATTCACAATTAACGGGCGTGGTTTTCTGAATAATTATCCAGAAAGAAACGTATTTTTACTACGATTAATAAAAAAGATATGGTTTTAAAACGAGGTACGATGCATACATTCCCCAAAAATTAAATTATTTTGTTACACACCCCTCTTTCTTCTGAAAAATATTTATTTATAAATATTTTAAAAATGAACTTAATACTAGGTTCCTAAACAAATACAATTATAAAATAATTTGACGGAGTGGTGTTCTGGAGTCGTCTTCTTCTGGCAGGATGGTGGATTGGATGGTTGGTCAACTTCCAGACGATCCTGTGAAGATCTATACGGCGTCGTTGATCTTCAGACTTTGTCCTGGTACCCCACCAATTCCCAAGGTGCCACATTCTCAATGGAATATGCGGCATTACGTTAAATCCGCAATCTATTCCGACGAACGGTAGTCAGCTGGTGATTAGTAATAAGCGGATTAATTGGCTTGATCATGAGTTTAGTTTTTTTCCCGACGATGCTTTAAGATCATGTACAACTGGTGAGACAACTTTAATTAGTATAAGGGTCGGAATATTTGGAAGCAAGTTTTGCGGCAAAACCTTTTACAGCAGATGAAAGAGGATTTTCACGCTTTAGAACCTTTAGACACCTCCATTCTTGGTTACGAAGATTGTAGTGATGGCTTTGGGTTGCAAACGCTCTTCCAAGATTGACACAGGTGTCTTTCAATTTCTTGCAGTATGCAGATCGAGCTGAGACGGATCAGCTTCTGTAGTTTTGTTGGGATCTACAACTGGTGTTATCGGCATAACGGTTTAGTAGGGGCCAATTCACGTCCAAAATTAAGAAGACACGGCGAGAACCCTGTAGAATCGTGTCGTGAAGTATCATTTATAGAAAATTTGACTAACGGCCCTGGTAGTGGTTTTTCGAATTGCTCGACACTGTACCCATTTGGTAAAACGGTCTTGAAAAACGACAATGTAGCTGTTTCGTTTGGCCGATCGAGGCAAGTGTCCAACTAAATCAGTAATAACAGTATCCCACAATTGGTCATTTTTTGAAAGTTGCATCTTACCGAGTGGTAAGATTTATGTCGTTGGCAGGATGAACAGTTCCAGACATACTGAGCAATATTTCGAAACATTCCTGGCCAGTAATATCAAAGTTTTCTTCTGACTGTGTCCGCTATGTGTTCGTTTTTGAGATAAATAGTCTTAAAGTTTTAAAAAAAATGTAGATTTTTTTGTTGTTCCAATATGGTAAAAGCTACTTAGTTAATACTTATCACATTTTAATAGATATTTAAAGTTGCATTTATTAGCTACTTTTAAACTCATCAATATATGGGTAACTATGTAAAGATTCAATTAAAAAGACACACCGCATTTTTTTTGTCAAATCATTAGAGCAAAAAAAGTACGTGTATGATCCAATTTTAGTACCGGTTAAAGCTCAAAAATCTTTAAAACTTGGGCATGGAAGAGCTTTTATGAAAAAAGATATTTTTTTTAATAAAACGAATCCAAAAATGTTGAATTTTCTAGATATACGGTGCTTAAAAAATCCTTTTTATTGATTTTTTAAACACCCTGTATCTAAAAAATTAAACATTTTGGAACTTATGTTGATAATAACTTATTTTTATAAAAGGTATCTCATACTCTCCTATATAAAGAAAACGCTACTTCGAAAAAAACTAGTCCAATGATTATCAGGAGATTTTTTGTGAGTTTTTACCTTCTCTTTTACCTAACGCTATTAATTTGACAAAAAAACAATAGCTAACTATTTTTTTCATTAAAATTTCGCAAGTTTACTTTTATTATCTATGCCCATGGTTAAGTTTAAAAGCAGCTAATAGTTACAAAATATAACCCTTACATATCTATTAAAATGTGTAAAGTTTTACTTAAATAGTTTTTACCATATTAGAACAAAAAATCTACAATTTCTCTAAAACTGTACTCACCCTGTATCTCGAAAACGAAGTCCTTGCAAACACATATTTATATAAGCTTTTAGTCCTAAAATAAGCCAAAAAATACATCCTGCATTTTTAGTCATCAATTAAATAACGTATCGGGTGCTTCATTAGAAAAAAACATATCTTTAGGTTATATCTAAATAATGACGACTCACAGCAGAAAACTGACTATGACACGTATAGCTTTTACTTTTTTGATAAGGTAAAACATAATCGAAATATAACGGAGGTCTCAAATTGCAATGATTTCGCCCTGGATCTGAGAAACGAAGAGGGCTATGAGAAGTATGTCTAGGGCGTCTTTCATTTTACAAAAAAAATAGCTTATGGCTCCAAAACCGCAATTCTCCCTCATCGCTATTAAAGAATATACGCCGGAAAATAATCGAAAACTTTTCACCCTGTACTTTATTTAATATTCTGCCATAATACTAATTTCTTACTTAGCTTACTATATTCATTTTTGGTTTAGACTTTTTCGTCTACTCCCAGGCGTAACTTTAAGGTTAGAATATTTACGTGGCATATTAATAGCAGAGTCGATAAAATCGGTAAATTTCCTTTACCCGGAACTCCCCTCGTTATGAATGTTTCCTTTTATTAGTAATAGTAAAGTGTGACCCAATTTAGTTCCGCACATAGTCATTTATTAACACCAATATACTGTTGTTTTAGATATTTTTAATGATCACCATTTTGTTCCATCATCTTGTATTCGTACCAATCGATTCTATACCTATGCCACACTAGATCACATAATTTAAAATACACTGTTATTTTTAAGACCGCAATGTTGTCCCATCATGTTGAATTCGTATCAGTTTATCCCTATATCACATTTAATTTTTGTTCAAAACTTAAAGTCAATTGAATATGAAGATGTTCTTTGAATATTTTATTTGATCGGCGTTTTTACCAGTTTTTGTTCATATCACACTAAGTTTGAAATTAATCTAACAAGTAGTTATTTCGGGCTGATTTTTTAAATATCCTATTAAACCGCCATTTTGTTTTGCCATATTGGATTTGTACCAAAATGTTAAGAGTTCATTTGTATGTAACACTTGATTTTTTTGTGCAAAATTTGAGGTAAATTATGTAAGTAATTTTTAATGTTTTTTTTAACATTTCACCAGACTGCCATTTTGTACGTCCATACTGGATTTTTCCCCTGCCGAATTGGCGAGAAAATAAAAACATGCAAGAAGCAAGGGGTAAGCTGTAAGCACGCAAATTTCTAAAAATTATGCGGGGCGCCAATCGTCACTCAAATAATAATTGCATTTTATTGTAGTTGGCAGGGCTTTCTCTCGATGTAGACAGGAGACGCTCCGTGTTATATTTGTTTTTTCCAACAGATCGGTACCCTTTCATTTTCTTTGAATTTGAGTAGACCTTGTCGCTGATATTTCATCTTCAGCGTGCCTTAAGCCTTTTATTTTCCTCAAGCAACAGTTAAATTTAGGTTACCTTAATTAAAACGATTTAAAACATCTACGATTCATTTAGTACTTGATAATAACCGTACACAAATAAAGACAAACACAAAACTGTATTAAAGTTTCCCTTGTTTCAATCTCCGTTCTAACAATGGAGACCATGAGGATACACCGATGCGTCGAGAGACTAAACTCGAGAGGGACAGACGACATAAAAAGATTGGCTGGCATATTCTGGACGAGACAAGCGCAAAATAGAAATAGATGGACATGCATCTAGCATTGAAGTAGGAGGATCGTGATCAGGATCGTGACTGTAATGATTGGCTACACCCAAAATAGAATGGTACCTAATATATGTTATTCTTTAACCAAAAGTTCATTAGAATAAGCCATTGTTTTGTTGTTAACATCAATACAAATATTTAACATTTCTTAAGGGGGAACTGCACGCAGTAATATGGATCATTTGCAAGCCTTCCACCGCTGCAATATTATGTTAAAACTATAAAAGATATGTATTCGCTTCAATGTGATTTTAATAGGGAAATATGTATAGTTGGGCGCTAAATGCGAATTTTTATGAAAAAATCAAATCTAGAGTTATAAAATAAAAGTAGATTTGTCCATTTTCGACCATTTTTTGACCACTTTTTGACGCACATGCCTTCGCACATAATTTTGTTTCCACAAAGTGGCTCTTTACCGCCTTACATTGATCCTTTGTCTACGTAACTTCAAAATTTGAAATGGTAAATCGTACTCATGTCTTTATATTTCTGCAGCGCGTGAACCCTTTTGAGCACATTTTTAAACGAAATGTAATTTAAATTACCTATACATAACACACAAGTTTTTTTAATGCGTAGGTACCTTTTCATCTTACTTTCAACTCGACTAGCCTTTGTCGCTGGTTTTTCACTTTTTACGTGCAGTTCTTCCTTAACATTGGCCTTCTCAACGTATTATCTATAATTATTCTAATATATATTTTTATATGTAATATATTTCTAGACAATACATTTCTCAACATTTCAACAAATAATTTTATTGATTTAGTAAAGACTTTTGATCGATGTTTAAAAGAAATTTGATAAGATATTTTTAAATGCTATTGAATTATTCCTTCGCTTCAATATTTCCGAATAATTAATTAAATGTATCAATTTTTAGTCAATTTAAAAAACAGTCATTTATTCAGTGCACATCGATTTTATTTTTTAAATAGTTGTGATAATGTAAGTATAGGTTCCATAAATTAATATAAAATGTTTAAGTGTTATCATATTCGATTTTTTAATGATTATAGTCCCTTGTACTAACAAATCTATATTTTGGCTATTGCATAGCGGGCGACCACTGGAAAGACGAATAAGATCGTCAAATAAGACACATTTCGCAAGCGCTGACTCTTAATCAGGCTTCAATTACTCTTTCATGCACCTAATGTCAACATTCTTACAAAGTCAATGCGAGCTAAAAAACATTTTAGGGCTAGTTTAATATTAAAATTTTACAACTTTAAGGAAAAATTATGAATAATAAAGAATAGTTATCACATAATATTTTGTTATAGGGCAACCTATATTTTACTTATTTGTCAAAAAGTGGCTAAGCCTCTCAAGAATCTCTCTACAGAGGTTCTTGATCAAAAAAGTCCCGCAAAAAGTTTACGAATCAAATAAGAACTGACAAATCATTTCTTTTAAGAAAATAGGTCATGTTTATTGTATCAAAAGACTAAATAATTGAAATAATGCATGTACACCGTTTAACCACTGAAATAATGCAAATAACGCAAGTTTTATAAAATTACTAACTGTTGTTCATAATATCAATAAATAAAAACTTTAAAAATATGTATGAAATCAATCATTTTACTTCGTTATAACAACAAAAAAGTTCATTAAAATACTATATGTATCTTGTTAAATTAATAACAGATGTTCATAAAATCAATTATCAGTTTCTTGTTGTTCCAATAAAGAGTTCAATCCTTTATAAAATGATTTATCAATTAATACATTTAAAAAAAGATCATTCATCGGCTCAGTTTCAATAAATAATAATTCATAATGAAGGTGGATTTTTTTTCGGTTCTGTACATGTGATTTGAAGATTTAATGTCAAGTACAATGTCGTAAACATAATTAAAATAAAACAAAATCTAGAAAACTCTTAATCTAAATTTACTGAAATAAAGTACTTTAGCTGCTTAAAATAAAAGATAACAATGTTCTCGTAAGAAGAGTTGTAATGTGTACATTTACCTTCTGCTCGGAAATATATTCCAGTGTTGTTGGTGGTGCTAATGAAACCACATCTGCTCTTAACTTAGCAAATAAACGAATTTTATCACCAATTGGTAGAATGCACGATGGATATTGAAAGAGAACTGTCACTCCCCCACTATGTGCGTCACATGGGAAAATTGAATGTGTGTGAACGTTGAAGACGAACTGATCACTCCAGTCAACCTAAAAATGAAAGCGATTTTAAAGCTCAATAAACCAAAAACAAACTAGTTTTGTAAGCTCTGAACTTGCAATTTTTATAGCAGCTATTTCAAAAACGCGGTAGTAAGAAAATTGTAAGCTCTTACGACTATCGCAACTTGCCGCTACGATTTTTCTGGTGCATGTGCGCGCAGTCCCATTGTAAAGTACATGTTTCATTTTTGCGACTAAATAATCATGCGACAGAAAATTGCAAGTGCGCACTTTGCCATAAAACAATAGAAAATCAAAAAACCTTATTTCTTGATTACTCCAAGGAGGTTTTTGGGAATACACCAGCCGAGAACAGTTATAAAACTAAGAACCGTGCTTATTTAAGTCACAAAAGAAACACAGATTAATATCGACTTTCCAATGCTGACTTTGAATAATGAAATTAAATTATTATAAACTCTCGACGTGACGAGAGTTTATTATGCGCATGCTATATTCGAAATGTTTACTCGTTGTAACAACAGTAGCGCATTAATAATTTTTTGGGCCCTAGGCCCGAACACATTTACGGTCCCCAAGCTCATGGGAAAATGACGACTAAAAAAAAGTCCTCACTTTCAAATAGGAGAATCTTATACCCTTCTTCAATATAATAAGATATAAACATGTACTGATACTTTGCCGATAAAAATGAAACAAGAAAAATTATATAACGATTTTTGACGCAGCGTGACGCGCGGCGTGCCCTTTTTTCGAAACATTTCCTTTTTGCGGTCTCATGAACGTTATTGAAAATGGACGGGATCAAAGTTTAGGAAGTATATATTTTTTTATTTTTAAACCTCATTTTTTGACCGAAATAATGGTCTATTAAACGCCTTCTGATGTTCAATCGGTCCAAGTTTCCGAAAAAAAAACAAAAAATCTGAAGGTGCATGGATAAAAGAAAACATTCTTAGAGACAGGTATCTTAAAAAAAATTAAGCAAATTATCTTTTTCGCCGTTTCTTTAAAAAAAAATCAGTTTTTTAAATTTTGATCTGATTTTTTAGCAGTCGTGCGCTAAAAATTAGTTTTAATGAAATATACCTTAAAATAAAATTAATGACCTAGGCAAAACGGTACAAACCTAGGTTTCAGGTTTGCAGCTACATGTTTTAGGAAAAAAATTGTCGCGTTCAAAAACATTAATTCTTTTCCCGTTTTGTGGTTTCCGACGCCACTGACCAATATTAAATTTTTTCATAAATTAGCCGCACGCTTTGAAATTTTGGGGTATTTTTTTAGAATACATCGATGCCTCGAGTCCCCGTCAATATCGATGCATCGATGCTATACGACAGAAGCCAACAGGGGCCAGCGGTCCATGTACGCAAGGAAAGCATTGCTTCCCTTAAACTCAAAAAAAAATTAAAAATTCAAATAAAAAAATAAATTAAAATATTATTTATAGTTCATTAAAAACCGATCTAGCAACCAGCATTTTAAGTTAATTATCAGTATGCACAAAAAGAAGAAAATAATATATCACTTTGTCTGTGTCGTGAGAATGAGAACGCACACAATGCGTCTTCCTCCTTCCCTTCCTTACACACCACCGACCGACTCACCAGCACCGGCGGAAGTAAAATTTGTGTGGCTTATTACTTCATATACAAAATTACGAGGTCAAACGGAAGAGTGGGGGGGTTAAGTGGCGAACGGTTTGTCACTGAATAAGCAATATCAAAATTAAATACAAGGCGTTTTTAGTGAATTTCGACGATGGATACGACAAGCACGTGTATGGCAGATGCCTGGGATTTGTGTAATTGTGTGGTGTGTTTTTTATTAAACAAAGGGTTTTCTTCCCAGAGTTTTTGTGAAAAGACAAATATAATAAATACGGGTAGGCCAAAGCCCGAAACGAAACATCTTACAACAAAAATTAAAACTTGCACGCGACATTTTAGTGCCGATAAATATTATAAGCAGTATATGTGGCTGACAGATAAGAAGAAACTTTTTTGTTGGCCTTGTTTGCTTTTTGTTAATGAACATGGTGTGTGGAATTACAACGGATTTGGCGATTTAAATAATTTACATAAAGTAGTAAAACGTTACATTAGCTCAAAAATCACTTGCAAGCTGTTATAAAAAAAAACTTTTGGAAAGGCACGGACCAAACACGCTTTAGATAAACAGTCACAATTAGTCATCAACAACATAATGAACTAATTAATGAAAATAGAGATGTGCTTGTGTGTTTTCTTGCCTTTCATGAACTTGGGTTTCGGGGTCACATTATTTTGGACGAAACGACTGATGTTACCAGTTTTAGTCAACTTCCTGCTGTGGTGCGGTTTGTAAATGGAGACAGAAACCTACAGGAAAGATTTTTAGATTTTATTAACGTGTCAAAAGATAGAACGGCTAACACACTGTATAAAATTGTTGGCGAACTTATTAAAAATATTAATTCCTGTGAAAAAATCGTTGCTCAGTTATGATGGTGATGCTGTGATAGCTGGTAATTTAGGCGGTCTTCAAGTAAAAGTGCGATAAACTTATCCGTGTACGATTTTTATACACTGTTGTGCGCACAAATTAAACTTAGTTTTGTCTAAATCAGTGGTGAAGATAAAAGAATGTAAAGTGTTTTTTGCAACTTTGAGTGGAATGGCTGTTTTTTTTTTCCAACTCTAAGCAATGGATACAATTTTAAATCGAAGACTACCGAAAGTTGCTCTTACGTGCTGGAATTACAATGGCAGGCTAGTACTTGAATTTTTAAACATCGCGCGTTTTTAATTGAATTATTTGAAAGTATTTTGGAGAACAGCGATAAGTGGGATACAGAAACTTTAAATAGCTCTAGAGGATTTTTAGAGAGTTTAAAATACGATCTTAACTTAAACTTTTCACTTATTGTTTTTTCAGAAATATTTTCATTTTCTGATAACCTGTTTAATTTGTTACAATGTTAAACAAACGATATCTGATTCTGTGCAAAAAAAATTGTGGTTTAAAAATATAATAAACAAAAAAAGAGATGACTTTGATATATGTTGGGAAAATACGAATAATATCGGTTATATCGGTTTGGAGATACAAAGAAGCAGACAACAGGTTTAAAAACTTCGAAGACCTAAACTTTCTCGAAATGTGTAATTTTAACTCATTTAAGAGAAATCATTTTCCGGAAACCCAGTTAAAATATTTGATGCGTCATTATGGGCAGTACTTTGGTTTAGTTTTTTTACGTTCGGATCTAACAGTTATATATGGAACTGAAGACATCGAAAAAAAATCTGCAAGTAAGTTATTGCTTTTTTTGAAATAAACAGATTTAAGAAACACATATAGTTAGCAGGTAGTTAAATTATGTGAGTTAGTGTTGACGATTCCAGCTACTGGTGCCTCGGTAGAACCTAGCTTTTCTGCGCTTAAACGAATAAAGACTTATTTGCGGAATCCGACAGGACAAGATCGTCTTTTGGATGTGTCTCTGTTAGAGATTGAAAACAATCTTGTGCTGACAATGTTGCAGCATCCCCGTTTCTAGGGCAAAATTATAGACGAATTTGCAAAAAAAGATAGAACAATACAACTACTTTACAAATAGGTAAGTTTTGAAAAATGGCTTCCTTTGTCCCAAAAAACGCACGCCTCTGGAAGTCAAACAAGTTACAATTTGAAGTCGATATAACCAAAGTTATTTACTTTTTTCACAAAAGAGCAAAGCATATCCATTATCCTATATATGCTAAATGCAAATATTGTATGAATTGCTAGAGGACAGATGCATTTTGCCGGAATTCAGGAATAGTTTAAGTTCATTTTTTGTAGAATACAAAGTTTATAAATTTTGCGAGTTTTTAAAGCTGGACAGGTTGTTAATAACTAGGGATCATTAAAGTTCGCCTACATATGGGCTGTAATAATATTTAACACATATTTCATTTATACTAGGGATAAGTAATCAAACATGTTATACAGGGGAAGTATAAACAAGATTGGAATCGCAAAAAAATTTCAAAAAATATAGGTGGAATTTTCTCGACTCTTTAGAGTTTCTAGTTACGATAAGTATATTTAAAAAAATATGCTTGTGCGGAGGTATGTGCGTAAACAAGATTTGCATAACGATAATTTGAGAATAGTCAAACTGATTCGTTTCAAATTTACACACAAAAAACTAGGGGATTAGATTTTAGATCTCATGAGCTTGAATCTTTGATATTTTTTAGAGGTATAGAAGCGTAAAAAAATAGGTAAATTTGCTTTTGGCCACAACTTACCTTGTACAGAATTTCACTACCTATAAAATACAGTCTATATGCATCCAATTATTTGGTAATAACTTTATATGTACAAATCTCATACATTTATTTCAGTGCTTTTAGAATTTAATGAATTTATTATTGTAACTATTTTAACTAATATTAATAGTATCATTATTATTTATTGTTTTTTTTTCGGAACAGGTCCGATGAGGTTAAACAATAAAAAATGTAGAAGCTTTTTAGCACAAAACTTTTTATACACACAAGTTTTTCAGTTTATCCCTGTATCACACTGACTCTTGATTTTTGACTAAAATTTGAAGTCTATCTGATAAGTGTAGTTTTTGAGCTACATCGCATACAGACAGACCGACAGACTAACGGAAATGGGAAAACATGTTTTTGGGGTCCAGGGACCTTAAAACGCGAATATCTGCAAAAATGTCGGAGGGTACTTTTTCACGATTACAATATTTCCCTCTTATGGGAGAAGTAAAAAGTTCAAATTCTGAGTACACACAAACCGATAATAGCCATATTAAAAACAGAAACAGTTGGCGTAAATGTTCTAAAATTAAAAAATAGCTTGCCTGTAATTGGATACAAGATATATATGCATTTTTCATTATATAAGCCGATATTTTTTTGA
This sequence comes from Kuschelorhynchus macadamiae, assembly GCA_030620095.1. Taxonomy (NCBI): domain Eukaryota; kingdom Metazoa; phylum Arthropoda; class Insecta; order Coleoptera; family Curculionidae; genus Kuschelorhynchus; species Kuschelorhynchus macadamiae. The sequence goes on from JAUTXW010001947.1 coordinate 28,916, forward strand.
CACTTTGAAGGTTTTCAATATACGGGCTGAAATATTATAAATTTTGTGTGGTTGTATGCTAGTATATGTTTAATATATGGAGTGTTATACAGGGCCGTAGGACATTTCTTTTTTAGAAAGTCTGACTTAAGAGCTGTAATTTTTTCCTCGCAGTCGTGAATATTTCATTTTTATTACTCAAATTTTTGAAAAATTCAAACTATCGATTTGGATTTTTGGTAAGAGATGGGATTTTTCGCGCAACTTGAGAAATGACAGCTTAAAGAATTGTTTTTTCCCGTGACTTTTGAACTGCTTAAAATTTTTAAGTACGGTTTTCACAGATTTATGTAACCCCTAAAGACGTATTTTTTTAAATATTTTGACAGTTCTCAAAAAATAGTCTTTTCCTTGAGATTTTTGCAAAACAAATATATTGACATCTGTAACTTTAAACTGCTTAACAAAATTGTTTGTGATATGATTTTTACCAGTAAAATGTTGGTACAAATCCAAGATGGCGAACAAATGGCTTCCTGTCAACAAATGGCTGTCAAAAAAATTGTGTTTCTTTGTGATTTCTAAACTGCTTAAAATTTTAGCGGCGTATTTCTTTTTGTTTTTAATATTTTGACTATTAAATCGTTTTTTTCTTCTTGTGACCTTTATAACGCCCTCCGATAATTTGCGGTTTTCGGTTAACTGTAAAAATCGGTGGGTTATATCAATTAAAGTATCCTTCAGCTGAATCTCGGGCGCCACCTTTTTGGATATCGATCGTAAAGGACCCACAAACGGGCACAGGTAGCTTTCGTACCGTAGAGACGGTTAACCAGATGTCAATGCGCAAGACAGGGGCAGTATCACTAAAGGTAGACGGGGGTAAAGGTTCTAACACTGATAAATTGTAAAAATCATTGGCGTAGAATTTTTTTTCTGCTATACGTATTTCAAATAAAACTGAGGTAATATGTCGAAAAACAGCGAAACACGTCAAATTTATTTATTTTTTTTTAATACGAGTAATATTTGTCCATTATACAGGGTATATCAAAATGGCTGAGGCAACCCCTGAAAAAGAAAAAAAAATCAAAAAACGTGTTTCACTATTTGATAAGATTTTTTGACACTTTGGCAGTATACAGTTAAACTATATATTATGTTATCCAGGGGAAGTAGGTAACTTTTTCTTCACTGAAACTCTTATAGGATTTAAAGTACCGAATTGGGGTTTTCGGTAATAGTGTATATCATGTAATTGACAGCTGCAAAAAAACTGTTTTTCTCCGTGGCTCTTTAACTGCTTAAAATTTTCAAATACTATTTTCACAGATTTATGTGTGATTTCTAGGGATGTATTTTTTTTTGTTTTTAATATTTTGACAGCTGTCAAAAAAACGTTTTTTTTCCTTGTGACTTTTGAATTCCTTAAAAATATTTAAATACGTTTTCACAGTTCCATGTATGATTTAGTGGCGTAATTTATTTGAAAAAAATATTTTGACAGCTGTCAAAAATTGTTTTCTTCCCTCAACTTCGAAACTATTTAAAATTTTTAAATACGCTCTTCAGAGTTCCATGTAAATTTTAGTGGCATACTTTATAAGAAAAACATATTTGACAGGTGCCTTTTCCGAAAGCTTCTAAACTCCTCAACATTTTTAAATACGATTTTTACAATTCCAGTTTCCACAACTATTAGTAGAGTAATTTATTAAAAAAAAACTTTGAAAAAAAATATTTTGACATCTGTCAAAAAAAACTTCTTTAACACCGCAACTTTTAAAATGCTTAAGATTTTTAAATACGAATTTCACAGTTCCATGCCCATGTGTTGAAAGGTGTCCAAAATATTTGGACACCTCTCAAAAAAATATTTCTTCCCTGCAACTTTTAAAACTACTTAAAATTTTTATATACAGGTTCTACCGTTTCATGTAACTTTTAGTGGAGTAATTTATTTAAAAACATATCTTGTCAAAAAAAAACTTTTTTTTCCCGTAAGTGCTAAACTACTTAAAATTTTTAAATACGGTTTCACAGTTCCATGTAACTTTTAATAGTGTAATTTATTAGTAAAAAAAATATTTTAACATCTGTGAAAACAAATTTTTTTTTCTGTGACTTTTAAGCTGATCAAAATTTTTAAATACGGTTCACACAGTTTCATGTAACTTTTAGTGGCGTAGTTTATTCGAAAGAATTTTTTGACATCTGTCAAAAAAAAAGTTGGCTTTCACGGGTCATTGTAAGTTTTAGTGGCGTAATTTATTTGAAAAAAATATTTGGGCAAAAATAATTCTTTTCTCGTAATTTCTAAACTATTGCAAAATTTGTAAAACTGTTTTCACAGTTCAATGTAATTTCTAGTGGTGTAATTTATTTGAATAAAATGATGTCTGTCAAAAATACTGTTTTTCCTCGTACCATCTAAACAACATAAAATTTTTAAATACGGGTTTCACAATTCCATTTTATTTGTAGTGACGTAATTTATTTATAAAAAATACTTTGACATCTGTCAAAAAAACTTCATTAATCCCGCAACTTTTGAAATCCTTAAGATTTTTAAATACTGTTTTCACAGTTCCATGTTAACTTTTAACAGTGTAGTTCATTTAAGAAAAATATTTTGACAGCTATCAAAAAAACTGTTCATTCTCAAAACTTATAAACTACAAAAAATTTTTCAATACGGTTTTTACAGTGCTATGTAACTTTTAGTGGGGTAATTATCTAAAAAAATATTTGGACACTTCCCAAAAAAAATGTTTCTTCCCTGTAACTTTTCAAACTATTTAAAATTTTTAAATACGGGTTACACCGTTCTATGTAACTTTTGATGTCACAAAAATATTTTAACAGCTGTCAAAAATATAAATATCGGATAATATCGAGAGTTTATACTCAAATCATAGCCATATGGTTATGATTATGTTAATTTTTTCTTCACAGTCAATTCGTTGCATCTTTAGAGCCAAGTGTTAGAATAGATCTCGCAGCATCTATAATCTTTTTCTTAATATCTTTGTCCCACTCACTATACTCGAAAGACATTGTTAAATATATACTTCTAGCTTCTAATATGAAAGTATAGAGGTGTGATCTATATCTCTATATCTCAGGAAATTTTATAGTACAAACACTCATACACTCTTGACATAGCTATTCATGGCCATACGTGTTTACACATGCACACTTATCTCATAGCTGTCCATGCCCATAAACGCCCACACATGCACACTCGTGACACTACAGCTATCCATACATACCGACACTCTCGGTTAGCTTATTTATAGGTTAGGTTTGATTTCGTCGCACGCGGTCAAATCAAACCTAACCTATTAAGAGACTAACTTAGTGGGCATTTATGATCATGGATAGCTGTCATGAGTGTGCATGTGTGGGCATGAATGGGCATGTCACAAGTGTGCATGTGTGGGAATGTCTGGTCACGAATAGCGATGTCTAGTATGAATGTTTATCCTATAAAATTTCCTGAGAGATTAATATTTCTCAGTACAGAATAACAAGATAACACCTCTATAGTTTCTTATTAGAAACTAGAAATATATGTTTAACAATGTCTTTTGGTGGGACAAAAATTTTAAGAAAAAGATTATATATGCTGCGAGATCTATTAGAATAAAATACTTGGCTCTAAAGAAGGAACGAGGTAAAACCTAGGCTGAAGACCTGTACAAAGCTGTTTCCAATTTCCTTAAGGAAAATAGTTTTAATGTAAAAAAAAATGATGGGGCGTCAAACTTGTGTATACAGCATCACTCACTTTACACTCTCCTTAAAGAAAATTTAGACTTAAAAGATTTAATACTTGTAAAATGTATTTGTCGTAGTTTACATCTATCTGCCTCAAAAACATCTGAAGTATTTTCAGACCAAATAGATTTTCTTCCTTAAAGAAATGTATAATTGCTTTAAGTATAACATAAGATATTTTTAACATAATAAACATGAATATAAAGTTTACACAGCTCTCAAATACACGATGGCTTTCTAGATATCAAACAGTAGAAAAAATTGCACAAAATTTAGAGCAAGAAACTTTTTTCAAAATACATGCAGAAAACGAACGCTGCCACATTGCAAAAATATTAAATGATGCTTATAAAAATAAACAAATAAATTTTAAGTTTTTAAAACCTATATTAAAGAAAATATTTCAACTTAATACATATTTTTAAAAATATAATGTAGATTATTTTCTAGCCTTTAATGAGATAACCACAATTATTTGTACCTTTTCTAGACAAATTTTAAAACCACCATTACTTAATCATCTGGATAATAATCTTGAAAATCTAAAACATTTAATGCAATATGACCAAAATTATTTGCAATTAAATGACTGCGACTTTGGATTTAAATGTGAGGCTGCAATTAAAGCTTTAGATATTGCACCTGATACCATTACAGATATTAGAAAAAATGTGGAAATTTAAAAAAAAAAACTTATATATAAAAAATATATTTTCGCAAATGAAAAATATCAGCCCAAAAATAATTTTAAATCCTATAAGACCTAAATTTTTTGACCTTTATATACATTTTGTCTCAAAGACGAAATTAGTAAAGTAGAAATGCGATATAGGCAGTTATTAACTCTGCAATGGAATAAAGTTTTTCAGGGAGAGATACCAGAAGATATACAATAAAATGTTGGCAAAAAGTTGAAACTCTCAAAAATGGTACTAGTCAACTAATATTTGAAGAAATTTCATTATTTGCTTTAACAGTTTTAAGTCTACCTTCTTCCGGTCTAAATTGAGAAATAAAATGCTATTAAAACTGTTAAATGCTTTAATGCTGATAAAATTTAACGTATATTTTTTATGTTGCACGACTTTCAAACCTCTTTGGATACACTTTGAAGAGACCTTCGAAGATACTGAAAATCTGGAAAATGAAAATCAAAACTATAATAATGATATAGAGAAGAATATATATTTAGTTGATGACAATATATAATATATTGCGTGTGTGAGATGTAATATTTTTTAAATAAATAAAATAATGGAAACAATTATTTTTAGATTTTTGTCAAATTTTAATTTAACAGCCTTTTGAAGTCCTTAGGATGGCTTAATTAAAGTAATTTTTTCAAATACTTAGTTGTTTTAATTACAAATCTGGCGCCTTGCGATTGCATGGTGGCACTTTTGGGTGCTTTTTTGCCTACGAGTTTGCATTTTTAGATTAAGAAATCTGGCCACACTGCCGGCGGCACACAGTGGTTCAGTTTATACAATTAGGAAGACATAAATATTTTTAGGAGTGAAAGCAAAAAAAAATTTTTGTCGTTTACTTGATAAGTAAACATTGTCGATAAGAGAAAAATGTATCCAAAATAAATTTAGCATTTATATTTTCTCAGTACCAATAGAATAAATGTGTTGTTTATTCAATTGATTTGCGGGTTGATTATTTTGTAAAATTTAGTATCTTAAAAAATTTGTTATACTTGTTTGTAGTTGACAAAGTTAAAGAACAATTATGTTGCACATTGCCAAGGGTAAGTACTTTTTAAAATTTGGAAATTTCGTTTCGTTTCATTACTGGCCCTTTCACTATAGCCTGACAAATATCTAAAATTTTGAGAGTGCATTAAAAAATATACAAACTTTTGCAGAGAATATCTTTCGAGTAACTCCTAGTAACTCTTTCATATTAGGCCTATTATCTTATATGATCCCTCCACTTTTTTTGGGCATATAAAAATGTACAGCCTGTTACAGCCTTGCTTTGAAAAATATGTATTTTTAGGAGCTCACGCGAAACGAACTCTTTCAAGTGCTCAAGGCGAGAGGAGTTATTAAGCCCACATCAAAAGATTCTCTGAATGCTTTGGTCGAATTCGTAAATAGCTTTTTAAATATTGAGGAGTTGACAAATAATGAAAAGAAAGAGTTGAAGTCGACAATTCATGGGTTGGTGTAGTCCTTTATCGTAAATGGAGAAAAAGTGGGTGCGACTTATCAAAATTTACAAAGAGCAATTCGGCGTGGCTGGATCAAGCTGTTATCATAACTGGGGGCAAAGAAAAGCAAGCAGAGGTCTTCCAAAAGTACCGTTTAGCACAGCGAGTTTAAAAACTTGACAACGTATTATTAAACCTATCCTTGAGACTCACTCTACAGAGGAATTAACACTTGCCACCGAAATGAGTTATAGAGCCAGTGGTAGCAGAAATGCAGCCCTGATTTTTCGGAAAATTGCGGAGATACCATCTCAGAGTACAGACACAAAGAAGACATTGCCCTATTTTTTGATCTGAAACTCTCCCAGGCACAGTATCAATATCTTAGAAATTCTCTTAAGACAAAACGCCTCAAAAACGTTCTACCTAGCTATCACAAAATTCTTTTGGCTAAAACATACAGCTACCCCAGCGAGTTGTCAGTTTCTGAAAAGGTCGCTGAGGTTGGCCTTCAATCCCTCTTAGACCACACAGCAAAAAGACTTATTAATCATGCACAAAAAGAGGTATTTTCTTCTTTTGTTTTTGAAAGCCATGGAGGTAGTAGTCTAAATATAAAATTATTTTTTAAATGGGGGATGGATGGAAGTGGTGGTAAGAATGCTTCGGAATAATATGCAACCATATCATTCCGAAGTTTTTGATGACACCAGCATTTTAACTACATCTGTAATCCCACTTCGTTTAATATTCGAAAATAACAATCAAAGTATTGTTTTTTGGAAAAATCCCAGAGTATCGTCAACCCGATATTGTCGACTACTAAGAATTCAATATGCAAAAGAGTATGAAGAGCTTATAAAAAGTGAATTTTCAAATGTCCAGAAAGAAATCGATGAATTAAATCCTATACAGATTTTAATTGACAACAAACCGTTTGTTATCAATTATATTATGTATTTCACCATGGTGGATGGCAAGGTATGCAACGCCCTTATAGGAAGTTCGTCTCAAAAGTGTTAGGCGGGACCAAAAGACCAAAGTTTTAGAATTATAATACAGCTGCACTTAATTTTGGATTATCTCCACTTCACGCTTACATAAGATCATTTGAATGTTTATTGCACATTGCTTATAGTTTAGGTTTTGAAACTTGGAGAACTACCAAAGAATTGAAACCCTTAATGGAAGACAGAAAAAAGAAAATTATTAATGAGTTCCGAAAGAAAACAGGAACAGGCAGATGTTCCAAAAAAAGGTTTTGGTTCCTCCGATGATGGCAACACTGCCCGCAGATTTTTCCAAAATCCTCAGTTGTCAAGCGAAATAACGGGTGTTGATGAATATTTGATATATAGATTCAACGTTTTACTAAGGGCTTTAAATTCTGATTTCCAGATAGATACAGAACATTTTGAAACATATGCTTTAGAAACAACCAAAACGTATGTAAGCCTGTATCCTTGGTATCCAATGCCCCCATCTATCCATAAAATTTTACTTCATTCGACTGCTATCATGAAACATTTTGTATTCCCTATTGGCCAGTTATCGGAAGACGCTCAGGAGGCTAGGCATAAGGAAGTAAATGCATTTAGAGAGCATAATACTAGAAAATTATCTAGAAAAAAAACCATGGAAGATTTATTTTATGTTCTTCTAGCAACCTCGGACCCCTTTTTAACTAGTTTAAGGGTTCTTCCTTCAAAAAATAGAGACATTTTTAGTGAAGATGTCCGATCTCTTTTAAAATGTGAAACTGACTATCAAAATGTGTCTTTGATGAATTATATTGTTATACCCACAGACAAAAGTATTCTACATAAAAAGCTCAAAACATTATATATAATATTTTTGTCTATTTTTTTTTATTTTTCGTATGTCCTGTAGCATCTTTGGTGACTTTGTAAGAATATGTATATTTTTCATGAACGTTATGTTAATTAAACGAATAATTAGTTTTACATTATAATTGCTTGATTTGCATATTACCGTATTTATTGCAATTTCCTTTTAAAGGCAGTTTTTTTGAAAAAATGCTCTATTAATTCCAATAAGATACAAAGAAAAATCTTTACCTAGGAATTAAAGCTACCTTATGATGAAGTAATGTATCAAAATTTTTCTCAAAAAAATGTCTTATAATAATTGAGATGCTTTCATCAAAAAAATATAATTACATTATAAAATATTAGGCACTTAAATTATTTGACAATAATAATTTGTATGACATTAAATGCAAAAGTTAAAGTTTTTATATTAAAAAGTTAAATCCAGAAGTTAAATAAAAAAATAACAATGTCCCTACGAAAAAAATTAGTTACTTGTTGATTAAATTTATTCTGTCACCAAATGAAATATGATATTTTAATTTTGTTTTAAAAATACTATCTTTTGTAATTAATTTTAGTTGGTCAGGCTAATTAAAAATTTTATTCCATTGCCATAAATGAATTTTTGTGCTATATTGGATCGGATTTTTGGTAAATATATTTTATCTTTTTGTCTGGTATTATGACTATTTATATTGCTAACATTAATAAATTGGATGTTTCAGTGTTTATTCTTAGTTCTAATGTGTGGAGTGTAAAGCATAATTTTAAACTTACAAATATTTGACAAATTAAGAAAATTACTTACTTGATATAATAGAATTGTGGGATATCTTGGCGGGAATCAGAATACACTTTTTTTACTGCTCTATTCTGAAGGATTTTAACTGACTTTAAAACATAATTACAAATAAGCGGGGCATTAAATGACGCTTTCAGCTATGGTATTCTAGGTTTTTTTATTTTTCAATGGTGTGTACATATTTGCTGTATTGCATTAATATTTACATAATTAAATAATAAAAATTATTTCTCTATATTTTCTCGTGGTTTTAGTTCTTGTCTTACTTGAGACAAGACACCTAAAGCTTTTTTCTCAACAAAAGCTGAAATCTCTTGACGCACCTGATTTCGATTGGTTTTGGCGGTAATTGCATCGAGCCCGAAAATGAGTACCCTCAAGGCGTCAGGGCTCAGGCGTTGCAGCTCAGGCCTAAAGTGAATGTCAAAAAGGCCCATCATGTGATTTTTCACATCTTCCATATCCATGGTGAGAGTTTTCAATACGTTATATTTAAACGAAATAAAATAAATTCCTATTTCTTCATATTCTGACTATTATCAACACTAGGTATACCTGAAGTTTTATAGTAGCAAAAAAGGTACCCAAGTTTTTTTTTGAGTGGATATTAAAAACCAATGTACGGTATTTAAACGAGATAGGCTAGCCATCGTGTTTATCATTTTTTTTTTCATTTAGATTTAACAAATAATCTATCACTGTGCGTCTTTTGCACTAAACCCAATAACCTATAAGGCAGATAGACGAAATAAGCTACAAACATATTTAAAGATACTATATAATTTTAATATAATAATTTTTACTACATTCTTATGTCCTATTCAAGTTGCAAAAATGCTCCTGAAATTTTATCTCGCTAGAATCCCAATCCGCCGCACTGTGCGGCATGCGTCCGCCGATCTACTGAGCCGTGTCTTAGTCTGGCCGTACTCGTTGAGGAGATCTCCACATTGATGTCGTTTTTTTTATTATGGCGCCAAAGTTCTCTGGTATAGAGGATAAAAAACTAATTGAGGAAGTAAGGAATTATAGGAAAGACTTGACTATTAAGGATGCAATATGGGAGAAAATGGGTGTATTGTTAATGAATAATGAAACTTTTACAAGTATAATGCTCTCAATCTTAAATACTTCCAACTGTATGGACAATTTTATATATCATAGGTATTATCTAGAAAATAAAAATAAATAAGGAAATTTAGCAAAAGACTTTAAAGAATGAGGGAATTCTCCGAAACTTTAACGAAACAAAATGTCTTTCAAAAGTATTTTAAGGTATAATGGATTTACGTAAATAGGATTTAGATAGCAAAATAGAAAAAATAAATATTTATTTATCTAACAATTTTATTATTAATTTGGGGGAAATGTGAATTGTAATAAATAGCTCACCTAGTGTTAAACTATTTTGTTTAATTGTAATACTAAGATTAACTTTTTTTTGTAAACGGAGAATTATCAGAGAGCTTCTTAAACGTGTTTTTAGCTAAACGTACTGAATTGTCGCAGACGAAGTTTAGTTTTAATTTTTATTCAGAATTAGGATGTAGTATCTTAAAGTAACCAAAAACGGATGATTTCATTCTAAAAATATTTATCAATAGTTTTACCAAAGTTAAATTAAACCACGAGTATTTACAGTTCAGGTAATTTATTATTATTATATATACAAAATACTTTTTCAAGTGATTTCTTTTAAATGTCCAGTTAAAAAATGTAAATCGTTAACAATTTTTAAAATATGTCAGTAAAAAGGTTATTGTGGTTCATCTCAAATAACAAGAGTTTTGGCATATGTTTAAAGAGGTATAGGCTTAAAAAGGATAGTTGTGTGTAACAGTAGCGTATAAATGAAATGTATTATAATGCGATCATATGTAAATTCTTTAAGCATTGATTCATTTATATGACAATTGTGTTCTCTCTTATTTCATTTTTTTAGGACTTGCATTATTGCATTGACTTATTTGTAATGATATTTTTGTTTAAAATTGTTCTACTAATTTATTACGAATAAAACGTAAATATGGTATGAATTAGACGCTAGCTCTGTGTTGGTGATTTGGTAATTGGGATTAACAAATATTTAGGGATTAGTAGTTAAGTAAGGCAGCCAATCACTTTATGAAATATCGATAATGTAATAGTTATTAAGCCTGAAGCTACTAGTTAGTAGCCTCAGTACCAATGTTTTTAACGAATTTGCTCACAGAGTAGAATAACTAAATACAAAAATAATTAATTAATATTTTTTTCCTATTCCTACTTTTTATTAAAACTAGGAATTTTTCGTGAAATCGCAGATTCGTGTCAGTTAACAAAGTTTTTTAACTTGCTTAGAGATATTCACACTGGAAAATTGACAATTTAAGACTTTGTGCACTATAAAATCTACATAAAATGACTTATTGTAAACAAGTTAAGATTTTTCTATGATCTTTTATGTGGCTCCTAGTTAAGGCAGAAATAATGTTTTTCCTGCATTAAAAAAACAGCCAAAACTTGAAGGACATGTTAATGTTGAAAATAAATAAAAAATACGAATGTGCAATTAATTTTGCTTCAACGGAGTAACAACGGTGTAACAAAATATTAAATGTTCAATTTTTTATGTATTTTGAAAAATATGGAATCATATTATTGAGTTTCTTCCAATGTATTTTAAAATTCCACAAAATTATCAGCATTATTTTCATGTCTCAAAGGGTTTATTTAGATTAGCAGTTTTTACTTTTGGTTGGAGTCTCTTCTAAATAATACTTGTCTAGTTTTCAACACCAAATCAATTTCTCTTTTAATGAAAGAGTTTAACTTTTTGTTTTTTGGAAAACTGTAAACTTTCCGATATTCTGTTATAAAATTTAAATTTGAACTTTTTTTTGCACAACGGTTTTGGTACTAACGGAGTTCAAGGTCAACGCCAAATTATGTATTCGCTGACCCGTTCAATAGACTAATGAAGTTTCTGTCGGTGTCCCAATCGACCTGTTAGTCTGCAGATATCATGGAATCAGAATCTTATACGAAAATTTAAACATTTCAGAAGTTTAATATTTGTCGAAATTTATAAGAGAATTAAAATATACAATAGTTCTGAACTTAATCCGGTCCTGTTTAAAAAAACATATAAGGGTGTGTTAAAAATATGTTATAATATATTAATACACTTACCTTTAAATACGCTGATGTGCTAGGTATCACAGGATGAGAACTCGTTGGTCGTAAAAAAAAAGAATAGTGACCTGCGAGTCCAAACAAGTCGCATGTGAACATGAAGACACTTCTACTAGGTAAACCTCGCACTTGTTCTGAGTAAAGAACCTGTAAAAATAAAAAACTTTTCACGAAATGATTTCTTTCACGGTCTGACAATAAAATGTCATATTTCTTAAAGTTTTATTTATCTGACGATGTTAAAGAATATTGGCAATATTTAAAATAGCCCATGCTGTACAACAAATATGTTATTTTATCCCCCTGTTTAAGTTCTTAGGTGACTTCAAAATGGTCTATTCGCTTTCCGTAGATTTTCACTAAACCTAATTTTGTGACTGTAGTGAGTGGCTCGGTTTATCTTAACAAACTTGAGTGGTATATAAAGGTCGAAGAAAACAGAATAGATTTATGTCAGCTGATATTAAAGCCCTTGAAATCCACGAAAAACTAATAGATGCAGACAATAAATTCAGATTTATTTAATTATGTAGCGGATGGCTTGGCATAACGCAAAGGAAGCATTTATAAAAGAGAACACAAATAAGTTTTAAATAGTTCACAAATAAATATATAGTGATTTTTAGGTACTCAACTGCTACTAGTGTCGCACGGGCGATGGCCCGTATGCTGATGAATAGAATCTTTTTCGGACCCACAGTCACAATTAGAACAATAATTTATTCTATTCTATTTGGAGTGGAATTCGGTACTGTTTATGTTGCCTGTTTTTTCTATCGAATCCTTAATTTAAAGTTCTTATACCTTAGATTTAGATCTATTGCCGTTTTTATTAGTGATGTCGTCGAGACAAGACGAATGAGCAATTTTCTCTCTGAGCACGAGACGAGACGAGAGAGTGGTCTTCTCTCGGTGAGAATTTCTCATTTCTTTCGAGCAGACAAAAGGCAGTATTTTTACTCGACTTCAAAAATGAAGGAGGCTATCACTTCGACCTGATGTATTTTTTTGCATAATTTTGTCTAAACGGCTTGGCCGTTTTTGATGAGTCAAATGGCAAATTATAGAGGACATTTCTCTAGTGGTCTCATATATTTTGGTTTTGAAATCCGTTTACCCGTTTTTTTTTTGTAATAATAATATTTTAAAAAAACACAAGTATAAGGGTGATAAAGGCAGCGAGTTTTATAATTAAACTTACATTTTTTAAATACCCTTTTCAAATTAAAGCATTGAGGTGTGTAACAAACATACAACCCCATTTGCTAAAAGGTATCTCTTCTGCCATCCCGTTATGTAATTTTATGTATACAGGGTGGCCATGAAAATGTGCAACCTCCAAATCTAGTATTTTACCTGACATTTTCGAAAAATGTACATTCGGTATGAATAAATCGTCATTGACCGACTACCCCCATTATAATTTTTAACCTTAAAAAAAAGAGGAGGTTATCAGTTTGACCCTATATATTTCTTTTGTGTTTGTACATCGGTTAGCTCACGATGGTTTGACCAATTTGGATGAATATTTTAGGGGACATTCAGGATATTACTGGACTGGTCCCATAGCAGGTATATTAAAAAAAATGTTAAAAATGGCGGCCATTTTGTTGTTTTTTTATGTTTATACATCGATTACTTCGCCATGATTTGACCCAATCGGATGTAATTTACAGGGGACATTCAGGATATTGCTGGAGTGGTCCCATAGCAAGAGTATTAAAAAAATATATATTAAAAATAGCGGCATGGTGCCATTTGGTTTTTTGCGCCAAGATATATCGCAAGAAGTTTTTTAATATTCTATTCTCGCGTCTCTATTTTATACCTTCACTATAATATCAGGAAAATATATTATGTAGTGGACTATTTGTTAAACCTGATTTTTATAATAAAACTCGTATAGATAAATCTAAAAAGGATAAAATAAAACAGTTTATAAAAAAATGAAAGTGACTTCAAAAAAATGCACTAAAACGCGAAAAATAATATTTTATTATACCTTGAAAATTTTATTTGGGAAGTCAGCGCTAAACTTATTCTTAATTATTTAATCACAAAAATATAATTATGCATTCAGTCAATTCGGTTTTTTGATGTCTAATACTACGCGTATAATATTTTAATGTGTTTATTAGTTTGGCGCCGAAAAAAATGTTAAAAATAGCGGAATGGTGCCATTTTATTTTTTGCGCCAATATATATTGCAAGTTTTTTAATATTCTAATCTCGCGTCTCTATTCTGTGCCTTCACCATAATATCAGGCAAAAAATATTATGCGGTGGACTATTTGTTAAACCTGATTTTTACAATAAAACTCGTATAGATGAAAGTCAAAAGGATAAAATAAAAAAAATTATAAAAAAATAAAACCGACTTCAAAAAAATACACTAAAACGTGAAAAATAATATTTTATTCCACCTTGAAAATTTTATTCCGTGAAGTCGGCTAAACTTATTCTTAATTATTTAATCACAAAAATATAATCATGTATTTAGTCAATTCGGTATTTTGATGTCTAATACTACGCGTATAATGTCGTAATGTCTTTATTAGTTTGGCGCCGACTTCACGCAGTAAAGTTTTCTTTAATGTTAAATAAGACTATTGAAAAACAAAAAATCAGATTGCTTTTGTAAACTGATCCCAAAAAATTAAGTATATTTTTAACGTACCCCAACTTCAATCTATTGTATCTTTCTTAAAACACAACTTCTTTTAATCTGTAATACGAAAATAAAATTGGCATTTCTTGGTCTTTTATAGTAATTTTATAGTTTACAAAGGCTTTAGATTAAGCAAATGACACAATATACAGGGTATGTAAAAATGTTACTATATATATTTATAATAAAATTGACTTATATTTTTGCAAAAATTGGAAAATAAAATTTTTTATTTATTATTTGGTTGATCTAGGTATAATCTTTGCGTACCTAGTGAAAAGGAAAAATGCTCTGTTTTGCTTTTTAATTTTCTTGCAAATTTTTTTTAAATTATGTGAGATCTAATTAAAAATATTTTCGAAATGAAGTTCAATTTTAGATCTGATATTTAACAGGTTAAATGTTACTTTTGGTAATTTATTATACATGATGTACATAATAAAAAAGAAAAATCTATAAATTAAGAAAATATTCCTCTCTATACCATTACAGAGCCACTCCTGTATGCATGAACTTGTTAGACATATCAAATCGGCTCTCATTAGAGAATATCACGTAGTTTTATTCTACTCTCCAGTTAAGCCAAAAATGTAAAGATTTTTGTACTTATTTCTACAAACACCCCGTATAATGAGATGACAAAGTACAATTCAACAAAATAAAAGTTAAAATGTTTAATTTCTGTTAAAGATTGATTTCCTTTTAGTTACGTAAAAGTGCTATCTAGTTCTAACAAACAATACAAGAAAATTTTATTGTTTTTCAATTTTCACAGAAACAAAAGATAAATAATTTTCTTATATGTGCAGAGACATTTTCACACACCCTGTATATTGAAATTTGGTCAATCTAAAGCCTGTGTAGATGATTATCATAACAGACAAAGCAATGCCATTGTTATTCCCGTATTGCAGAATCAAATATTTTTTGTTTTAAGAAAGCTACAACTTGAAGTTTCGGGTTCTTTATTCGTTATTTTTAAGTTTTTGGGATTATTTCAGACCTCCTGTAGGTATAGTATATATACAGTAAGCGAGCTTTTCGATCTATTAACCGTCATGATGAAGTTGGATAAAAAATTGTGAATTCCTGTTCCTTCACATATGGTTTTTTTTTAAACTGCCCTAAGTAAAATGTGAGTTTGCAAAAAGTTTTTGCTCAAATAACAAAAAATGTAGCTACGTGATTTATCTTAACTGCTGCTTTTCTATCTTCAAATATTTTTCGGATTCCATTTCATGGATGTATTGTGGACCACCCTGTATAGTATAGAAAAAAGGTCTTTTAATACAAAATAATAAAATAAATTTGACTTGTTTCACTGTTTTCTAATAATTTTTTATATACAAAAAATAAAATAAATTTGTTGTGTATCATTGTTTTCTAAGCAAGATAAAGGCTTCTGAACTATATATATTTTTTATGTTCAGGTGGCTGTTTTATCCACCTAGTACTACCCTGTATAGTTCAAAAAATATATACGAAGAATGTAAAAGTTTTACATGTTTTACCGTTTTCTGAATCACTTTTTTTCGTCTCGGGTGGGATGTGTCATTCTTTTAGCCCTAAAAGATTGTATACTGGACAAAAATTACAAATCAAATGCCAATGATTTCTAATTTTTTTAAATGTCAGAACATTTATCCCAACTATTTCTATTTTCAATTTGACTAATATCGGCTTCCCGGTTCTCAAAATATAATATATCCCTTAAAAAAATCGAAGATCTATGCCCATGTCACCCAAAATGCTATCCCGCTACAGACTGCCTATTTTTGGAGCAAGAATTGGTTAGACCGTTCTCAAATTAACGTTCGTGCAAACTTTTTCACATACACACCCCTACAGGCATATTTTTTTCCCTAAAAAATATGTTTTTTCGAACATTTTTGCGATTCCAATACCACTTTTTAATCAAAACAAAACTGAAACATTTTTTGTTAGTTTTATATCGCTTTCTCTAAAAAAAATAAAATGGTTTAAATAACCATATAAAGCCTAAATTATAAAGGGGTTTATTTAAAACTATTTTTTGGGTATTTCGCCACTACAGTTTCATAAAGAAGTTTATGTAAACAAGTGAGTAAATTCATCATTCTGTTAATAAAAGTGCAGCGATAGATTAATTCATGTTTACTTACATTTGGTTATCTCTTGGTAAAAACCGTAAATAAAAAAAATAGAAAAATTTAAATTAACAGTTACAGTTGAATTTTGGTATAAACGTATAAAATTAAAAGGAAACAGCATTTTCCTCTACCATCTTTAAAAATTAAAAACATTTTTTAAAAAGGTCCAATTTAACAGGTAAGATAACTCATGTGAGTAACTTTTTTTATTGTCATTTTTCATTATTTCTCTAAACTCAGTTTTCAGTTTGGTCAACATTTTAAAACATCCCGAGAAAATTCCCTTATGCTGAAGACTGGTCGCACTGTATATTGAGCTTATCCCGTTTTTTAGAAAACATGATGGCTTGAAGAACTAAATGCTTAAATAAGACTGTGTCTTCTCAATTTCGTAATTGTTATTTTTAATTTTCCTTATTTTTTAAATTGATTTCAATTCTTGGGTCGGATTTATAATTTTATAGAATTATCACTCATAGACTTTATTTTTATAATTTTTGTAAACCTAATTTTGTTAGTACAAAAATTACTTTCTTTTGAATTACCAATTCTAGACATTTTTCAAATAAAGTTATACCCAATTGACTATGTTTAATTCTCTATTAGTAGATCGTTACATAAGGAGTGTCCAAAATTTATAATTATTAAAACTTTTATACAGGATGGAAACCCCTTTATCCGTGGATCCCTAACTATTGAGCAGTACTTCCTTTTTACATGAACCTTGCAATATATATGCAGATCAGATAGAGCTACAATTTTAAATTATTTGAATGCATACAGGGAGCATCAAAAACACGTGACATATTAAAGTTATATTTTTAATGTAATACACTGTATTTAATTGAATCCTCCAATAAAAGTTAGATAAATTTGATAACCTAATATCAAAACAGTTTTTTAAAGCACTGCAAATAATAAACATAAACGGAGTGATTTTGCCCGTTTTGTTAAACTGAATTTTGTTAACGCATTTTTTCAATTAGCAATTCTAGGCATTTCTTTGTGTTTTCTTGTTCTCTTCCTCTGTAGTTTTTCATAAAATGGGAAACCAATAAAATACATAAGGAAGATAAAGTTCATTTGTTCTCTGTAATGATACAAAAAACTGATACGTAAAAGCAGCAGCATATACAAAGCAATAAGGTATTTTTGAATATTTTATTAAACCTAATTATGTTTACGCGTACATTTTTTTAAATTTGAAATTGTAGGGAATTTTCAGTTACGTATAGTGTTACTATTGCTGGTTTTTCGATTTCGATTGTATAAAAACTATGACACTTTATACAGGGTACGGCAAATTATATGCTCATGTTTATTCGGATTTCGCAGAAACGTACGAGATAAAGAACAGCGACGCATTGTAGGACTTACGCATTCTAGGAGTTACTAGGCGAGAAAATTTTATTTAGTTTTTAAGGATGTCGAGAACAAAAAATCCAATGTATTTAAATGCTTTTAATTCTTTACTGATTATATTTGAGGCTTTGCATATACAACGCTGCCATTGTAATCTGCCAATCATCAGTCACACGAATTTAAACATTATACTGTACGTTTTATAGCATTTGGTCTTCCGAACCAAAAGAACTGAGCAGCTGGAGAACCTTGTAAACCAACTTCTGCAAAATGGAAGTGACAAAAATTATACAAAATTAACTGTTAATCCCAACTGCATCTCTGAATTTAAGCCACCAAATGAACATGGAAGCTGTGTGCGAAATAGATAAAATGACGCACACCAGTGGGACGAAAAAGTAGCAATTTATAATATGCAAAGTAGTTTAGTAGGTCTAGCCAAAACTGGGTATGATAATTTGGATGATTATAAACTTTCTTGGGACCAGTGGAAAAATATTAATGTATGATACTCCAAAACAAACGAAAAGATGGATTGCTATTACATGGACTGTTCCATAAATGGACATTTATTTAAGGGATTTACCGGCTCGGGATGTGAAGTAGTTACAATGAGGGAAACCAATGCCAAAGTTGCAGGGAGAAGCCAGAAGGATAGCGAAGAATCCTTAAATGGCTATGTGGGAGGTATATCAAAGGTTTTTGGGTATCTCCAAAATAAATTTAAAGGTGGACCTTTTCAATTTCGACGTTTCTGTTTACATTGTGCCAGATCTTCCGACTAAGTGGCTTTTGATTGGAAGGTCAGTTATAAGCAATCCAGAAGCAATAACTGTGGTTAAAAAAGGCAGTGCACGGCTATTTACCACTCACATTGCGAATCTTCCTGACATTGATGAATTGCCTAACAAAACCACGTTTAGAACTAAAGAGAAAGTAGTTATTCCCCAACACCATGTAGAATTTGTGATATGTGTCGTGACTAATAATTAGGATGGTAAAGTTTTGGTTGACTTGCGCTTGTCATTCTAACCTTCTAAGGAATACCTAATTCCCAACTGTTTAATATCAACCAGTGTTGCCACAATTTCGATTTTAAATATTTCCCAGAATTCGTTAGTTTTTGATAAAAAGCAATGCAAGGAGGTGTTCTATGCAATGGGAAGCCAACAGAAATAAAAATCTAGTTCTCCGTATGCTAGTCCTATTGTTTTGGTAAATAAGAAAAACAATGAAACGAGGATGTGAGTAGATTTTCGAGCACCTAACGCAAAAACCGTAAGAGATAACTAACCGTTGTCTCATGTCGATGATCACCTTGAAGTGCTAAAGGTTTAAAGGTACTAAAATTTTTCACCACGTTGGACATGGCTAGCGGATCCCATGGCAGAAGAATCAAGGCAAAAAACGGTTTTTGTCACTTCTAATGGGCAGTATGAATACCTTCGTATGCCATTTCGATTGGTAAATGCACCAAAAATATTCCAAAGAACCATTAGGTGAAGAAGAACGGTATCATTCATACGAACTGGTTGGCCGTTGTTGGAATTGTGTTTAAAGTAGTCACAGATTGCAATGCACTGAGGACCTCCATGTCAAAACGATATCTAATACCAAGGATTGCACGATGGTGGCTAATAACCCAGGAAATCATATTTGTAGCAGAGTACCGACCAGGAAATAAAATGGCAAATGTCGACGCCTTAAGCAGTAAAGAACACTTAGACCCAACCTGTAATTACATTCCTGGACAATAGCTTTAAACTTTCGGAGTACGACTCCGAATAATTACTGATAGGGGCTTCGCTTTTACCAGAAGCTCATTTGGTAATTTTATTAAATAATTAAGGATAAAACTTGTGCTAAACGCTACGTATACGCCGTGTGCCAATAGTCAAGTAGAACATTACAACCGGACTTTGCTTAAAGCGATATCTTCTAGTTATGAAGACGAAACAAAATGGGATCAAACACTAGACTACATTGTCTTTAGCATTAATAATGTAACCAACGGTACCAGGAAGAAAAATCTCAGTGAATTATTGATGGATATCATCCCAGGGCTATGAACGATTCATTTTTAAGTAATATTATATCGGATATATCCGACGATGCCAAAGGAGACGTCCAAGAAACGAAAAACGAAACCGACGAACAAATACGAAGGGCCCAAGAAAAGCAAAAGGCTCATTTTGACGTAAAACGTAAGAAAAGTCATGTTTACGACGTAGGTGATCATGCTCTTATATGTAGAACAACGGTAGCCAATGATGCCAAAAGTAAAAAGCTGGTACCTAAGTTTAGTAGGTCCTACGTAGTCAAGGAAGTACTTGAACATGACAGATACGTCTTGAAAGACCTACCAGGTTCACGGCGTGCACGTAAAGCATACCAGGATATTTAGTCATCTGACAAAATGAAAGTTTTATGCTTGCTTACGAAAGCAGTAGTAACGCAGAATCGGAGGAATGAGGTTGTCGATGCTAATAATTGAGTTTTCTGACACTAATCATTTTAATTGTCCAGGCGCCAGAATAATCATAGAATTTTCCAGGATGAAAATGTGTCAGCCTTACCGACTGTAACGCACTTCTAAGTGGATTGGTATATCACAAAAACAGCGACAAAGATAATTAAGATTCTGTATCTGCTTCATGATGATTCGAGTTTCGGCGTTTATAATCTTCGGTCGATGCATTAAGCGATCATTTTGTGTGACGTAATTTTCTTCTAATAAAGATTTATTCGTATTTAAAGTATTTATTTTTTATTATTTTGTCGTTAATAAGATACTGTACCAAATAAGCTTTCACCCATCTTTTAACAGTACGTTAATAAAATATGTAAAAACTATATAAAGTCGGATAATGTCAAGTATTATTTAAATCATAGTTGTACGGTTATGGTCCACAAAAAATATAAAAATAATAATATAAAAACTAGACAGTACCAGAGTAATTCTTGCGAATCTCGACAGAAACAAGAAAGTACTTTTGATACATTTATACTTTTCGGTCGGTATATCTCGGAAACGCTTTCAGATAAACTTTTGAAATTTGATACGTTTTTAGAGCACACTAGGCACTCTCGAATGATCTTAAACGGATCTTCGTATCATTTTTGGTTTTTCATTTGTTAATGAAAAAAATATGTTTTTTTCTTCGAGTTTTTTAAAATTTTCCATGATACAAGATAAATGAGACCCATTAAAAATTAGCACAATCAAGTTTGAGAAGTTTTATTTTTTTTTATTTTTAAACCTCGTTTTTAGTCAAAAATAAGGGTCTATTGAACGCTCTCTAGTGGCGAAACAGTTTTCGGTAAAAACAAAAAATATCCTAAAAGAGCATAAATAAGAGACGAAATCCTTTTTCCTTTATAATTTTCTTTTTTATTTTTTGCTGTTGCTCGTTAAAAACTAGTTTTATTGAAAATTGCCATTGAAGCAAAATCAAGATGTTTTATTTTGTAAATTGAGCTAATCACCAACGGTGCCCTTACTTTATAGCCGAAATTTTTACTTTTTTTTTCACGTAAAAGCAAAGCGTATTCAAAAACTTTAATATATTTTTAAAAACTTTCGAATTTACTTTTACGATGTACCAAAAAATCATAAAATTAAGCTTGAAAAAAATTTGGTGAAACTAGGCAAATTCAAAAATATCCAATTTTCATAGACAAAATCGGTACGCGGCCGCTCAGTAAAACTATATCAGGAAAATATGTTTCTATGGGGCCGATGGTAGAAGATAAATGTGCGCATCTCCTAAAAAAAATAATTTTTTTGGAGAGCTGATAATAAACGTCCGATATGGGCACATTATTCGAAACCCCGTTAAATATGATTCAGATCTCCCCAGTTGATTTTTTGTGATGAGATATTTTTTTGGATTTCCCATATATAAATCTCGGACAATCTGGCCTAAGTTTGGAGGCATTTTGCGGGACCGACAACCGATCTACTTAGTCAAGGTAATACGGGAGTTCGATAGGAAATTTAAGGGAGATTCGAAATCAATATATATATATATATATATATATATATATATATATATATATATATATAAAAATTAAAAAAAAAAACAAAAAATTGTTTTTGACCTTAAATTTTACACAAATTTCAGGAGAGAACATAGTCTCTAGTGTACGAGCCATTTAAAATTAAAATTTGATTTTTTTGTCATATTCTCGATTAGTTTTTACGTCTGATCTTGTAACATCTAAACGATTTATCCTCGGCAAACTTAATAAATATACCGAATAAACGCCTATGTTTTCACTAGAGGCTGGTATCACATTTAGCATTTAGTTTGGTAAGGCTGATTTTTAAGAAAGTTTTGAACTGTCGCATGTACAGGTTGGGTTTTTGTCCCCGTAGGAGGGTATCAGTATCCCCTGAGGCAAAAACGAATAGGCAGAACGAAAGCTCCATATTTTTGCTACAAGGCATAAATTTACATTTCTTTTTTGTCCCAGGTCGAGAAAGTAAGCAAAATGTTTTTGAGTTTTAAAAAAATGTACTGATTTTTATTTTAAAATTTCTATCAATTAAAACTCATAAAAAGATCGAATTGCCTTGACAAAACGAGCGTAAAACGTAAATATACCTGCTGTCAAAATTAAATGACTTTAAAAACTATTTTTGAGATTGGCAGACTAAATTTCAATGTTTAAGGGCCAATTTATGAATAGGCTGATAATTTTACCAAACAGATATTTACCATAGTTACAATTGTCTCAACAATGGTATCCTGGACAGTTATCTGCTTGGTAAAGTTACCAGCCTATTAATAATTTGGCCCTTAGGGAGGTAGCCAAAATGTAAAGTATTTCCCTCAATTTTGTAAAATATCTTTAAGAAAAAAAGAAACTATTATTCCGTATATATCGAGAATGACGATAATTATTTGATGTAAGTGCTACCGGATTGATTACCTTTCCTGGATGCGTTGGAGCGAAATGCTTGCTTGTAATTAGACACAGCATAGATGTCTTTTCAGAATATAGGCCGGGATTTTTTCACACTTTGGCAAATTTTTAGTATACGAACTCAAATTTTCTAAATTTCGTGAACTTTTATGATAGTATATGTTGTTGTTTGTTTAACATAAGGAGTGTAATACAGTAAATACAAATTTGATTATTATACTGTTCACATATATATATATATATATATATATATATATATATATATATATATATATATATATATATATATATATATATATATATATATATATATATATATATATTCCATCCGGGATAGACAATTTTCAGAGTTCAATAAGGCTCATACCAGGTCTAGTAGTACTTAATATTGATTTTATTAATACTGGCAGATAAGTAGTAGTAAAGAATATATGTTATACAGGGGTAGTAGTATAAACAGGATTGTAATCGTAAAATTTTTCGAAAAATATAAGTGGGTTTTATCGATATTTTAGTGTTTCTAAGTTACGAAAAACAAATTTTTGAGAAAAATGTCTGTACGGATGTGTGTATGTGAAAAAAATTTGGGCCAACAATAACTTGAGAACAACCAAACCGATTCGTTTCAAATTTGCACCATCAATAGACTAGGACAGTGTCTCAGGGAATCAGATTTTTGGGTTTTAATGGCATAGATCTTTGATTTCTTTTAAGGAGTATAAAAGCGTAAAAAATCATATTCTGAGAACGCAAAACTGATAACAGTCAAACTGAAAACGGGAATAGTTGGGGTAAATGTTCTAACATTGAAAAATAGTGCAAGTTATTGGGGTAGATACTTAATTTTTTTCGATTATACATATTTAAATTTATTTGATTTTTTGGATATCGCTGATGTGTGTCTATTATACATGGTAGCCCAAAAGGGATGATGCAGCCCCCTGAAAAAGAAAAAAAAATAAAAAACGGGTTTCACTATTTGATGAGATTTTTTGACACTTTAGCAGGTTTTCAGTACACAGTTAACACATATGTATATCATGTTATACAGGAGAAGTACGCAATTTTTTTGCTTTAGAAATTCTGGTTTAAGAGCTGTAATTTTTCACTAGTACAACATTCCGGTATAAGACATCGGTTTAGAAGTTTTAGGTAATAAATACCCAAAAATTTTTTGCAGCCGTGAGTTTTTTTTTAATGATTTTTTATAGAATTCAAAATATTTATTTGGGGTTTTCCGTACTAAGCTATATCATGAAAACTTTACGGGTGTAATTTATAAAAAAAAAATTTCTGACAGCTTCAAAAGAAAATATTTTTTATATAAATAAAATATATGACTTGAAGTGCACAAAATTTTTAAATACTGTTTTAGCAGATTTATAGAACCTCTAGTGGTGTATTTCTTTTACTATTTTGACAGATTTTGAACTGATTAAAAATTTTAAATACAGTTTTCACAGTTTCATGTAACTTTTAATGGCGGAATTTATTAAAAAAGACATTTTGACAGCTGTCAAAAAAAATCATTTTATCCCCGTAACTTAAACTGCATAAAGTTTTTAAATAATGTTTTCACAGTTTCATTTAACTTTTAGTGGAGTATTATAATAAAAAAAAATTGACAGCTGTAAAAAATAATTGTTTTTCTCCATAACTTTTGAACTGCTTGAACTTTTAGTGGCTTACCCTATGAGAAAAACATTTTACTTTTTTAAAAAAATGTCTTTTTCCCGTAACTTCTAAACATCTCAAAATTTTAAATACGGTTGTCACAGTTCCATGTAAATTTTAGTGGCGAAATTTAAACAAAATATTTTGATAGCTGTCATCTGTCCCACTGTTATAGGATAGGAAAAAAGGCTCCAAACCACAACAAGAAACCGCGCCCACTTGTGTTTAGTTTAGTTGTCGCTGCATGGGAGATCAGCTGTTTTCGGCTAAAACCTTTAGGACTCTCGAATTCTAATCACAAAATTGTTAACCGTCGCAAATTTACAATTGTTAAAAAAGGCTCGCGAGGCATTCAATTCGAAAGCTCTTTTAATGATCTTGTATATGTATAATCTGGTGAAGTACGAAAATTAATTCACGATGAACAAAGCCTTAATGATTTAGTTAATGGTGAATAAAATGTAGAATTAATGTATATGAAATTCTTACGGATATCTTATATGTGTGAAATACGTATTTCAAGAACATAAAAGGTACTGTAAATAAAAATAGTTTTTATTTACGTTAAGTATATTTATAGGGTATGTATTTTAAAGTACATTTTCAGACAAACTCATTTTCAAATCATTAATAATTAGTACATAAATATAATACCTACTATCAACGAAATAAACGATAGAAATGTCTAAACAATGCTAGAAATATGTATATGAAATATTTGCATTACTCAAAGTAAAAGTGCTATGCTTTGGATGGTATGTACAAGACAGGGTTACATGCAGGTATCACTGATCAGATCGTTACGTACTTAAAAGCAAGTATTGAGTTTCGTGTTATACTTAGAGGAACCTGCCCTTGTCTAGAACAAATTTGGATTGAAATAAAAGTAAACAACACAAAGATTTTAATAGGAGATAAGATATCCTGCCCTACTAAGAGTGGCTTAAACTTATTCTATTCTCGTCTTGAAAATATTATGTCCGATTTGTATACTGTCTATGATTCTCTTTTATTGCTAGGTGATTTTAACATAAAATGTCTAGATTTAAATTGGTGGGATTACTGGGGTTTATGGTTTGCAACAGCATATAACTAAACCTACTAGAATATCAAACACAAATATATCATTAATTGATTTACTTTTTTTAAATATATATTCTATCAAGGTTTGCGGAATACGGGTTGTTGAGATATCGGACCATATGCTCATTCACAGCAACATACATTTTGAAGAACCTAAACCTAATACTTATAACTTTACATACAGAAATTTACAAAGTGTTAACAATGAGCGATTTAAATCTGATATCGAACTAATACCTTGGCACATAATCTATCATATGGCGGACATAATTAGCAAAGTTGATTATTTTAACCAATCATTATTCGACGTAAATAATAATAGACCTGCGTCCTCTCTTAAAAAATATCAAAGGTAAAAATAAGCCATACGGTCCATGGATTACTCCTAATATTAAATTAATGCGGAGGTTTCGTAATAATGCTTTAAATAAGTTTAGAAACACCAAAAATCGGGAGGACTGGAACATGTACAAACAGTACAGAAATTTTACCACTAACGCAATCAAATCGGAAAATTATTATTTAACATATAGGTTTAGAGTTTTTAGTAATAAAGCAGCATGGCAAGAATTAAAACAAAATAATATAACATACGTAAAACTAACATAAAATTACACAAAATGAATTTCAATTTAGGCTTGTAACGCAAGGTACAATCATTTCCATTCTAAAAACCATAGACGGTACAGCATTTGGAGGTGATAATTTAGATATTACACTTATTTTACCATGTCGTTCTTCCATAATTAATCCACTAACTCACATTATAAATGTTTGTTTAGAAAAACAATCATTTTCCAGATTAATGGAAGGAAACCAATGTTATGCCCTTCTCTTAAGTTAAAAATTCTGC
Organism: Kuschelorhynchus macadamiae; assembly: GCA_030620095.1. Classification (NCBI taxonomy): domain Eukaryota; kingdom Metazoa; phylum Arthropoda; class Insecta; order Coleoptera; family Curculionidae; genus Kuschelorhynchus; species Kuschelorhynchus macadamiae. The sequence goes on from JAUTXW010001947.1 coordinate 55,339, forward strand.
TGAATTTAAATAAATCCGTTCAATAGTTCCAGTTTCCTCCAAATCATTAGAAAAAAATATCAAACAGCAATTGAGTATTTAATATTAGTAATTTGATCCCCGAATATCAGTCTGGCTTCCGTAAAGGTTATAGTTGTGTAACCCATAAGCTCAGGTAAAGGATGTTATATTTAAAGCCCTTGATAATAATCTAGCTATTGTTTTGGTTCTTTTGGATTTTACTCAAGCCTTTGATATGGTCAACCACGAAATACTATTAGCTTTGTTACAGTGTTTGGGATTTAGCGCTTCTGCGTTAAAACTGGTGTCTTCTTTTTTATCAAACAGAAAACAAAGAACAGTAGTTAATGGTAAAATATCGGAAGCCCTTAATGTTGCCTTTGGGGTGCCCCAGGGTAGGATTCTGGGTCCACTACTATATACTCTCTATATGTTGCATTTAATAAATTAATTTCTATATTGAAACCATCATTGCTACGCAGATGATACCTAGGTATATTATTTATTTAATAGTACTGATGTAGATGGTGGCCAATCAGTAAATTAACGCTGATTTAAACACCTTATATACTAAAACTCAAAAGCTCCTCTTAAAGATTAACCCAACCAAATCAGTAGCTAGTCTTTTATGTAGTTATAACAATCGAGCAAATATTTTATATATAACTTAAATCTACACGTAGATAATATCCCATAGCTTTTAAAAACTCTGTCATAAATGTGAGACTCATAATGGATCATAAACTTAGATTTAAAACACATGTTACTCTTAAACTAAGAAGTGGATATTCCGCCTTAAAAACAATATTTTCGCAAAGGCACTTTTAGCTTTAGTATTAAGTCTTGATAATGTCGACCCTAATAGAATACAAAAACTCCTTTTCTCATTTTTCATAAGTTAAAAGAAGCAAATTGATTAAATATGCACAAGATACGAGTCTTACGTGCTCTTGTTCTTTTTATAAAATCCTTAAGTTTAAGACTCCACCAAATTTAAACAAAAAAAAATAATTTCTCGTACCAATGTGCGCTATCTTAAAATAAGACAAAAAATCTATTAACTATAGCGTCACACAACAAAACAAAATTTAATAACTTTTTTTTCTTATTTATTCGAACATTTAATAAACAAATTTAAAATAAACGAGTTTACTGTCTCAGAAGAAGTTTTGGAGAGAAAAACCAAACTGCTTCTTCTAAACGAAGTTTAACTGATTGCCTATGTCACAAAATGCAAAATTTGAAACTTAGCCCCTTTTCCTTTTTCTATCCTTAGCCATCTTTCTTTTTCGTTTAAGTATGTGCTTTTTTGCTTTTTCTGTTTATTTTATAATTTAATTGCTATCTGCTCAACAAAATTCGGGTACATCCCGGAAATCTGAAAACAAGGCCCGTTAGTTACCATGATTATTATTATTATTATTATTATTGTTTTAAGTAATTTTATTGACTGTATTTATTGGTAACTAATAAACGTCTTATTATCATAGTTATTGTTATTAATTATTAAAAAAATTTTTTCACCTTGTAACTTTTGAACTGCTTATACTTTTTAAATAAGAGTTATACCGTTCCATGTAACTGTTATTGTTGTTGTTTATTAAAAAATATATATTTTACCGAGTGTCAAAAATATAAATATCGGATAATATCGGGTTTATAGTCAAATCATATCCGTATGGTTATGGCCTACAAAAAATATAAAAAAATTACAAAAAAGGAAGAGAATACCAAGAGTGTATAATCAAAATATAGCTGTACGGTTATGGTCTTACAAAAAATAACATAAAAAGGTAGGCAAAACGTCACAACCTTACATATGACTTGTTATATAAATGGTATTTATATGGGCTTTTGACTTAGTAGGTTTAAATTTTTTATTTGGTTAAAAGTAAATCTGTGACATCGTGTTCCATGTACGTAACTTTAACACATAAAACTCAATAGCAAGTGACAATTTACATTTGCCTACCCATTGAGTGTGGTTTAACATTTTCATCGATGAAGTGACAGAATTCAGTAAATTTATATGTACAATTTAGTACATATTATTCATGTTTTTATTTAATTTTGGTTATTTAATTTATAGATATTACTAATTTTTTTATGACAACGGCGACACCGAAACCACTTAAGATTAATAATATTTACTGTAGGTCACCAGGCCGATACAACATCAGCAAACTTTCTTTCATGTGCTGCTGTGGCATCTGGCGGCTGTCTATCCAACAAGTTGCATGAGGCCAGGAGCTGCTTTTTTGCTGTCGTATTAGGTTTCTTACAGTGACATAATAATCTTCCTTAAACTTTTCTTGGTTACGTTTTTTTGCCGTTGCTGCGAGAAAAAGTAACTTAGGAGAAGTGATTATGACATGTGTGATACCATCAACATTTTTCATATTTTGGTTAAACAAACATAATCTGTTCCTGAACAGATTAGGACGGTTTATAATTAGGCGGGCTATATAAAAAAAATTAAATCAATGTTCGTTTTATGGAAAGTTGTGTCCGAAATATGAGTTTTCTAGAACTATCGTATTATGCATAGTTAAAGATAGTCCCGAGCTTGATTATTTCAATATAAGAATAAAAACTAAACCAGTAGTTACGATTGAGTGGTAGTTATATTCGCGACATATAACGAGTTATCTAAGATCAACTAGAAATGGGGTGAGAAGATATTATCGTCATCTTAACCTAGCTTAGACAGAAATAATTGAATTCTCTTCGAAAAAAGCCTTTTATTCTATATTTTTCTATACATTCTCAGATTCCGGCCTTGGAAATAAGGATTATTTATTAGGACGAGCTTATGGAAATTGAATATTTGATTTCAATTAATGAGACGATCTTTTGTAACTTCGTATTACATTGGCTGATTTAGATTTACCATTGAAAAATCGTGGGGGATGAATAAATATTGAATATATTTATTTATCCATATAATCTTACTTTTCGAAAAACATATTTTAATTTAAATATCCAGAATAAGAAACACATATTTTTAATCTGTATGTGTGTATGTTCTTAAAAAATAAATTCACATTGTCATTTTTTCCACATAGTTCCTGGTGAAAGCAAAAGAGGATATCAATAAAATCAATCTGAAAAATAGTTTAAGCAAATGTTCTACGAGTCACAAATTATAAATATCAGTAGTCTGAACTTAAGAACATACATTTTACAACAAGTTATATATTTGCTACAAATACACTAATCTAAATCAAATGGGAACAACATTTTTCTACACAAATATCCTGGGATCATATACGTCATTGGAATATATGTATTGTTTTATTTAAAATAAATAAACAATAATATATCTGTAGGGGCTTCCTAAGAAAGTATTGTCTGCATTGAGAAGCGAGAAGGACACACCTTTGGTAATTTGTTTTATTTTTGTGAAGGGTCGCATCTGGTTTAATTTATAAGTTACCAGTAATTACCGCTTTTCCAGTGATGATTTCGATGGCACAGTGAAACCCAGACGTTTTTTGTGTTTGTTTGTGTCAATGAAATGCTTAGAATAAAACAGTCTAACTTCATAGAATATAGTAAAACCCCACTTACAATCTAGGGTTTGTATTTGATTTCACTTAAAATATTTACGTTTTGTTCATACTGCTACCTGTATTTACTTATCAATTAAATTATCTGTACTACCGTCAGAGTCCTGTCCTGTCACCTACCGTGTATCGAAAGCGACAATTTCCATATTTATTTACTCTAAATAGGAATCCTCCTCTAGCTTTTCTTTCGAAAGTTGATCAACCTACTCGTAATGGCACACAGGGTTTCAAATATATACAGTGACTTTATAAGGACCGTGGTGACAATAGACGCCCACCCGCCATATTGATGTAAATTTTCTAAAGGTTCAAATTGAGGTAAATGGAAGTAAAACATGCACTAAGACATGAAACAATATTGTCTTACAGCAAAATAAAATCAAAACATAATAATGTGCGATATTTAATAACTTTTCTTGGAGTTCTTAAGCTTAATACATTTACGGTCTTAGTCATTTACAAATTCATCACAAACAGTTTATAATTACAAGCGAAAAACAGGTGGACCAGACTTAAAAACATTTCTCCATATGGCTAATGGCTTAGAACTTATTGTTTGATTCAATATTCATTTCAATAATCGCAAAAATTAAAAAACCAATCAAAAATTGGTTACCCTACTGTCGCCACTGTCTTTATAAGGTCACTGTACAAATATATATTACTACACTGGAAAACAACAATTATTATTATTAACGAGTTTTTGCATTAAAAAATGTGTTAAAAGGAAATTTTGCTGGAATGCACTACGCTGACTACTCTTTGTTTTACGTATGCTTTATTCGGCTGTGCGAAGAACCAAACTATAGGAGACTTGATTAGAAAGTCTTACCTGCATTTATAAACCAGAAGGAAGGACATACTCCCGGCAAGATGTTTTATTTTTGTGAAGGACCACATCTGTACGAAAGCGTAGAAGGGCCCACAATTTTTTTATTTTTATTTTTGTAACAAATTCCGACTTCTAACTCGGAATTCCGACTTCTATCTCGGAATTCCGACTTCTATCTCGGAATTCCGACTTCTATCTCGTAATTTTGACTTGTAACTCGGAATTCCGACTTCTATCTCGGAATTCCGACTTCTATCTCGGAATTCCGAGTTCTATCTCGGAATTCCGACTTCTATCTCGGAATTCCGACTTCTATCTCGGAATTTTGACCTGTAACTCGGAATTCCGACTTCTATCTCGGAATTCCGACTTCTATCTCGGAATTCCGACTTCTATCTCGGAATTCCGACTTCTATATCGGAATTCCGACTTCTATCTCGGAATTCCGACTTGTAACTCAGAATTCCGACTTCTATCTCGGAATTCCGACTTCTATCTCGGAATTCCGACTTCTATCTCGGAATTCCGACTTCTATCTCGGAATTCCGACTTCTACCTCGGAATTCCGACTTCTATCTCGGAATTTCGACTTCTAACTCGGAATTCCGACTTCTATCTCGGAATTCCGACTTCTATCTCGGAATTCCGACTTCTAACTCGGAATCCGACTTCTAACTCGGAATCCGACTTCTGTCTCGGAATTCCGACTTCTATCTCGGAATTCCGACTTCTATCTCGGAATTCTGACTTGTAACTCGGAATTCCGACTTCTATCTCGGAATTCCGACTTCTAACTCGGAATTTTGACTTATAGTAGTGTTGTCACATAAATGTTCCAATTTTTGCTTTGGATGCGTTGTCCAGTGACTGCACATTTAATAATTGTCCTTGTGATAAAGACATTTATGACTTGTGTAAAATATTAATTGTTGAAAATGTCTAGAAATAGTATCTAGTATGATGAAATCTAACCCCTGAAGGGTAGAAGACAAAGAAATTTTAATAAATGAGGAAAAAATAAATAAATTATTAAATTCTATTCCTTGTAGCGACACCATGGACGGCAATGCAAGCCAAACTATTTATAGGATGCTTTTACTAACATATCTATAATTAATATAAAGTTTAAATAAGAAGTGCAGCGAATCTCTAAAGAGTAGATAACTTAAATAGATTTTAATAAATAAGAAAAAAAGTATATTTTACCCTAAATAGACTCCCTCGGATCGTAGTACAAGCCAAAATATTTATAGGGGGCTGTTACCCCGATGTCTGGAAATAATATATATTATGAATTAATGTAGCAGCAGGTTTCAGAAAGGGTAGAAAATTCAAATTAAATTTAATAAAGTAGGAAAAATTCAATTAATTAAATTACCAATGTGTCTAGAAATAACAACTCTATGAATAAAAGTGACAGGATTAGAAAACTGAAACAAATTTTATTGAATGAAAAAAGTCATATTTTCATATTATGTCCCAGACCCCGAACAAAACTAGGTAGTCAAAATATTAATTAGAAGTTGTTGTCAATAGGTCTAATAATAATATATAGTATGCATAAAAGTGGCAGTGAGGTCCTTAAGGGTAGAAGACCCCGGCCTGCCGAGTCATTCCAATATATTAATGATGTATCTGTTACAAACTTTTACGACAAGTAGAAGAAGATCCAAAACGGGTAATGAAACTTAATACATAAAAAACGTAAATGACTGGGAACATTAGTCAAAGAGTCTATAATCAGTAATATAGTCTACTGTATTAGATATTTTGTCAGCAAACCACGTATATCAAGGTACCCATTTTGATATTTTGGACAAATTAAAAGAAATACCTATTCCTTTTGTTGGGTGTGATCAACACGAAAAAAATTTACAACTACGATCATTGAGTTGTACCTTGTTAGTAGAATGCTCTTTATTTGTAAAGAGGTTTACCGAATAGATAAAGCTAAAAGAAAGAAAATAAGGTGCTTGAAGAAACAATCAAAATTATGATTAACTTTTCACTCTGTTCCTGTATCTGTTTTGATAGATTGATGTCCTTCTACAAAGTTAGAAATAAGAACTACAACGGAAACTTGATTTATGAGGATATGATTTGCTAACAATTTTTTTTTGCTGAAATCATGTTACAGATTTTTGTTTTCAAACTTCATAAAATATCAATGTCTTCATTTGTGGAGGAATTCTAATAAATTATAGTTTAAAAAACTGAAAAACACGCTGTAATAGTAAACTGAACTAAAATAAAACCATTTGGACGAGAATAAAGTGATTAACAAGAAAATTAATGTCATTGTGAAAACAGCGTGGGTCTGATATCAGTTATAAATATTTTATCGGTCATTTTTTTCTTTTTAGTTCAATTTACTATTAAAGCGTGTTTTTTAGTTTTTTAAACTATATTTTCTTATCTTTTTAGTTCCGTTTACTATTAGAGCGTGTTTTTTAGTTTTGTCAAACTATAATTTATTTTTCTTCGCTACCTCCCCGTGCCGAGAATGGGTAATTTGCGCGTCTGCTACCTTCCTTTTATATGGTAGCCATTTTCCAGGGTCCCTTTCCGAGATGAAATTTTTTTATCCTGATGATCCTGTTCAGGATAATGGGACCAACTTATCAAATAATTGCATGGGCATCGATTGTAATCTGGCGTTATAAAGTGGGTGAAAATCAAATGAAACTAACAAAAGCGTTTTAAAAAGAGTACATTTACTCGAATAATATTTTAATTAACAGGTATCAGGGAAATTTGGTTTTTCTGACTTTGTTTTAGTTATTATATTTTGTATCATCCATAGAATGTAACTGATTAGTTATGTTCCTGTCCTTACTTGAAAAAGTCAACCTAAAATCTTTTATACTTTGATGAAATTTAATCTGAATGAATAATAACGGAATTGAAAAATAAAGATTAATGAATAATCGTTTAACGAAATATAAGTTACTTTAATAGAGGATGCATAAACCTTTCATAGGTGCTAGTTATTTACTCAAAAAAAAGATATTTTTTTAAACAAATATATTTCTTTTCATCTAAAAGAAAAACAATAATAACTATATTTAAATTTTATGTATAACAGTAAATAGTTGGCAAATTGGGAAAAGAAAAGAACAATACTTATGAGTAAATGACGATAACCCTTGATGAAGAGCGAGGAGACATATGCCCCCACACTACAATGCGTATATTAAAATCTGAAAAAAAAAATTTATATATCTGAAAATGCGTGCATCCCCTGCGTGCTATTGCATCTTTTTAACATAATATGGATCAGATGTTCTTACTAAATGGTGTTTTATTAATTCTACTATCTATGAAAAAGATAAAGCAAAGTACAAATTTTTATTTTTCATGTCAACCATATTCAAGCCATCGGAACCGACCCAGTTATTATTTTTTAATTTGGACTTTATGCACAGTTAATAAATTTCTTTAGTTTTACTTAGCTTCATCCTGATCGCTATAATTAAAACATTAATTTCATTCAGAATGATCGCTTCATTTGACGTTAAAAGAGTATAAAAAAAGTGATTGCGCTAATAAGCAGTCGTGTATTAATTACAACGCAGATAGAAATTCCGAGTTAGAAGTCGGAATGCCGAGATAGAAGTCGGAATTCCGAGATAGAAGTCGGAATTCCGAGTTACCAGTCGGAATTCCGAGTTACCAGTCGGAATTCCGAGATAGAAGTCGGAATTCCTAGTTAGAAGTCGGAATTCCGAGATAGAAGTCGGAATTCCGAGTTATAAGTCAGAATTCCGAGATAGAAGTCGGAATTCCGAGATAGAAGTCGGAATTCCGAGTTACAAGTCAGAATTCCGAGATAGAAGTCGGAATTCCGAGATAGAAGTCGGAATTCCGAGATAGAAGTCGGAATTCCGAGTTAGAAGTCGGAATTCCGAGATAGAAGTCGGAATTCCGAGATAGAAGTCGGAATTTCGAGATAGAAGTCGGAATTCCGAGATAGAAGTCGGAATTCCGAGATAGAAGTCGGAATTCCGAGTTAGAAGTCGGAATTCCGAGATAGAAGTCGGAATTTGTTACAAAAATAAAAATAAAAAAATTGTGGCCCTTCTACGCTTTCGTACATCTGCTTCAACATCCGAGATGAGAGCTAAAAAGCTGTTGTTACCAGTTGTTACGCTTTTTCAGCTATTATTTCGATGACACAGTAAATCTCAAAAGTTCCAAAATGTGAATTAAACATTGATTAAACTAAACTCTTAGTCTAATCAAACACACTGCTTTTCATACAAGTTAATCTAATTTTACAAAAAGTCTTGATACTTTTAACACACTTTTGATATTTAAAATCATATGTACGAAATTCACTGTTATGTAGGTACATCCGAAAAGTGTTTGTCAGAACTTAAAAATGTATAGATCAGAACATTCGGAACTGAGAAAATGCCGGATAATGGCTGAAAGAGGACTCCTGCAAAATTCAATTCGTTAATCAGGAATGAAATTCATTATTTTATTTGTCAGAGAGTTATTTATTGAAAACATGCAACAATCAAAATTGTTACCTTCTAATATCATCATTTTTGCCAGAGCAACTAAGCAGGACCATCTACCATCAACAGTTGACCATTTTTGCCTGAACAAGTGCTTGACTTACCAAATTAATCCACGTTTCAATTGATTCCACGGTGCGAGTAAAAACACCGAGTTTTACCTGTATACGCATTACACTTTTTAATGTGAGGTCTGCCTTTTGCAGAGAGTTTGGGATTGAAAATCTGCACTTTTTGCAAGCAATTCAATAAAAACCGAGAAGATTGTCCTTTGCCGCCTTTTCAGACGTTGTTATTGTCGTTATTCACAAAAAAACAAAAGAAGCTCATTGTATCAGGTATGCGTTTTCACACAGGTTGCACCAACTGTATAAACTTCTAAATTCTAATTTTGATTTCTAATATTTAAATTATGAATGTTGTTTTTTCAAAATTGAATTTTTTCGTATAAATATTTTGCTACTATTTTGTGAAATGTATTTCATGTCTACATTATAAAAATTGGAGATATATGATCATATATTCTTAGACCAATTTCATAACTGATTTATACAGAAACAATTATTTTGTTAAATTTGTAATTTATGTTTATTATTAGAACTGATACTTTTTACCCGATTGAGTTCAAATTTTGGTCAAAAATTAAGAGTCATATGGGGATGACCTGGTAACATTTTCGTAAAAATCCAAAATGGCGGAAAAAATTCAGCCTGAAAAAACTACTTAATGGTTTGATTTTAAATTGTGTGCCATAACTAACTGTGGTATAGGAATCAACTAGTAAAATTGTGGTACTAATTCAAGATGGCCGAACAAAACAGCGGCCAAATAAAATGTTGGTAATCGTGAAAAAATTACCCTCTCAGGTTTTACACACCTTCACGTTCAAGCGTAGATGCCAAGAAATATGTTTTATTAATTCCGTCGGTCCGCTTGTGGGTCTGTCTGTCTGTCAGTTCGCGGCATAGCTTAAAGACTACTTATCCGATTGACTTCAAATTTTATCAAAAATTAAGGGTCATATGGTGACGACCTGGTAATATTTTGATAAAAATCCAATATGGCGAAACAAAATGGCAGCCTAGTGAAATATTAAAAATGAATATTATTAAAAAACTACTTATCTAATTTATCTCAAATTTTGCACAAACATCAAAGTATTATGTTGGAATCAACTGGTAAAATTTTGATACGAATCCAAGAAGACGAAAGAAAATTGCGGGTTAATAAAATATTTCAAAATTCAGCCTGAAAAACTACTTAATTCATTGATTTCAAATGGTGTGCCATAGCTAATTGTAGTCTAGGGGTAAACTAGTAAAATTGTGGTACGAATTCAAGATGGCTGAACAAAATGACGGCCAAATGAAATGTTTGTAATTGTGAAAAAAATCACCCTCTCAAGTTTATGTAAAACTTCACGTTTTAGCGCCCTTAGATGCCAAAAAACATGTTTTATTAATTCTGTCAGAGCGTCTGCCTTTCTGTCAGTTTGGGGCATAGCTTAAATACTACTTACCCGATTGACTTTAAATTTTGACCAAAAATTAACGGTCATATGGGGATGAAGTACTGGCCACATCTTAAATTTATGTTGGGTGATGGTGTCATCTTGCATTTAAATATCTGTAGGTATATGTTGGTTTTTCTATACACGATGTATTCGAAATGTGAATTATTTGGTTTTGTGACCAAATTGTATGTAAAAATGCAAGTTTTTTGTATTTCTCTATACCTCTATAGTAAATTGCCATTCTGGGATGCATTGAATTTACGTGAGTCTTACAAAATTAGAGTATTTTAAGCCTCACGCGATCCCTAATTAAAATAATCTAATAAGCGCGGAGCCAACTAATATAGCTACTTTTTTATCTAAATTGCGTTCTATTTCTAAATAGAATTAAAATTTGTTACTTTATAAAACATCCAGGTCCTCTAACTAGAAAAGTACAATACTTAATTCCCAAGCTCATAAGAAAAATTCAATTAAGGAATATGTAGGAAACAAAATATTTGAACTTTGTAAGTTTTAAAAGAAACTTTACTTTCGATTTTTTTGATAAAAGGTCGTTATTTTGAAATGGGCAACTTTAATGTCCATATAGTTTGGAAATAAATTAAGCTTGACTTTTCAAAAGATATGTTATATCAGTTCTATTAAACTTTTTTCTTTAAAATTGTACCTAGCCGCCATCACGGAATATGCACAGAAAATAATCATTTTATCAATTTGGCGTCCTAATGAAGTGTGTCAACTTTAAAAATTAAATACCCATACTCACTAAAGAGGTTTAAATTTAGATCAGGTCTAAGTTGACAGTTATAGGTTTAAGATGACATTTTTAACAGTTGAACAAATAATTTTTCAAAATGTCACAATTACAAAATGACAGTGACATAAGCGACACATAACTGTCGAACTAAGAGTTTTAAGTTTCTATGGCAACTAAACCTGGCCTAAATATTAAACCTTTTTAGTGAATACGGGGGAAATGTTTATTTTGACTGGTTCAAAAATAATTCATTGTATTAATATAAAATAAAAATAACTAAAATAAAATGGTTCATAAATTAATGATTACTTTGTGAACATGAATTTTCATTATCCATGCTATCTATATTGAACTCAATATTTGATGTTGACAAAAACAGTAAATTTTATTTCAAGTCTGTACTTTTTAACACGCTTACTATTAAAAAAACCATTATGTTAAACCTCAATTGTCGCTTAATAGCACTTTTCGATTTGGTTGACGAGGTTGCCAGTTGTCAAAGATGGTTACCGTTTAATGCGATAGATGTGCTGTTTAAAGTTTCTGTACTACTAAAGAAGTGTTTATTTATTAATTTATTAGCCATAGATCCATACATGAATATATAATTCATCAACATAAACAGTTAAAGTTGAGGCCATCTGATAAGTATTTTTATGCCGTGAACTGACAGATAGACAGTGATTTTTTCACGATCACAAACATTTAAGTTAGCCGCCATTTTGTTCCGCCATATTGAATTAATACCACAATTTTACTAGTTATGGCACACAATTTCATATCAGTTTATATTTATATAAATTGGATAAGCCGTTTTTTAGTAACTAATTTTTTTACATTTTACGACGCCGCGATTTTATTTTGCCATATTGGATTTTACGAAAATTACCAGGTCATCCTCATATGAACCATAATTTTTGATCGAAATAGTTTTAAGCTATGACGCGAACAGACAGACCGTCAGAAAGACCAACGCCATTGATAAAACATATTTTTCGGCATCTGGGGACCCTGAAAATTAAATCTGAAAAATTTCGAAGTATAAGTAATAATTATTTAAATGAAAGTGGACTTTAAGAAAGTGCACGAAGGAAGTGGTAAAATATTGATAGGAATTCAATATGATGGAGCAAAATGGCGCCCAATAAAAATTTTTGAAAAGACAGTGTTGCTAAATGACAATGTGACTATGTACTGAACTAAATTGGGTCACTAATAAAAGGAAACATTTATAACGAGGGAAGTTTGGGTTAAAGGAAATATACCGATTTATTACCTCTTGTAGGTTGTAGGAGTATGTTTTGTTATACGTGAGTTTTAAGAGTTGCTATGGTCTAGTTTACTAGGCTGTCCAACACGCGGGCGCGGGCCGCATGTGGTCTCCGGGGTCTATTATGTAACCCTGTTTATGTTGATGAATTATATATTCATGTATGGATCTATGGCTAATAAATTAATAAATAAACACTTCTTTAGTAGTACAGGAACTTTAAACAGCACATCTATCGCATTAAACGGTAACCATCTTTGACAACTGGCAACCTCGTCAACCAAATCGAAAAGTGCTATTAAAAGTGTTAAAAGGTACATACTTGAAATAAAATTTACTGTTTTTGTCAACATCAAATATTGAGTTCAATATAGATAGCATGGATAATGAAAATTCATGTTCACAAAGTAATCACTAATTTATGAACCATTTTATTTTACTTATTTTTATTTTATATTAATACAATGAATTATTTTTGAACCAGTCAAAATAAACATTTCCCCCGTATTCACTAAAAAGGTTTAATATTTAGCCCAGGTTTAGTTGCCATGGTACTTAAAAGTCTTAGTTTGACAGTTATGTGTCGCTTATGTCACTGTCATTTTGTAAATGTGACATTTTGAAAAATTATTTGTTCAACTGTTAAAAATGTCATCTTAAACCTATAACTGTCAACTTAGACCTGATCTAAATTTAAACCTCTTTAGTGAGTATGGGTATTTAATTTTTAAAGTTGACACACTTCATTAGGACGCCAAATTGATAAAATGATTATTTTCTGTGCATATTCCGTGATGGCGGCTAGGTGCAATTTTAAAGAAAAAAGTTTAATAGAACTGATATAACATATCTTTTGAAAAGTCAAGCTTAATTTATTTCCAAACTATATGGACATTAAAGTTGCCCATTTCAAAATAACGACCTTTTATCAAAAAAATCGAAAGTAAAGTTTCTTTTAAAACTTACAAAGTTCAAATATTTTGTTTCCTACATATTCCTTAATTGAATTTCTCTTATGAGCTTAGGAATTAAGTATTGAACTTTTCTAGTTAGAGGACCTGGATGTTTTATAAAGTAACAAATTTTAATTCTATTTAGAAATAGAACGCAATTTAGATAAAAAAGTAGCTATATTAGTTGGCTCCGCGCTTATTAGATTATTTTAATTAGGGATCGCGTGAGGCTTAAAATACTCTAATTTTGTACAATATTTAAAGATTCACAATATTTGATAGAAACGGGTCGGAAAAAAATTATAAATAAATACATAAATAGACATTTCAGAGACCAAAAAAACCGTTTCATAAAAATATGCCGAGATTTGTGAAATAATTATATAAAGAAATAAAGAATTCAGTTTCGTGTTCATAAAAACGAGTTGATAGTTCTAAATATATATATATATATATATATATATATATATATATATATATATATATATATATATATATATATATATATATATATATATATATATATATATATATGAACTTTGTTGTAAAAGAGTAAAATAGGAATTTTAAAAAGGAGATAAAGTTGCGTTAACAAAAATGAGCCTTGTTGCATTTAAACTATATGTAAAGCGTAAAAATATTTACGTACCTGTTGACTAGCTGTATTATTGTCTTGCAAACCGCAATCGAGAAGTGAGTGGCCACAGTAACGCAGTTCCAACCAAAATTCTGGCAGTGCAGAGGGAAGCATTTCTTTTACTGGAGCACATTTCACTTCAGGAAATGTTAGAGTTGACTGTACGGGACTTTCAGGATAAGTTTTTACATTTTTGGGTAATACACTAAGTTGGGGAAGTGGCCATCGTACGTCTATTATTTTTGTAATAATTTCGGAGTCATCTGAGTTAGCTAAAGTTGCACCTTAAAGAAAAGAAAAATATCACTAATTGCAGTTACAATAATGATACTAAACTAAATGTTGTACAACGGGTTTTACGGAAGGGGCTTAATTAAGTACATACCTAATAAAATGTTTTGTTTTGCTTTCCTTATTTGGGATGTAATTTTGTTAAAGATATTTTAACGATAATTTAAAATATATTTCAGAACACTGTAAATTTTAAAATTTTTAAAATAACTATAGTTTAGGGGAAATCGATAGTGAATTTTGTAATGACTTACTGGAGATTTTTTTCACTTTCGCTTAAGGCAGAATTGGATAAATATTCAGTTTTTATCGCTTTTGTGTAAGCTTTAAAACTTACCACCTCACTTTGCCAAATTATCAGAATGGTAAAAAATTCTCCAATATCAATATAAAAATAAAAAATCGTTTATACAGTGTGTCCCAGATTCGCTTCTTTATATAGGGATCTCGGCTTCTATTATACATGGAGCAAAGGTTAAATAAGAAAAGTTTTAGAGTTTTTTTAGCGCATTCGATTTCCGGCTTTAGATTTACGACAGGTCATATGGTTTTGGAAATCTCGGCGAAAAACCGAAAATAGCGGATTTCGTTTTTCGCCAGTAAATCCAAAACGGTAAATTTGACAGCTGTTAAAATGAGACTTTATTGAGGCACTTTTTTAAGACGAATAAGATGACGTATATTACATGCCTCTATCGTCTTTTGTTATCCCGCAACTCGCCTCAACTTTCATTTTTCTTATGGACGCCATATTGGAGTTTCCAATCTAGTGATGTCTCATAAGTGCATACAAAATTGAGTCTCATCGAAATCTCACACTTCGTAAAGTTAGATTTCAATTTTTTCTAAGGAGGTCATGATTTATTTGTAACAAAAGTGGGCTTTGACTTTGACGTTAAATAATTCAAAGTATAAAAGTTGTGTTTTAATAAGTAGTACGCTTTTCTCTCAATAAAATCATAAATCTGACAAATTGTCGAGACCTGTTGAGAATAGCCGGTTTTCCCTATTCAAATGAAGAGAAGTTTGACATGTTAGCTACTTGCAATAACACAAAAACCCCGACAATACCTCAGCAAGGTATTTGGAGATGTACCCCGAACGACGGCACTCTAGTAGAACACTAAATTTATGTGCCAAAATCAACGGTACAGAGAGAATTGAAAAAGAATAACAAACCCATAATAAATCAAGGAATTAAGGAAACTGATTTTCTAAGACAACTTCGCTTCTGTGAGTGGCATACTAGGAAGTGTAATGAAAATCCCGATTTTGTAAATCACGTCTAGTGGTCCGATGAGAGTAGGTTTACGAATTGTAGAGTTGTGCAAAACCCTCACGAAGTGGCAGCGAGACTTTTACAGACCAGATTTGAAAGTAACGTTTAGTGTGGGGTCATTGGTAATTTAATCTATCTTATCTTTTTTAATTGGGTACCTATTTACAAATTAGTAATCATTTAAGGAAATCGACTTATAGGACCATTTTTCTTTGACTACAGCCTAAACCGACAGAAATACCTAGAGCTTTTGCGATACCAGGTTGCACCAACTTTACGAGCTACTCTAACGGAAGATGAGTTTAGAAGAACCGGGTTTCAACAGGATGGATGTTCAGCGCACAACACCATTCCAGTCAGGAACTTCTTAAGAGAGCAGTTTGACGAAAGAATTATTTCCTTAAATGATCCAATATCTTGTTCTCCTAGATCCCCTGACCTCTCGCCTTTGGATTTCTACCCCTGGAGTCACACGAAGGATGAGGTCTATGAATTTGATCCCCTGCAACCATAGAAATTCTGCGACAAAGAATTTTGGACACATTTATATTAACGGAAATACACTGTACACTTACAGGGTTGTACGAAAACAGTCGCCAATTGTGAAAAGTGTCTCGATGCAAATGGACGCATTTTGCAAATTTGTAAATTAATGTAACCTAGGTACGAAGTACTTAGGAACTTATTTAGATTTTTTTTAGTCGTTATTTAAGTTCATGTTGTATTGAAAATTCAATGCATTTAATACATTACTTATTAATGTAATCTTGTGACAAATAAAATACATTTTATGCACTAGTGAAACATCACTAGACTGGAAAATTTATGCTCTTTCCAAAAATCGAAAAATCCAATATGGCCGCCATAAAAAAATAAAGTTGAGGCGGATTGCGGGATAACAAAAGACGATGGAGTCTCAAAAAAGTGTCCGAATAATGTCATATTTTAACAGCTGTCAAATTTACCGTTTTGAATTTACTGCCAAAAAACTAAATGCGCCATATTCGGCTTTTCGCCGATATTTCCACAACCAATTGACCGATCGTACATCTGAAGCCCGATATCGAATGCGCTAAGTTTTCCCCCAAAATTTTTTCGTTTAACCTTTGCTGTAGGTAAAATGGGAGCCGAGATCCTTATATAGAGAAGCGAATACATAAAACATACTTTATTCAAAGCTAAAATTCGACTAATTTGGTTAATATATTCCTCATATAAATATTTATATTATCGGTAGGTATGTTCTGTTAATTTCTTTTGATTTGATAAGAAATGATCTACTCATTGTTTTCAGTTGACGACATTTTATATTTTTTTAAATTAGTGCAGTTTCCTTCAAATGACACCACTGATAATGAATTACACAGAAAAATAAAAACAACAAATATTTTTTTAAACAATACTATAATCAAAAAATATTGCTATCCGATAAATCTAGTAAATGAGTCATTATGGAAACAGAGGAATATGATAGTAAAATAAAATCACTTTTAAACGATACAGAAATATAAAGAATTAACACCGACCCTACAAACATTTTCCAAAAAAGGAACTCAATACACACTGGGTAAACAAATATTACATTTCACCAAACTGCGCAAAAAGCCTAGAAATTCACATTGCCCCAAGAACCAAAAATATACGGTCTGCGAAAGGTATACAAATGAATTCTAATGCGTCCTATCGTTTCCTGTATACAGTTGACATTAACACTAGTATTCACTAAAGAGGTTTTCATTTAGACCAAGGGTGCGATTTTGCACTTATCATTTCGTTAGTTAACGAATCGCTAAATCACGTGATTTAGCCAAACAACTGACAAAGGTTGGAAGTAGCATCCATTTCTTAAATGGAAAATAGCACGTATTTTTTGACGTCAAGCAGGCCAGTTTTTCATTACGATTTGACAATTACTGTTAACCTTAAAATTATTTTGTTGACGTTGAGCAAAACACGACACATTTCTTTGGCCTAATTAATTAAGTATACTTTATTATTTTGGAAATAATTAAAAGGTGATGAAGAGTTAAAAATCTGAAGCTACTAAGGTCTGCCTGGAGATCCTTAATACTTGTGTTTGTTATACTTCTAAAATGGAAGATATAGCAGCATTGTTGGCATCAATTGGTGATGGTGAATAATATTGTACCTAATACCTACTAATATTCTAATACAACAGAAGTTAGCAAATAAGTGGTGATTTCAAGAGACCTAAATTTGACTTTAATTAATCGCTACATGTGAGTGCAGTGAAAAAAGTGAACATTTTAGTGGATATTATATTGTGCTTTTTCAGAACAGATTTTAATGTTATTATACCTTACTATAAAGGCGTGATATAATATTTTTGCACTTGTATTTCCAGATATTTTAGAGACATTAGAGAATATGATATTCTTAAAGACACTGTCAGGTATTTCGAGGTAGGAAATAACTATTTTAAGATACATAACACCTTTTTAAATAAATAGGACACTAAGCAAACTTTTGTTAGAGAATCAACATTAAACTAAAATCTAATAATTTTAACAGACAATTGTTGAATACTTTAGTAAGCCATATTTTGAGATAGAGCTTAAGTTTTTTTCTTTATTGTCTACAAATTCAACGTACTGTAGTGATAAATGCATACATATCTTTATTAGAGTGGACTAGTTTTAGACGTACTAGTTAAAATGTTATATTTATTCTGAATTAAATATTTTTTCAAAATGAAACTTCCAACTTTAATTTCTAATACATTTGTTTTCTATATTTATCTAATGAATTGGTAATAAAAATATGTTGTTTATTTTTCCAAATGTATTGTTTATTTTAATTTTTTTAATAAAATGGTAATATGATCTTAATAAAATAAGTTACACACTTATTCTGTGTTAAAATTATTAAAATAAATAATAGGATTTATTAAATCATTAGAAAAATAAACAAATAGAAGTTAATACTTTTACCATTTAATTATAAAGTTTAAAATAAATAAAAGTCCTTATTGAAGAAGGGCAACCACCAGCACTTAGATCAGTTTAAAAGAGTAAAAAATGAAAAATTAACCCTTTAACATTTTTGCAGGACTTTGCATTTTGGGGTGCTTGGGCCCCATGTTTTCCCACTTCTGTCATTCTGTCTGTACGCAGCATAGCTTAAAAACTACTTATCTAGTTGAATTTAAGTTTTCAACGGAATGAACACATTTTGGTAAAAATCGAATATGGCGAAACAAAATGGCGGCCTAATGAAATAAAACTGCATAAAACTCAAGTGAGAAACAGAGACAGACTGGTAAAATTTTAGTCCGAATCTTGTATGACAAAAGTAAATGACGGCCTAATAAATTATTTGAATATGCAGCAAATTGTAGTGACAATCTGTACGAAGGAAATTGATTGCCATTTAAACTGGTCCCTGTCTAATATTTTTATTATTTCTCGTACTAAAAAATATTACACACAGTGTAATTTTTTACATGGAATGTTCTGTATAAAGAAGCCCTTTTAAGAAATACTCTATTTGTAACTGTTACAAAAATTTATATATTCAAAAATAATATGGCCATTTGCAGGAAGGTATTAATTTTAGTTTTTTAAATATCATAGGTGGGTATATCAGAAAATTTGGCAAGTTTTTTGGAAAGATATTTTTTAGCTTTTCATAGGTGTAAAAAATAGACAGGGTATTCATTTAATAAAAATGGATATTTTGTCACGCTCTATATATGTCAAAGATACTGATAATTACCATATGATTGGGAAGAAGAAAATTTACTTTGCATTTTTTTCATTGCATTAAAAATAATAAAATTACTGCACAGTTGATCCTATACCTAATAGAGTAATTTTATCGTCTAAAAACTAAAAATTGACGTTTGGAGAGTTTACATAACTACCAAAAGAAACAGTTGGAACTGAAAAATAAATATTTCTACGTTCATACCTTAACTTTTGGAAATTTGTTTAAAGATTCATATATAATACCACCCATAACTAATTTCATAATGGTCTATAATCAATCTCTAACTTTCTATATCCCTGTAAATCTGTATCTATAAAACGCCTAAATATAATTATTTTTTAGATTTAAGTATAGTCATAAATCTTTAAGATATAAATGAAATAATTTTCCATTTTGATTATTATGAAATTGACTGGAACTTCTTTAATTTTTTTTTTAAAGTGTTGCAATATTTTATAATGAAAATCAATTCTATATTTGTCACTAAATAAAAAAATATTACAATTGGACATGTTTTTATTGTTCAAGTTGTTACAAGCTGAAATTAGTTTCCATTGCTGCTGATTTCTGGTGATATGTAAGTACACACCATTTTCTTTTACAAAGGGTCCAAAGGACTCACACTGTGACTTGAAATACCTAAAAAGAAGAAAAAATATTGTAAAAAAATTATTGATAAAATAGGTATATTTCCAATTTTCGTTAAAAATTAAAAGCAATACTTAAGAAGCATATTTCCCTTAAGAAAATATGAAGAATATCCATATAAATATGGCTTTTTAAACTTGTGTTTGTAACCAACAGCATAAAAGCCATTTCATAAGAGGCAAAGATATATAGTACCTCCACCCAATTTTTTTTATTCAATATAACCATAACCCCTACATTAATTAATTAATTTTAGGTACTGATGTCCAAATTTGTAGACAAAATTCAAGTTTACTAATTTTCAACCAGAATTTATATATTGAGTTGTGGTTTTCGATAATGCCTAGCACTATATGTTGGATTTATCGCTTCGAAAAGGCAAAAGGCCACAAGAAATCTATTACACAGAGTATTATCAAAACCCTTGTCATTTTCACAAAATGTTTATACACACACAATGACTATTACAAAACGAAATATTATATTGTTCTTTTCTACCCAGGATAATTCACACCCGAATACCAAAAAACTTTTTTTATATAAAGGGTGTTTTCACCAAAATGTAAATTTTTCTGGATGTGTTGTTTTTCTCAGCTCCTGTATGCATCAAACAATTGTTTCTTACCCCATTCTATTGTGAACTTTTTACTTTAAACTAACTTTCATGATTCCTCAGATCAAAAGGTCATTTGAGAGTTTAAAAATTAATGAAACATTAAATAATGGTAAAAAGGTCTGTTATTATTTAAATTTACATAGATATTAATGAATTCTAATGATGAGTTTGAAGTTAGTTCAAAGTAAAAAATATGCAAAACAGTTTTTTATAAGTATAATGTTTTTATTTATATTTTGACATCTAGATACAGCTTTAACTATAGAAAATAAAAACACAATAATTGTAGGATTTTTTCACTATTATATTCTAAGTACTATACAAAATATTACTGAATAGAAGAAATTACATAACCTATATTTTTTTTAGCTGGCCCCATTTAATGCAACATTAAATGAATCTGAAGTTAGCAATTATATCAGGTTTGGTACCTTTATCTTTAAAGATTATCCAAAAAATTGATAAAAACCATTTCATAAGAGGCAAAGATATTAGTACTCTCTCTCTCTCTGAACTCTGAAAATATATTTATAATCGGTATGAAAGACTAATTTAATTAGATAATAATATTCAAGGTGTCACATTTAAAAAATCCATGTTATGTAGTTTTTTCTACTTTTCAATAATTTTTAGAAATATTTGATATTTTTAGACTATAATACAGGAATAATCCAACAAATCTTGAAATTAAAGTTTTTTTTTAAATTTTCTATAATTAAAGATGTAACTAGGTGTCAAAATATAAATGAAAGCCCTGTACAACAGTCGCATTTATAAATTTAGAGACATTACCTTTATTCATAACTGAGGTAAGAAATAATAGTATAAGGGATACAAAAGTTGAGAAAAAAAAACATGTTTAAAGAAAATTTACAATTTCGTTGAAAACACCCTGTACAAAAAAAAAACTAAAGAATTTAAAAAAAAACAAGGAGAACTTTTTTTTACAAGTCTTTTACAAAAGACTCTGTAAAACAACTTACTGAAGACCTCTGCATTAACATCCTCTATGCAGCAGCTGCACCTTATACAACATTTTTGGGACATCCTGTATAAATATTTAATATATCCTTACAAAATGTACTTTTAGCAACCTAGTTTCTTCCAGTACCTAACAAGGTATCCCAGAACTACATAATAATGGATTTGAAATAACCTCTTCTGGTCAAAAATGGTAAACACAGTTAACTTAACTTACAAAAAATAAGGTTTCTTCATGATATAGGTATAATGTGTATGGTGTATAATTTTTTCTCTAAAATTAAGTTTGGTCCACTTTTGTTCCCTTATGTATATATATATATGTAGTTTTTTCAATTTTTAACACATTTGATATTTTATACAGATTTTATGTACTGGATGTTTGGTTATATTTTAAACAGTACCCTAGAGACTTTATTATGAGTTATCAAAAAACTTTAAATATAAAAGTGTTTAGGTTTGGTCAATTTACAAGAAAAACAAACAAAAGATAATCGGAAATTTAGCAAATGGGCATCGACTGCCTTATTTTAAAAGGCACACCCTGTATAATAGATACACCTCAAATGGTCTCTTCTTGCTGATTATTAATAATGGACTAGGTTTAAGACCTTTACCTCTAAAGATAATCAAGAAATTTAAGAAAAACCCTATCATAAGAAGCAATGTATTCCAACTGACACCACTATATTGGGAGCATTCTCCATCTCTCTCTTACACACTACCTCTTATGGTTTTTCTAAAATTTCTCTATTATCTTTAGAGATAAAGTTTAAACCTAGTATATTTATAATCGCAAGAATGATTAATGAATGATGATTTTGTTTAAACCCAAAAACATTTGTATTTAAAGTTTTCTGATAACTCATAGCATAAGGCCTCTAGGGTATGTACCATTTAAAATATAATCAGGCACCCTGTACAATTTTACATAGGAATATTTTTATTGTGATGTGAAACTTCAAAAGCGATTCATAGATTTGAACAAGAGATTAATTTAAAAATACACATTAAAAATTGCAATTAGCAAACCCAAGGAAAAACAAACACTTCAAACATATTTGTATCACACTGTAAGAAATTAGACAAACATATAAAACATAATGAGGTGTCTAGCACAAAGTTTAATGGATGACATAATAAAAAAATAAGTGCACCATTCATCAGTTGAATTGCTATGCATTATCTTGCTGCTGTTTTCCGACAGAATATCAGTGCAAAAACAATTAGTCAAATTAAACAAGGTTTCAAGTGTTAAATTCTGTTTGATACTGTAAACTGATAATTTGTTATAATAACGAACTCATAGGTATGTTTTGCAGTAGACTTTGTTAAACATAAGCTTATGAATTATACTAGCCTAATCTGTTTAAGTCTAATATTATAGTAAGTTTCTTTATAAAAAAAATAATCACAATTAATACTTACTTCTACAATCAAAATGGTCGAGTTCAAATTTGAATCAACAAAATAGCTTATCGAGGAATTTGTAATTGCGCTTCGGTGATTGTTCTTCCTTATATTGACTAAGTATGTGAAAGGTAAATGAAAATACTGTATCAAATACTTGACATCATTTCTTGTATCATTCCCTTCTTTTGAGGGTCATATTCTGCAAAAAAGGAAAAATATTGCTATAATCAATAAATGTGCCATACACCACATACTGTGTAATATAATATAACTAATTATTTCCCTACTCTAATAATTATAACATTATATAATTCCAACTATAGTTCTTTTAAAGAAAAACAAAGATTATTTCATTTCGCCCTCAACAGTGAAAATATATAATACCAAAGAAAATAATAGCTTACGCTATAAATTTTCTTTGATAATACCTGTTAAGGAATACTTTTGTTTACAAGTTATACATAGACCTCGACATAGGCAATAAAATATAATTTTAGCAAGTACAGTATATTTGCTTAAAACTATACAAATTCATGCCTACCTGTAACAGTATTATGATAATCTAGATTCAACTGCCCTTATTGCTTCTTTAGTCTTTGCATCAATAGAAAATATTATTCTTAAATTGGTTTCTAGTTACTGGTATTTATGTTCAATTTTTCAATACTTAAATACACCATTATTAAACCGTTATGTTTCCGCAAGTGATCCATCAGCTGTTCGACTTGTTTACTGTGTATCTGTGAACTATAAAAGGTTAGGTTACGAGAGACCAAAATAAATAAAATACTGCCTATTCTTAAAATAGGGAGGGCCATTCCCCAGTAACAACAGGCAATTACAACCTAGAGTAAGAGTTTTATTCTTACTCTAAGTTTAAAACGCTTTGTTCTCCCGAGGAACGCATTTCGCCTATATTATTATATTATTTTTCTATGGAAGGCGCGCCCCGTTTCAAAGGCGGATAAATGTATGATGTTTATGTGGTTGCATAACAGCCGTGGTGCTGGATTAGAATAGATGAAATACATATTAACATAGGTCCCTTTTCTTTTAAAAATAAAATACGTAATAGAGAATTTTGCACCATATAGCAAATAATGTAATTAATATTTAAACAGAATATTCACAACTTTGTTAAATATTTCTTAAAAAGAAGTACATTTTGAGGATAGCGTTTTATGTTTTCCCGTACTTCTAACAAAATGATCAAGAAAGAAGAATTCACTGAATTAAAAATAACGATTCATTAATAACTAAAATATACAGGTTTCGTAATAATATGACATAGATAATATTTTTTAAACAGATTAGCTTACCTTGTTTAATTTGAAGGATTTACGAATTTCGTATCTTCACTGCCTATTTGGAGGTTCCATGTTTTCATGATTTTCTTGAATATTTTGGCATCTGTTGATTATTTACGGTATGATGCATATGCTAATATATCATGGCTTAGCTTTCAAGTAATCAAAACTACTTTTTATCTTACGAAATAAAACAGAATAAAACTCCAAGGCAATGAATTTAGATATTATCAAAAACTCAAGAACTGACAGATTTGGAAAATGGCGGCTTTAGTAGTAGGTTGGTGTTTAACAAACCAGGATCGGAAAATCCGAATGTCATGCCGAACAGCTCTCCGAACGGAGAAAATTTTCGTTAACTAACGAAATGATAAGTGCAAAATCGCACCCAAGTCTAACTTGACAGTTGTAGGTTTAAAATGACATTTTTAACAATTGAACAAATAATTTTTCTAAATGTCACAAATTACAAAATGACAGTGACATAAGCGCAACATACGAACTAAGAGTTTTAAGTACCATGGCAGCTAGACCTGGGGTGCGATTTTGCACTTATCATTTCGTTAGTTAACGAATCGCTAAATCACGTGATTTAGCGAAACAACTACAAAGGTTGGAAGTAGCACCCATTTCTTAAATGGAATATTGCATGTATTTTTTGACGTCAAGTAGGCCAGTTTTTCATTACGATTTGACAATTACTGTTAACCTTAAAATTATTTTGTTGACGTTGAGAAAAACACGACACATTTCTTTGGCCTAATTAATTAAGTATACTTTATTATTTTGGAAATAATTAAAAGGTGATGAAGAGTTAAAAATCTGAAGCTACTAAGGTCTGCCTGGAGATCCTTAATACTTGTGTTTGTTATACTTCTAAAATGATATAGCAGCATTGTTGGCATCAATTGGTGATGGTGAATAATATTGTATCTAATACCTACTAATATTCTAATAAAACAGAAGTTAACAAATAAGTGGTGATTTCAAGAGACCTAAATTTGACTTTAATTAATCGCTACATGTGAGTGCAGTGAAAAAAGTGAACATTTTAGTGGATATTATATTGTGCTTTGCCAGAACAGATTTTAATGTTATTATACCTTATTATAAAGGCGTAATATAATATTTTTGCACTTGTATTTCCATATATTTTAGAGACATTAGAGAATATGATATTCTTAAAGACACTGTCAGGTATTTCGAGGTAGGAAATAACTATTTTAAGATACATAACAACTTTTTAAATAAATAGGACACTAAGCAAACATTTGTTAAATAATCAACATTAAACTAAAATCTAACAATTTTAACAGACAATTGTTGAATACTTTAGTAAGCGATATTTTGAGATATAGCTTAAGTTTTTTTTTATTGTCTACAAATTCAATGTACTGTAGTGATAAATGCATACATTTCTTTATTAGAGTGGACTAGTTTTAGACGTACTAGTCAAAATGTTATAGTTATTCTGAATTAAATATTTCTTCAAAATGAAACTTCCAACTTTAATTTCTAATACATTTGTTTTCTATATTTATCTAATGAATTGGTAATAAGAATATGTTTTTTATTTTTCCAAATGTATTGTTTATTTTAAGACGATTTTTAATAAAATGTTAATGTGGTCTTAATAAAATAAGTTACACACTTATTCTGTGTTAAAATTATTAAAATACATAATAGGATTTATTAAATCATTAGAAAAATAAACAAATAGAAGTTCATACCTTAACTTTTGGAAAATTGTTTAAAGATTCATATATAATACCACCCATAACTAATTTCATAATGGTCTATAATCAATCTCTAACTTTCTATATCCCTGTAAATCTGTATCTATAAAACGCCTAAATATAATTATTTTTTAGATTTAAGTATAGTCATAAATCTTTAAGATATAAATGAAATAATTTTCCATTTTAAATATTATGAAATTGACTGGAACTTCTTTAATTTTTTTTTAAAAGTGTTGCGATATTTCAAATTTGCGAAAATCAATTCTATATTTGTCACTAAATAAAAAAATATTACTATTGGACATGTTTTTATTGTTCAAGTTGTTACAAGCTGAAATTAGTTTCCATTGCTGCTGATTTCTGGTGATATGTAAGTACACACCATTTTCTTTTACAAAGGGTCCAAAGGACTCACACTGTGACTTGAAATACCTAAAAAGAAGAAAAAATATTGTAAAAAAATTGCTTTTCGAAAAATCAGCTGTAAATATGCTATTAAAAAAACTTCGTTATTGATAAAATAGGTATATTTCCAATTTTCGTTAAAAATTAAAAGCAATACTTAAGAAGCATATTTCCCTTAAGAAAATATGAAGAATATCCATATAAATATGGCTTTTTAAACTTGTGTTTGTAACCAACAGCATGTATAGTACCTCCACCCAATTTTTTTTATTCAATATAACCATAACCCCTACATTAATTAATTAATTTTAGGTACTGATGTCTAAATTTGTAGACAAAATTCAAGTTTACTAATTTTCAACCAGAATTTATATATTGAGTTGTGGTTTTCGATAATGCCTAGCACTATATGTTGGATTTATCGCTTTGAAAATGCAAAAGGCCACAAGAAATCTATTACACAGAGTATTATCTAAACCCTTGTCATTTTCACAAAATGTTTATACACACACAATGACTATTACAAAACGAAATATTATATTGTTCTTTTCTACCCAGGATAATTCACACCCGAATACCAAAAAACTTTTTTTATATAAAGGGTGTTTTCACCAAAATGTAAATTTTTCTGGATGTGTTGTTTTTCTCAGCTCCTGTATGCATCAAACAATTGTTTCTTACCCCATTCTATTGTGAACTTTTTACTTTAAACTAACTTTCATGATTCCTCAGATCAAAAGGTCATTTGAGAGTTTAAAAATTAATGAAACTTATTAAATAATGGTAAAAAGGTCTGTTATTATTTAAATTTACATAGATATTAATGAATTCTAATGATGAGTTTGAAGTTAGTTCAAAGTAAAAAATATGCAAAACAGTTTTTTATAAGTATAATGTTTTTATTTATATTTTGACATCTAGATACAGCTTTAACTATAGAAAATAAAAACACAATAATTGTAGGATTTTTTCACTATTATCTTCTAAGAATACAAAATGTTACTGAATAGAAGAAATTATATAACCTATATTTTTTTAGCTGGCCCCATTTAATGCAACATTAAATGAATCTGAAGTTAGCAATTACATCAGGTTTGGTACCTTTATCTTTAAAGATTATCCAAAAAATTGATAAAAGCCATTTCATAAGAGGCAAAGGTATTAGTCCTCTCTCTCTCTCTCTCTGAACTCGTATATTTATAATCGGTATGAAAAGACTAATTTAATTAGACAAGGTGTCACATTTAAAAAATCCATGTTATGTAGTTTTTCTACTTTTCAATAATTTTTAGAAATATTTGATATTCTTAGACCATAATACAGGAATAATCCTACAAATTTTGAAATTAAAGTTTTTTTTTTTAATTTTCTATAATTAAAGATGTAACTAGGTGTCAAAATATAAATGAAAGCCCTGTACAACAGTCGCATTTATAAATTTAGAGACATTACCTTTATTCATAACTGACGTAAGAAATAATAGTATAAGGATTACAAAAGTTGAGAAAAAAAAAACATGTTTAAAAAAAATTTACAATTTCGTTGAAAACAACCTGTACAAAAAAAAACTAAAGAATAAAAAAAACAAGGAAAACTTTTTTTTACAAGTGTTTTACAAAACACTCTGTAAAACAACTTATTGAAGACCTGCATTAACATCCTCTAGGCTATAAACTTAGTGCTAGACCGTAGGGGCGTCCCTAGACTCCTGTTACTGAATGGGGGGAAGGGGGGAGGGGGACGCTTGCCTCCCCTGGAAAATGTAAATATTGTATATTACATATATAAATTACATTTATATACCAAATGGACTATGCATGACCTTTTTTGGTTTTTTTTTCATCAGTTATGGTTCTGCGGGCGCCTATGCAATATCCCAAAAAAAAAGACATCACCTCCCCTATGCCCCCTTAGTTACGCGCCTGCTAGACAGTGTCGAAAACCGTTAATAAATATGTTAATTTTTGTTGAACAAAAATTGAGATCTGAATATTGTCCAAAAATTTCCATCTTTAAGTTCGTCATTTATACGTCACAATCCACAATGCCACTAGGTATTCTAAAAATTATACTGAACCAAGCCTATAAGAAAATAAATCTTATAAAACTAGCTTGAGGGAAATTCCCTACATTTTATATATGTTGTAGTTCTTGACTTTCTGAATAATAGATACCGTGATCACCTCCAAATCTTACAAAATAGATACAGAATTGAATTTATAAAATAAAGTTATTCTGAAGAAAAAATCGAGAAAAAAATGTTTCTTGTTACAAAATACAGTTTTCACTGTGAGTAATCTTAATTTTCATAGACTTAAGTCAGTTATACTTTATTTGATATGATTAAAAAAGGCAACATACAGATGTTTCAAGTAAATTGAAGTTTAAAAAATAAAATTTTAAACAAAACGAATTACAAATTCATTTATAGTCTTTTTTAAGGTATTAAACCTCAGTTTACCAAACTGCATATAAACCAGACGTTTTGTTCTTTAATAAAACAAAATAGTCCATAATAAAAAAACAGCAGCTGCACCTTATACAACATTTTTGGGACATCCTGTATAAATATTTAATATATCCTTACAAAATGTACTTTTAGCAACCTAGTACCTTCCAGTACCTAACAAGGTATCCCAGAATTACATAATAATGGATTTGAAATAACCTCTTCTGGTCAAAAATGGTAAACACAATTAACTTAACTTACAAAAAAACAAGGTTTCTTCATGATATAGGTATAATGTATATGGTGTATAATTTTTTCTCTAAAATTAAGTTTGGTTAACTTTTGTAACTTTATGTATATTAATGTAGTTTTTTTTTATTTTTAACACATCTGATATTTTATACAGATTTTATGTACAGGATGTTTGCTTATATTTTAAACAGTACCCTAGAGACTTTATTATGAGTTATCAAAAAACTTTAAATATAATAGTTTTTAGGTTTGGTCAATTTACAAGAAAAACAAACAAAAGATAATCGGAAATTTAGCAAATGGGCATCGACTGCGTTATTTTAAAAGGCACACCCTGTATAATAGATACACCTCAAATGGTCTCTTCTTGCTGATTATTAATAATAGACTAGGTTTAAGGCCTTTATCTCTAAAGATAATCAAGAAATTTAAGAAAAACCCTATCATAAGAAGCAAATTTACACATGGCCTCTTATGGCAGGGTTTTTCTGAAATTTCTCTATTATCTTTAGAGATAAAGTTTAAACCTAGTATATTTATAATCGGCAAGAATGATTAATGAATGATGATTTTGTTCAAACCCAAAAACATTTGTATTTAAAGTTTTCTGATAACTCATAGCATAAGGCCTCTAGGGTATGTACCATTTAAAATATAATCAGGCACCCTGTACAATTTTACATAGGAATAAACAAATAAATTCTATTAAACATAATGAACTTATTAAGTCATATAATAGTTATTTTTTTAAATAGAATATTTTTATTGTGATGTGAAACTTCAAAAGCTATTCATAGATTTGAACAAAAGATTAATTTAAAAATACACATTAAAATTGCAATTAGCAAAACCCAAGGAACCAACCCAGTATCACACTGTAAGAAATTAGACAAACATATAAAACATAATGAGGTGTCTAGCACAAAGTTTAATGGATAACATAATAAAAAAATAAGTGCACCATTCATCAGTTGAGTTGCTATGCATTATCTTGCTGCTGTTTTCTGACAGAATATCAGTGCAAAAACAATTAGTCAAATTAAACAAGGTTTCAAGTGTTAAATTCTGTTTGATACTGTAAACTGATAATTTGTTATAATAACAAACTCATAGTTATGTTTTGCAGTAGACTTTGCTAAACATAAGCTTATGAATTATACTAGCCTAATCTGTTTAAGTCTAATATTATAGTAAGTTTCTTTATAAAAAAAAATAATCACAATTAATACTTACACAGGTATATATCTTCTACAATAAAAATGGTCGAGTTCAAATTTGAATCAACAAAATAGCTTATCGAGGAATTTGTAATTGTGCTTCGGTGATTGTTCTTCCTTATATTGACTAAGTATGTGAAAAGTAAATTAAAATACTGTATCAAATCCTTGACATCATTTCTTGTATCATTCCCTTCTTTTTAGGGTCATATTCTGCAAAAAAGTAAAAATATTGCTATAATCAATAAATGTGCCATACACCACATACTGTGTAATATAATATAACTAATTATTTCCCTACTCTAATAATTATAGCATTATATAATTCCAACTATAGTTCTTTTAAAGAAAAACAAAGATTATTTCATTTCGCCCTCAACAGTGAAAATATATAATACCAAAGAAAATAATAGCTTCCACTATAAATTTTCTTTGATAATACCTGTTAAGGAATACTTTTGTTTACAAGTTATACATAGACCTCGACATAGACAATAAAATATAAATTTAGCAAGTACATTCTATTTGCTTAAAAATATACAAATTCATGCCTACCTGTAACAGTATTATGATAATCTAGATTCAACTGCCCTTATTGCTTCTTTAGTCATTCGATCAATAGAAAATATTATCCTTAAATTGGTTCCTAGTTATTGGTATTTATGTTCAATTTTATTAAACCACTGTTATGTTTCCGCAAGTGATCCATCAGCTATTCGACTTGTTTACTGTGTATCTGTGAACTAAAGAAGTTAGATTAGGTTACGAGAGACCAAAATAAATAAAATACTGCCTATTCTTAAAATAGGGACGGCCATTCCCCAGTAACAACGGGCAATTACAACCTAGAGTAAGATTTTTATTCTTACTCTAAGTTTAAAACGCTTTGTTCTCCCGAGGAACGCATTTCGCCTATATTATTATATTATTTTTCTGTGGAAGGCGCGGCCCGTTTCAAAGGCGGATAAATGTATGATGTTTATGTGGTTGCATAACAGCCGCGGTGCTGGATTAGAATAGATGGAATACATATTAACATAGGTCCCTTTTCTTTTAAAAATAAAATACGTAATATAGAATTTTGCACCATATAGCAAATAATGTAATTAATATTTAAACAGAATATTCACAACTTTGTTAAATATTTCTTCAAAAGAAGGATAGCGTTTTATGTTTTCCCGTACTTCTAACAAAATGATCAAGAAAGAAGAATTCACTGAATTAAAAGTAATGATTCATTAATAATTAAAATATACAGGTTACGTAATAATATGACATAGATAATATTTTTTAAACAGATTAGCTTACCTTGTTTAATTTGAAGGATTTACGAGTTTCGTATCTTCGCTGCCTATTTGGAGGTTCCATGTTTTCATGATTTTCTTGAATATTTTGGCATCTGTTGAATATTTACGGTATGATGCATATGCTAATATATCATGGCTTAGCTTTCAAGTAATCAAAACTACTTTTTATCTTACGAAATGAAACTCCAAGGCAGTAAATTTAGATATTATCAAAAACTTAAGAACTGACAGATTCGGAAAATGGCGGCTTTAGTAGTAGGTTGTTTAACGAACCAGGATCGGAAAATCCGATTGTCATGCCGAACAGCTCTCCGAACGGAGAAAATTTTCGTTAACTAACGAAATGATAATTGCAAAATCGCACCCCGGTCTAACTCTTAAACCTTTTTAGTGAATACGGGGGTATATAATTAATCATTTTTTTAGACATTTTAAAAAATAGTATAAACAAAACGAATACTAATATTAAGAAATCTTGGGACTTTAAAAAATAGACAACTTTCGTTAACCAAATAATCAAATGTGCAATGGAGTCCTCTATTTCTCCCGTAATAGCATAAATGGTAATGGACTGCCTAACGATAATTCCCAAAAATAAATGTAATTACATTCTAAACTCATTTAACAACTTCCACGAAAAATATAATTTACCAAAGAAAGTGAAAATAACTCTAAAATAAATTTCTCAGAGATGACGTTACTCAAACAAGTAATGGAATTAAAACTGAATGGTATGAATACAAAACAAAACACGGTCGGGTAGATACATTAATTACCATTCACAACACTTGATGTCCCAAATCAAAATTAGTACTAATTGGCATAGCCGACAAGGCAATAAAATTAAGTAGCACTAGATATTAACTAATAGCAATACAGTAATAATAAAAATGGCTACCCAAAAAACTTAATATACTCTATTTTTAAATTTCGTTAAGAAAATATAAATAAACCTAATAATAGCAGTTTAACATAAAAATTAAATAGTAAGAAATATGTATCTTCTCCATATATACAAGGCTTGTCCGAAAATCTTCGATCAAGCTTAAAAAAAACACAATATTTACCCCTGCCACAAAAGCCATAAAACTTTTTAGAAAGAAATACTTTAGTCCGCTTACAACAAACCCCTCTAAACTCAGGGACCATCTTAATGGCTATTAAGGCGTTAAGAAAATAAAACCGCTATTACAAAACACAGAAACGAAACTTCTCACACTTTAAATTTTCAAGATACAAAGGTTTTAAAACAAAAACCAATAAAAAAGAGTTCTTAGATTTGCTGTATATAAAAAGGGAGGTAAAATCAGTAAACGACAGAAGAGAAATTAAAAATTTTAACTAAAATTACAACACCAAAAATAAATAAACCATTATTAACCGCACTAATTTAAAAAAATATATAAATTGCCAAAAATTGAAAACAATCAGTTGACCATTTTTTCTCAAATCCAAAAAAATGACGACAGGTCACACATGATAATAAAAAACATCTGAATTTTAGCTTCGAATAAAGCATGATTTATGTATGTGACGTTCCAGATGTAAATCATAAACTGTGCTTTTGCTATGAATGGTTTGTTTGTTTATATATGAATTATATGGTCACTTCATCTATTTTTGCTATTCGGAATAAAAATCATATAAATAATGGATGAGAAATAAACATGTTTTTAGTCATTAGGTATTGCTTGTCCGATTAGCTTATATTGTATAGTATAGATTTAAAAAACACAAGTTTCAAGTTTAAATGTAAAATTTATGTATTATGATGATATATTGGAGATTTACTTTCTTAGGTGAGTTGAAAATTAAACGAAAAATTTAATAATTCCTTTTAAATTAGGACCCCATTTATCTGTATTGAAATAATGGTATTCCCTTTGTAACATAAAAATATTGTTATATCGATCTAGGGCAATGTTTTGTGATTAATAATAACTGACAATACTATTAACAGATATGTGGTTGAAAAAAGATTGAAGCATTTTTTTTATATAAATTAAATAACTACAGGGCTGTGCCCCCATGTCGATTGGGCAGAGGAGAAGGAGCATCAATATATATCAGGAATTCTATCAAGTTTCAGAAAACAGATAAATCAGAGATAAGTGTGTGGCGACTGAATGTCTCCCACATTTGTCTGCCAAAGTTAAAATTTGCGCATATCACACTGTATATATTTGTTTTTTTTTTCATTGTTACTGCATAACATACTGTACATATTTATTTTATTTTACATTTACTTTTTAATCTAGGCTAATTATCTATTGCTATTGAGAAATGTAACAATTTGTAGGTACTTAGTTTTCTATACATAATTGTGGGAATTTCCATCGGCATTTAGAGTCTAATTTAGTTTTAAGGTTCTTGTATGCTATCCGTTAATTTTTATTTTTACAACACTTCTTTGTACGATTTTAAAATATGTTGTTGCACATTCGATAGTAGGAACCATCACCGATAGTAAACTGTTTATTGCATTTAGGGTTTCTGACAGGAAAATACCGAAACGACCCTTCTTAGTAAAGCTTTCTCCAAATTCCCATTTTACTATCTGTAATGAATGTTTTTATTTTGACCATGGGAAAGTTTACGAAGATAAAAAAACCCCTTTTGCCAACGAATAGGACCAATCAAAGCGAGGAATTTTGGCACAGGGGGTGGAACTTTATGTTTCTTGAGATTTGTTTTAATATTAGAGGAGGACTCTGTTTTTGGACTTGCAAGAAGTCGGATGTGAATTTTGTTGTTCTAGTTCAATAGACCTATTTTATTTCGTTTTAACAGTGTTTCAGTAAACTCTTACAGTTCATATAAAAAAGGAATGTATTGGATATATAGCTAATCAAGCACACACATACGTTCCTAAAGTGGTGACCCCGACGTGATTTGTTTTGTGAGAGCAAGTAGTGTAATTAGTGCTTCAGTGTTTTAGTGATAAATTGAACAATCAACGTAAGTACCTAGTATTACAGTGAACTTTTTATCATTCCTTTTGTGGTAGGTTGTGTTTTAGTCAATACAGCAGTCCCTAAGCTATCGTGAGTTTATTTGTAACAAATATTTCGCGGTATACCATGCCTAACTCTGCGGCAGAAACCAACAGTGCCATCCCTATCGCGAACGCTGTCGCGATAAATTCCGCGTCGCGACTTCCAGACTTTGACCCGTCGGATCCAGAACTTTGGTTTGTAATCGTAGAGGCTTGCTTTAATAGATCAAAAATCACAAACACCGAGCAAAAATATTTGGACATTCTCGCGAAACTTCCGCCGCGATATATCAACGAAGTGCGCGACATTGTGACGAAACCATTAGATTCTAATTCCTATTCCGAGCTAAAAAAACAACTCATAAAGCGGTTAAGTGCGAGCCAAGAATAGAAGACCAGGCAACTGCTAGAAAACGAAGCTATGGGTGACGAAAAACCTTCCCAATTCCTTCGAAGACTGCAGGCACTAGCAGGATCAGTAGTTCCGGAGACATTAGTGAGGAGTATTTGGGTAAGACGCTTACCAGCCAATCTACAACCTATACTAGCTACGCAATCACGTCACAATCACGTCAAACACTAAGTGAAACTGCGGACTTGGCTGACAATATATTTACTGCTCTGCCTGTGAGCCCTTCCGTAGCGGCAATCACCCCTAAGCATTCGCAAGAATACCATATTCTCCATTCCCTCATGCAACAACTAACACAGCAACTTTCAGAGGTCAAGGGAGAGCTAGCTAGTGTCAAGCAGGACGTGCATGCTTCAAGAGGAATGCGAAATTCCCGCACGCATTTTCGATCCCGATCCCAGTCGCGGCATCGCTCGCCATCTACACCTAGGGAAGCGCGCCCAGCCGGATTATGTTGGTACCACTGGCGCTACAAGCAGGAAGCCCAGAAATGCACTATGCCCTGTTCATGGAACCAGGGAAACCAACCGGGCAGTCACTGATGGCGGCAAATGACACCTGCCTTAATAAATCACCCCGCCTATTTATCTACGATCGTGAAACCGGACTTCGATTTCTCATCGACACCGGTGCCGATCTAAGCGTAATCCCGAGACTCCGAGTGGATGGTGCTCATACCAAATCAACCTACGCACTTTCAGCTGCCAATGGTTCGTCTATAACCACATACGGAATAGTAGCGCGTACCCTCAACCTATCCTAGGAGCAGACTTCTTCGCACACTATGGACTGCTCCCGGATCTGTAGCAAGGCAAACTCTTGGACTCCACAACACAACTGGCATCACGTGGTGAGGTTTTGGAATGGACCGCTCCGACCGTCAAAGTAATTAATGGTGCTTCCCCTTTCCATGTGCTTCTGGAAAGGTTCCCTGGAATTACCAGACCAAACGGTGCTCCCAAACACATTAAACACAAAACTCAGCATCATATTATTACCACGCCTGGTCCGCCTGTCGCCCAGAAACCACGTCGCCTAGCTCCGGACAAACTAAAAACAGCAAGGAAGGAATTCGACACCATGGTGAAACTCGGACTTGCCAGGCCATCTAAAAATCTTTGGTCCTCGCCGTTGCACCTAGTACCAAAAAACAACGGCGAATGGAGGCCCTGTGGGGATTATAGAGCTCTGAATAGCAGAACCTGTCCTGACCAATATGGCGTCCGCCATATCCAGGATTTCGCACAAGAGCTCCAAGGAAAATCGATTTTTTCAACCATCGACTTAATCCGTGCGTTCAACCAAATCCCAGTAGCTAAGGAGTACATCGCGAAAACAGCCATCACCACACCATTCGGATTGTTCAAATTTCCATTTATGACGTTTGGACTTCGAAACGCAGCACAAACTTTTCAGCGTTTCATGGATGAACTTACTCGAGGGTTGGACTATTGTTATGTGTACCTAGACGACATCCTTGTTGCCTCAACGACGCCCGAAGAACACCTCCGCCACATGGAAACACTGTTTCAGCGGCTTCAGCAATACGGCATCGTCATTAACCCAAGTAAATGTGTTTTTGGCCAGTCCCAAGTCAAATTCCTAGGATATTGCGTCTCAAACGCAGGCACCCAACCACTGCCAGAAAAGGTCGAAACTATTCTGGCCTACCCAAAACCTGAAACGGCCAAGCAACTTCGTCGCTTCCTGGGTATGGTGAATTTCTACCGGAGATTCATACCCAAAGCAGCCGAGATTCAAGCATCACTGAACACACTCCTCAAGAAAAAAATCAAAGGAAGATCCCCGTTACACTGGACCACAGAAGGTCTAGCCTCGTTCGAAGCCAGCAAGAAAGCACTAGCCCAGGCTACCTTGTTGTCGCACCCAAATGTCAACGCACCCCTTGCTATATTCTGTGACGCTTCAGGCTCTGCCATTGGCGCTGCCTTGCAGCAGTGGGTAAATGATCAGTGGCAACCACTTAGCTTTTTCTCCAAGAAGCTCAGTCCTACAGAGTGCAAATATGGCGCTTATGACCGTGAGCTACTGGCCGCATACCTATCCGTCAAATATTTCAGATACATGGTGGAGGCAAGAAACTTTAGTATTTTCACGGACCATAAACCACTGATATATGCATTTCGTCATAAGAAAAGCCAAGTATCACCTCGACAGTTCCGGTACCTGAATTTTATCGGTTAGTCGGTAACAGACTTTCGGCATATAGCAGGGAGCGATAATGTGATTGCAGATGCCTTATCTAGGATTGATGAAGTTCATAAGTCAATCGATTACAGATTTTGTCAAGACGATTCGGTCTTGAAAATGAGACAAATCCAAATTCCTTTCACTAACAATACAATCTGGTGCGAAATGTCAACTTCAATAGCTAGACCATTTATTACGAAGCCATTTAGGAAACCAGTTTTTGACAACATACACCAACTAAGCCACCCCGGCGTCAGAGCCACAGTGAAACTAGCAACACAGTGCTATGTTTGGCCATCTATGAAGAGTGACTGCAGGAAGTGGGCCCAATCCTGTCCTGAATGCCAGCGTTCGAAGGTCTCGCGTCATGTCATTAGTCCAGTCGGAACGTTTGCACCGCCCTCTAGCCGTTTTGAGCATGTTCACCTTGACATAGTGATAATGCCGTTATCTGAGGGATACAGATATTGTCTGACCATGATAGACAGATTTTCCAGGTGGCCTGAAGTAATACCACTGAAAGATCAGGAAGCAACCACCATTGCACGAGCCTTTTATGACAACTGGGTGTGCAGGTTTGGCGTTCCACTACGAGTCACCACCGATCAGGGCCGGCAATTTGAGTCTTGCCTGTTCAAGCAAATTAATTGTCTAATGGGCACCAATCATATTCGTACAACGGCATACCACCCCGCAGCTAATGGCATGATCGAAAGGTTTCATCGCCAACTTAAGGCTTCCCTTCAATGTCATAAGTCCCACTGGACCGAGAGCCTACCCACAGTTTTGTTAGGTATCCGAATGGCTTGGAAAGAGGACCTCGACGCTACAGCTGCAGAGATGATATACGGCCAACCCATTCGCCTGCCTGGAGAGTTCTTAGCATCCCGCTCACTGAATATCCAAGATGATGGCTCCAGCAACTTCGCCACTGAACTAAGTACACATTTTCTTGAGCTACGCCCCACCAATGGATCTAACCACGATGCAAAGAGAAAAACGTTTATTTTTAAAGATCTTCAAACAGTATTCATGTTTTTGTTCGCTATGACGCTCAGAAGAAGCCTCTGCAACATCCTTACGATGGCCCGTAGGACAGTACCCAGAGGACATGCCACTATCACAAGATATGGAGACGGAATACGTCATTCAACCAGCAGGAATCCCTAGAAACGATCAAGTCATTCTGCAACCCGCAGAAATTACCAGAACCAGATGTGTCTCGCAACGAGAAGAAGAAGCACACCAGCCACCAGATGGGAACCATGCTCCCGCATCAGAACCCATCAGCAGGTCACCAGAGCGACAGACCAGATCGGGCAGACATGTCCGGTTTCCCAACCGCTTCCAGGCTGGAATGTCGTGAATCTCAATCACTGGCAGGGGAGTGTTGCGGCGACTGAATGTCTCCCACATTTCTCTGCCAAAGTTAAAATTTGCGCATATCACACTGTATATATTTGTTTTTTTTTTTTCATTGTTACTGCATAACATACTGTACATATTTATTTTATTTTACATTTACTTTTTAATCTAGGCTAATTATCTATTGCTATTGAGAAATGTAACAATTTGTAGGTACTTAGTTTTCTGTACATAATTGTGGGAATTTCCATCGGCATTTAGAGTCTAATTTAGTTTTAAGGTTCTTGTATGCTATCCGTTAATTTTTATTTTTACAACACTTCTTTGTACGATTTTAAAATATGTTGTTGCACATCCGATAGTAGGAACCATCACCGATAGTAAACTGTTTATTGCATTTAGGGTTTATGATAGGAAAATACCGAAACGACCCTTCTTAGTAAAGCTTTCTCCAAATTCCCATTTTACTATCTGTAATGAATGTTTTTATTTTGACCATGGGAAAGTTTACGAAGATAAAAAAACCCCTTTTGCCAACGAATAGGACCAATCAAAGCGAGGAATTTTGGCACAGGGGGTGGAACTTTATGTTTCTTGAGATTTGTATTAATATTAGAGGAGGACTCTGTTTTTGGACTTGCAAGAAGTCGGATGTAAATTTTGTTGTTCTAGTTCAATAGACTTATTTTATTTCGTTTTAACAGTGTTTCAATAAACTCTCACAGTTCATATAAAAAAGGAATGTATTGGATATATAGCTAATCAAGCACACACATACGTTCCTAAAAGTGAAATGCTCAGTTGAGTATGTGTTGGCTTAGAGAAGTGAAATATAAGTGTCATTTGTAAAAACCGCCATCATATAATAATAATAATACATTTTTAGAGAAATTACAGGCTATCTATATCAAACAACCAAAAGAGCATTTACTGGTTGGTGACTTTATATTAATTTACTAGAGGAAAGCAATAGTACATCTACTTACAAAATCATAATTACATTAAATAGCTTTAAAATAAATAATTTAATTACTAAAGAAAACGGCACTAGAGTTACAACACCTAGCAAAACAATTATTGATTATGTGTTAAGTAACCAAGACTGTAAGATACAATATTGCGTACGTATTGAAGATAAATCTCTCTCGGACCATAAGAGGTTGATAATTAGTTTGGAAAATAGTATTAAAATATATAAACCAGAACTTTTTCCCAATTTTTATAATGTGTGACGAAAAAAACATAGTTTCCCATTCTCTTATTCAAACTTTTTCGGTAGTAGGCTATGACCGCGTCGTTGCGGAAACAAATTTATAATGCATTTGACACTAGGCAATAGGCATGTATTTATATCAATAGAATGGCTAATTCACATTATTTAACTTCAGAAAATCTAAATTTATTTTACATTTATGGGGAGTGAGGCAGAATTGTATCTAGAACTTGTAGAAAGTTTAATAACATGCATCCTAATTCCGTTGCCATGATACCGAAAAAAATTGTCAATTATAAGAGTAAGAGCACCCAGAACCGAGGACAAGTATGTGACAGCTTATTAAGAAAATGAGGTAAACGTTTTAGCTTACTTTTATGTGTTTCCACATGCTTCAATTGCTTTAGCAGAAAACGATTTGGGTATATCACGCATGTCAATTGACATTTGCATAAACACAATATGCGTAATTACAAAGCGATCATGCTTTAAGCTGTTCAGCCTGAGGATCCTCCAAAACGTCTTGAATTTTGTGAAATGCTGCTGATTGGTTCACAAGAAAACCCAAATTTTCTTAGAAATATTATTTGGAGAGACGAAAGCAAGTTTACAAAAGAGGGAATAATTAACAGATGAAATCTTCATTTTCGGGCTAACGAAAATCCTCATTTCGTCAGAGAAAGAAATTTTCAATATAAATTTAGTATTAATGTAGGTATTATGTTTGTTTATGGGTAACAAAATTGCTTTCTGCCTGTATGATGTAAACCTAACTGGTATCAAATACATGAACATATTAAGTACCACAGTTTCGGATTTTTTGTATAACCTGCCTCTGGAGACTTTCCGAAATTGCTTTTATCAATTAGATGGAGCACCAGCCCACTGCACACTTGAAGTTGCTGCGATGTTATTCAACATGTTTGAAGACAGATGGATTGGCCGAGAAGGCTCCAAATCTTGTTCCGCTCGATTTTTATCTGTTTTTTATCTGTGGGGTAAGATCACAGAAATTGTGTATAGGACGCCATCACAACAAAGGAATATCTGGAGGATAAAAGTCCTAAATTCTATATATGGAGAAGAAATCAGGAAGGCTATGTTATTACCGCAATCCATAAGTGTTTAAGAGTAAACGGTTGGCATTTCAAAACATTTAGTTATTAGATACCTAATCTGTTTGTTTTAATTCGCAGTTTTAATTTTCATTATTTTTTATGTAGGTAATAAAGTATTTATTTCACAAACAATTTTCACCTTTCCTTTTAAATATACATAAAATGCAAAATCGCTATTCTTTGATAGATACAAACGTAATTTTTTTTATATAAATTAAATAACTACAGGGCTGTGCACCCATGTCGATTGGGCAGAGGAGAAGGAGCAGCAATATATATCAGGAATTCTATCAAGTTTCAGAAAACAGATAAATCAGAGATAAGTATGTATGAAACGTAATGTCAGTTTTTTTATAAATTAATTTCATGGACGATGCTGACGCGGACGCGGTCATAGTCTATTACGAAAAAAAGTTTTAATAAGAGAAATTATTATATATTTCGTTACAGATCCGAAACTATCGAAGATAGGTATAGGAAGACCTAATATCATTACATAGTAAATTAAATCCCCAATTTAAAAAAATAATAAAATACAGAGTGTTTCATTTAAAATTTTTGTATAATCTTTACTTTTATGTTCTATTAAAAACTCATTTTGTAAACACCCTGTATGCGACATCTTAAGTCTCGTATCATATTATGATACAACAGCCTAATAAGGAACTCTAACCGAAATTTAAGTTTGCCATTTGAGTGGTAACGAAAAAAAAAATTT
Source organism: Kuschelorhynchus macadamiae (assembly GCA_030620095.1). Lineage (NCBI taxonomy): Eukaryota > Metazoa > Arthropoda > Insecta > Coleoptera > Curculionidae > Kuschelorhynchus > Kuschelorhynchus macadamiae. The sequence continues at coordinate 97,061 of JAUTXW010001947.1, forward strand.
TTTTGTTCAGACCTGTTTGTTGCCAAATTTAAAAAAAAGTAATTTTTATTATCAAAACGGCACAAAGTAAGTATACTATTTGTTACACAAAAAACTTTCAAACTGTTATAAAGAAACCAAAAATGAAAAACTATACAGGGTAACTCAAAACCAAAGTTCATATTTGGTTCTAGGTAATCTGACAACCCTGTATTGTCAAAAATATTTTGAAAATAAACATCAAGGTGTCTTATGGTTACAACCCAAATTTCAAATCGCTATCGTTGTTCGATTTCGAGAAACTTCTAATAGGCCACTTTATTTGGGATGCCCTGAATATATATATATATATATATATATATATATATATATATATATATATATATATATATATATATATATATATATATATATATATATATATATATATATATATATATATATATATACAAATAAAAAGGGTTTTTCAAACAATACAGAATTGACTATCGCGAGTAAACCCGGTATACATTCCAAATTGGAGTTTTTGAGGTTCGTTGTTTTAGAAATTTACGCAAAAACTGTTTGAACTTAATAAAGTTACTCGTAGACCTGAGTTTAGAGATTTAATTCCGACTTTCAAGAAAAGCAGGTAATTATTAAGTTAACATTATATGATTCAATGGCTTTTTGTAGTAAATTAGTAGATAAACCTTGGTATAAATAGACAAAATATCCGAACAATAGTCCCAAAAATGTTTAATTAACAGTAGAGATAAACTTCGGTAGTAAAAGATAAAATCTAGTAAAAATTCAATCTATGGTAAATTCGACAGTTATCATTAAATAATATAGTACGGTATAAAAAGATAAAATCTGAGAAATGTCTAACACTGCACTATTTCGTAGTTTATCAGTGAACGGTGCTTCTCTCCAGTGGCGAACTAAGGTGGTTTGACTGGGAACATGTAACTTCTTCCCTGCAAGATGGAACCTTAGAGCTGGATTGACGCCTCCATTTCCATAGTTTCTTCTTTGAGCTTTTTAAACAGCGGAGCATGTGGATAAGGATAACTGGTTCTGTAGTGCCAGTACCATGTTATTCCCAAAAACATGAGCATTGAGACTGCAATATATATTAGTACGTGTATCCATACAGGTCAATTTCTGGTTTCCAGCAGGTCTAAGTTTGGAATAATTATTTCTTGTTGTGCATTAACTTTAGCTATTGCTGAGCTGGATTTTCTTTAGGTCCAGGCTGACCAATTTCATTGTTCGGGATCGTTCTGGCAGCAAAGAAAGGTTCAGTCGTGGTAATTGAACTATGGTAACTGGAGAAATTTCTTGGTTTCCAAAGACAAATCTTTCTTGGTCAATGTAAACAAAACATTTGTCTGGAATGGTAAATAAAAAACTTCCATGTCCTAATTCAGACTTTTTCTCCATAGAACAGCTTCCAGTGACAGCTATTTTCTTAGGGGTTGTGACAGATATTATGCGGGGTCACCTGGTTAGCGACTGGCTTGCTGAGGTGTACTGGTACAGTAGAACTATTTGTTGTCTTGTTCTTTTTGATTATACTGACAACACGGTCTTCTTCAGTTTGGAGATGATTCTAGCAGTACTAGATTTCTTCGATTTCTTAGCATGGTGTATCCTAATATTGATATAACTCATTTCTCTCAGATAGGACAAGGTAAGATTTTTGAGGGAATAATATTTTGTTTTCTATTTCTAATTTTATTTTTATCAAATATTAATTGAATGCCGAGAAAAGAATAGAAGCTGATTTTTAAAATGAACTAACTGATTTTGAGGATAAATATATTTGACCTTTTTAATTATAGTATTTAACTTATCTAACGATAGACATGTGGGGTGTATTTTATTAAAATTTGCAAATGTAATAGCATTTGTGATTTGATTTAATTGTATTTGTAATATTAACAAAGAGTTAATAATAAGGTCTAAAGCATTTATTTCATTTATTTCTTCAGATATGTCATTGATGGCCTGGTCGCGTAATTCTCCATCCCAACCGCATACATCGCAAACGCGCTACCGATAAGATCATTTAGCGGACCCCAACTGCGTATGGCGTGTATCTGTCGATACCAACCTTACTCAACAATATTTTGCAAAAATGCCATGCATAATTTGAACGTATCTTTTTGTATATTAATTTATTGCACACACACTGTCATTTTAATGAAATAGTTAACTTTTTTTCCATGCATGTCTTAATTAATGTAATTCAGATAATGGCTGTCTCCTATACAATTTTATTCGAAGGTAGCCTATTTACGCGCAAATCGTCTAGGAAGCAATTTCATAGGAAACAAATAGTTTTATTTAGATATCGGAATCTTTTCGTGAAAAATAAATTGATCAAATCGGTAAAATAGTTTTTTATTGTCAGATTTTATGGGTTATGGGTAAATACATTTTAATGAGGTGGTATATTAAAAAATATTCTCTTCCAAATTTCTTTTCAGCTTCTTAGTCTTGATTCTAGGCTTGATGGATGCCCTGCCTGCAGTTACTTTGCTTCTACGCGAAATCGATCCAGGTTGAACTCTAATATTTTTTTTTGTAGATTCTAATCTCAATTTCTGCAAGGAATGCCGACAACTGTGCATGTGTACTAATTTTTTCTGGAGTTAGCTTTTCTCATAATATTGGATAGTGAAGCATCCATGTTGGAACTGGCTATGGTAACTAAGTTTTGGCAATTAAGTTGAAAACGTTTAAGCACAGCATCGTTTTCAATTCTCATGTCTTCACTATTTAAAACTGACTCATAATTTAGATTTTTATGGTGCTCTTGATCTTGTGCAAGCCTATCACGTTGATTTTCATTTTCTATTATTACACTTTTGTCAAAGTCTTGCGACGTTGATGCCATAGGAACTGAGGGTATTTTCATGGAAGTAAAGAAGTCTTTTGAGCTTTCAGTTAGTTGAAGACAAAGACGGTGCAGTCTTAATGTTACTATATTCTTGGTGGATAGCACATAAGTATTTGCAAAAGGCTCCCCCTTGGCCAGCAGGACATTCGCATATATATATATATATATATATATATATATATATATATATATATATATATATATATATATATATATATATATATCTACAAATACTTTATATCGTAAAGCATTTGTCTTTGACTGAACTTCATACTCATATTCAGTTACTTTAGAAATAGTAAGGCTGACAGAAGCTCGAACTAATTTAGTATAAACTAAATCATCCCCAGCAATTCGACCATTGGCATACTCCATGAAACATAAATTATGATATTTTTCGAAAGTTGTCGCTATAAAATCGTCCAAAGCACACATTTTAAAGGCCTTACACCTTCCCAAGACAATATTCTTAAAAATACGTATTGAAGACTCTACTATATTATTAGTATTTTGTCCTTTTGTTGGTAAAAACCTGCGGAGAGCCAAACACCATTCTAAGCGTCATTTTCATAATACCTGTATGTACTTAAAAAAATTTTAATATGTTTTTGCAATACAGTCATTCTTAAGTTCCCTCATTGACATTGAGCGGCTTCTTCAGATAATGAATATAAGACTTTTCGAAATAAGCGCATTAAATGTTTTCTATCATCTTTTTTTATTTTGTGATTTGTATCCTACAGCCATCTCCATAGAGCTTGCGTTATGTGAAATATGCATAGTAGCAAAGTGCTATTCGGAAAACGAAAATTTAGAGCATTTCTTTCAATGTAGTAAAATACCTAAAGGTATACCACCAATTTTTGATGAAGCAAAGAAAAATGTAACCACGGTATTTGTTTGAACACAAGATCCACTAGAGTCTATAAAAACTATGTCTTTGGAAAAAAACATATTGTGTGCTCGTCTCATGATCGTAGTTAAAATTGCAACAATCATCTGTTCTTCGTCACATAATACTTCAATACCATTTGCACCATAAAGGGGTTGTTTTTCTTTCAATACTCTAATTACCTTAACATCGTCACGGTCGCCAAAATTTGTTTTTCTAAAAAAATTTATAAAACGAATTGTAATAATATGGATTTACCTACTGATTCCACTACCTCTATTCATCGTATATGGTATAAATTTGTCTCAATCTAGGGTTAACCCGAGAATTTACTATCAGAGTAACATCCGTAGGAAAGTCATCATCTCCAATAATACACATTTCGTGGAATTTGTGAACAGCTGAAGAACCCATTCCCATCTTGAAAGCGTGTTGTGCGTTAAAAGCGTGTTCTCTAGTTTTTTAAACTATAATTTATTTCTTACTTCGTAGTCTTATAATTATTCATATTATACCAATTTAAATAAAAAAGTGTGGTGTTCCATAGCGGTCACCCATTCAAGTACTAACCATGCGCGACCTTAGACCATTTACAATGATGTAAGCGGGCGAAGATACTTATCTTTGGTGACGACGTTGAAGCATCAGAATCAGAAACGAAAATCGACTATTTACAATCGCCCAGACAAATTCTGCTGGCAATGAAATTTGTTTGATACATAAATTTAATTTTAAAAATCAAAAATAATCTTAGCGGTTGGTAGGGACGATTATTAGTGCAGTATAAACAAGGGTAATATTTTTGTGTTTTCTTGCAAAACATAAACGCCTAAAGAAAAATAACAACAATGGCGTCAGAAATCACCAACACCAACATACCACAAAAACAATAGTATGCTTTTCTTTTAATATTAGTGTAGCTAATCAATAACTTACATAAAAGGGCTTTCGAAAATAACATTCAGGTATGCTATTCAGTGGGATAGATAAAGGGGATGTGACCTACCCCCAAATAATTTTAAAAAATCATATCAATCATAATAAATAGAAGAATATAAAATACCTGATATATCTCAGACACACACAGGGAACGAAAGGATGTAAACCACCTCTAAATATTAAAAAAAAGCGTATGTATTTTATATTCTTTTGTGTTGGGTTACCCCCTTTCATCCCCTGAAAAAACCTGTGTTTCGGAGATATATCATGTATTTTATATTCTTCTATTTACCTACCAAGTTTGTCAATACTTATGATTTTTTTAAATATTTGGGGATGGGTTACCCTCTTTCATCCCCTGAAAAAACGTTTGGTTCGGAGATATGTAACGTATATTATATGCTTCTATTTACCTACCAAGTTTAAAGTTGTAGCAAAATTTTTGTCAATACTTATAATTTTTTAAAATTTTTGGAGATGGTTTACCCTCTTTTAACCCCTGATGTATTTTATATTCTTCTATTTAACAACTATTTAGCAAAAATTTTTGTCAATACTTATGATTTTTTTAAATTTTTGGAGATGGTTTAAGCTTTTAATTTCCTAACAAATTACGTGTCTCCAAAAGATAAGATGTATTTTATATTCCTCTATTTATCTACCACGTTTAAAGTTGCAGCAAAATTTTTGTCAATATTTTTGACCATTTTAAATTTTTGGGGGTGGGTTATCCCCTTTCATCCCTTAAAAAAATGTGTGTTTCGGAGATATATTATGTATTTTATATTCTTCTATTTACCTACCAAGTTTGGAGGTGTAGCAAAATTTTTGTCGATACTTATGATTGATATGATTTTTTAAATTATTTGGGGGTAGTTCACATCCCCTTCATATATCCCACTGAATAGCATACCTGAATGTTATTTTCGAAAGCCCTTTCGTGTAAATTATTGATGAACTACACTAATATTAAAAGAAAAGCTTAATATTGTTTTTGTGGTGTGTTTGTGGTTTCTGGCGCCATTTTTCTTATTTTTCTTTTACGCATTTTTGTTTGCAAAAAAAACACAAAAATATTGCCCTTGTTTAATATATTTTTTTTTTGTAGATTCTAATATATAAGTTTAAAAATCCTAAAATGTGATTGCCAGTAGAACTTGTCAGAGCGACTGTAAATAGTCGATTTTCGTTTCTGATTCCGTTTTACTAGTTCATCTCTGTACTTCAATTAGATATGGCAGACAATTTGAAATCAATTCAATAGGTTGTTTTTCAGGCTGAATTTCTAAATATTTTATTAACCACCATTTTGTTCCACCATCTTGGATTCTTACTAAAATGTTACCAGTTGATTTCTACATAATAGCTGATTTGGCGCAAAATTTGAGATAAATTGGATAACTACTTTTATAGTAATAATTTTTTTAACATTTCACTGGGCCGCCATTTTGTTTTGCCATACTGGATTTTTACTAAAATGTTAGCAGGTGGTCCCTGTATGACCCATAATTTTTTAACAAAATTTGAAGTCAATCGGGTAAGTAGTTTTTTAGCTATGCCGCGAACAAACAGACAAACAGACCGGCGGAATCGAGAAAAATGTTTTTCGGTATCTAGGGACTCTAAAACGTAATTTTGGAAAAACATTGATTTAAATACTCTAGTATTCGTGTAGTGAATAATAATAGAGGACAGTGTTAATTTTAAACACATCAATCAATCAGCCGTAAATAATATTATTTTGATAAGATTCTACTTAAGTGCTTAATAAAATATATACATTGTTTTACTAATGTAAAAAAATAATTGCATTAAGTAACTTAAAAATAGCACAGTTAAACAAAATGTTACTAGTTAGAAATACTATTTATGTAAGTTACCAAAAATGTTAGGATTGGGCAAATACTTTATTACAGAAAATAAAATTATGCATCCAGTATTATGTATAATTTACAAACATAATAAGAGGGGAGACTCTTGTTGACCATCGCTTAGAAGATATAATAATTTGAAATATTTGTGAGAAGTAGAAATGATTTTAAATCATAGAGAGTAAGAGGCATAAGAAGGACGGATCTTCTCTCCTTAAATAGCTACTTATATTTTGTTTTTGCACTTCTTTTTATTACTGGACGGTTGTGAAATCTACTACGGTATACTCATTTTTATATTGTCGTTTTTTGTGTCAATAAAAGTTATGTGTCAGATTATACAAGTCACTCACCTGGAATTAGTTGCTTCTTAAACTGTACATAATGAAGGCCACCTCGAGAAATATAGCCACACTCTATTTTGATTACTGTGATGTTTTTCCCTAAATCGATTTCAGGAAATACAGGAAAGGTTGTTAGTGGTTGCACAGCACTTCCCTCCTGACGCGAAACTTGTATTACAAGAGGTAAAATAGATGAAATTTTGATATGTAGATCACCGCTAAGAGCTATGTGTGAAGCTGGCATAAATATATCTAAATCTTGAATGTTGCCTCCTAAAATGAAAAAAATATTGTTAATTTATAAATATATTTTTCTTTTTCAAATATATGAAAACTAGAATTTTTTCATTTGAAATGGTTTGTATTTAGAGCAAAATACTAAATAAAAAGAATTTATGATAAGCTCGCTGGCATACTTTTGGCTAAAATTCTGAACTTTGAAAGTACGCATTTTCCTGCATTTTATCAAGCTCTTATATAATCGAAGCAAATGTGAAATTTTGTCTAAATTAGATATTTTTATTCTAATAATGCAGGCGTTCAATTAGATACGTAGACAAACTTTTCTTTTAAAAAAAGTGATTATAGGATAGAAGCATAACTGGCGTTGGTTCTATATTATAGAACGTATTTTTTTTGCTTTTTCTACAGGTATAAGATTAGATAAAAACAACGGATCTTCGGATCATTTCTAGTTTATTCGTCTATTAATAAAATAAAACATGTTTTTTTTTTTCAAGTTTTTAGAATTTGCCATGATACACGTCGAAAAAATTGATTAAAAACTTTTAACGAACGTTCCTTTTTATGGTCTCATAAAAACCCTACTAGCGGGGTCGAAGTTTGAGAAGTACCTCGTTTTTGGTCATAAACAAGGGTCCATTGACCGCCCTCTGGTGGCTAAATGTTTTCGACCAAAACAAAAAACATTCTGAAAGAGCATAGATAACAAAAAAAGCGTTCAATTAGATACGTAGACAAACTTTTCTTTTAAAAAAAGTGATTATAGGATAGAAGCATAACTGGCATTGGTTCTATATTATAGAACGTATTTTTTTTGCTTTTTCTACAGGTATAAGATTAGATAAAAACAACGGATCTTCGTATCATTTCTAGTTTATTCGTCTATTAATAAAATAAAACATGTTTTTTTTTTCAAGTTTTTAGAATTTGCCATGATACACGTCGAAAAAATTGATTAAAAACTTTTAACGAACGTTCCTTTTTATGGTCTCATAAAAACCCTACTAGCGGGGTCGAAGTTTAAGAAGTACCTCGTTTTTGGTCATAAACAAGGGTCCATTGACCGCCCTCTGGTGGCTAAATGTTTTCGACCAAAACAAAAAACATTCTGAAAGAGCATAGATAACAAAAAAAAAATTTGTAAATCGATATCTTCAAAAAAATCTAAACAAATTACATTTATTGCCACGTCTTTTAAAAAATTCCATTTTCTTGTTTTTTTTTCAATTGAAATCAAAAGAGTACGTTTACTTTCAACCGAATATAATCGGAGTTATTTGATTTTTTCATAAAATAGCAAAACAGATTCAGAAACTTCAATATATATTTTGTACAACTTTCAAATTTATTATTTGTTTTTACGACATACCTAAATACTCGAAAATCTGGCTTAAAAAAAGTCTGCATATATTTGCACACATTTTTCTTGTAAATTGAAAAACGCCAGGGGCAACCACAAGGGCAAATCATCAAGCTGCCTTGAATTTCAATCAATTACGCCGTGGTTTTCTGTCAAAACTAATGAGTATATATTTAGATAAGTTTTATTTAATTTTAGAGCCTCAAAAACGGTTTTTTTGGATATTTTTGAGAATGGAATGGTAAAATTTAGATATTTTAGGAAGATAGCCACAATTTGGTATGCAATACTTCCGCAATTCTGTAAAATATCTTTAAGAAAATTTGCTGTCATTCCCAACGTATGAGTAATGTCGATATTCGTTTGACAGAAGTGCTACTCGATTACCTTTTTGGATCAGTTGGAGGTGCAAAATTTTTCAGTATATAGACCGGGATTTTTTGCACACTTTTGCAGGTTTTTATGATAGTATATTTTTAACGTAAGAAGTGTAACAGTAAATACGAATTTCTTTATTGTTCTATTCGGATAAGTGCTAAATATAGGACGTTTCCTTTTTTTAGAACTTCTGGTTTAAAGGCTGTAATTATTTTTCCTAGAGAAATATCTCGGTATAATACATCGATTTAGGAGATTTGGGGTAATAAATTGGAGAAATTCTGTTTCCGCAGCTGTGAATTTTTCAATTTTATTTCAAATACTAGAACTTTTGTAGGATTATAAGTATTGTTTTGGAGTTTTTGATAATAGATAGGATATAATTTTAAAAAAAAATCTAATCATCTAGAATTGGCTCTAGTGTTATTTTTTAACGGGTTTAACTATTTGTCAGTGACGGCTCGTCAGGGGCGGCAGGGTCGCCAGAAAATATACCGGGAAAATTATTTTTTTAAAAAGTAAATATTTTTCAAAAATAGTTTTGCAAACATCCTAAAAACGTACAAAACCAAAATGTAGTTAATTACTTCCTGGACACATAGCAAAATAGGTAGGTATCCCTATTATAATTGCTTGACTAACATACAAATAACGCCATTAACGGCAGACCACGGGCCATCGTCCACAGATATTCTAATATATTTATTACAGACGGTGGCTCGGCCAGCCGATTTCATCATCTTACATGCAATACTTCATCTACTAGTTCACACGGTACGTAGTACGTTCGCCTACATCCCATGCCTCTGCTATAACGTTCATCGTAGCTTATATCACCCAACACCTCAATGTGGCCGTATCCCTGGAATTTTTCTCAATTGAATACTACGATTTTATAGGTATTAATTGTAATTATTATAAAATGAGGCTACTTATTTTAAAATTTATTTTAGTTAGTTCTTTGCTTTAGTCATGACTAATGATGTTTAATATACCATATTAGCAAGTTTTACTTCATGCTACATGTTTAAATGTGGTTACGAAATAAGTACAAGTGAATATTTTAAAATATTATTTGCAATTTGTTTTAGAAATCGGCCGGCCGCATCGTAATTCTTTCTGGACAATATGTTTTTTAGTTGTGTATATAGCTTCCACTTTATTTGGCATCTATTTTATTTTCCGCTTGAGGCAAGATACATTAAAATATCAAAAAATTAAAATTTATACTCTAGCCTAGCTCTGCAATATATAGGTTCATAACTACTTAATTATCATTGAAGAAATTGGACGCGGCACTAATTAACATCACATTGGTCTCAAGGACGATTTTAAGAAATCTTTCTGGGGGGAGGGGGATTAATTAAAAAAAAAGTTTGTTAATATATTTTATTATAAATGGTATGAGAACAACATAAATATCTATATTTTTTATCATATTTGTGGCATAAGTGAAAAAGCCTCTAATAAATAGTTATAGAATAACGTCCAATTATTTTCCTTCGGCAAATTTATTTCTATCGAACTGTAATAAGGTTCCCTATACCTATTCGTAACCATTTTCGAAATAATCAGGTTTTTATTAAACTATCATATGTATTTGCTAAATGCTTACACCTTCCCGTAGTAAGCCATGGAAAAACAATTGTTGTGCTTTTCTATTCAACATGACAGCTGATTTGAAACTTTTAAATTAAAATAAAATAACACTCAAAAGCTGATATTCTCGAGAACGTGCCATGTCTTTAATGAAAAACATCCTCATTTATCGCCAATGAACAAGAGAAAATTGAAAATACTTCATCTACTAGTAGAAATTTTTTCGTTTCGGAAAAAAAAAGTTATAAAAATGTAATAAATTGTTTACATTATTTTTAACCATATCTACTAAGTTCGAGACTTGTTTTAGTGAACTTAAAAATTATAGCAATCTAACAATCAACAATAAATAAATAAAATAATAAAATTGAATTATAACAAATGTTCTATATGCTGTCCGTTCATTTGAAGACACATTTCAATTCTTCTTTGTACAGTTGCTGTGGCCCGTTGAATTTGTCCGTTTTCTAATTCGGCAAAAGCTGTTCGTATCCTGTCCAGTAAATCTTGTTGGTTATTTACTGGGGAAGCATAGACTTTACCTTTGATAAATCCCCATAAATAAAAGTCTAGGGGTGTTAAATCAGGCGATCGCGGGGGCTATCTCCGAGGGTCATTGGGACCAATCCAGCGATCTTCAAAAATTCGAGATAATTGGAGATAAACTGCAGCGGAATTATGTGCTGGTGCCCCATCTAATTGATACCAATAATTTTGCAGCTCACCAATAGGAATTTCTTCTATAAATTCAGAAACCGTCCCTCGTAGAATTTTTAAATACTTATCACTGTTTAAATTGTCTTCATAAATACAGTACCGCACCTGATCATTTAATACTATACCGAAAACATTGAAGCTAAACCTCTCTTGAGAACGCGTTTCGCGTAAAGCGTGCGAATTTTCTGCTGTCCAGAAATGTTCGTTTCTCCTATTTGTTATTCCTTCTCTAGAAAATTTCGCTTCATCGGTCCAAAATATTTTTGAAAGGAATTGAGGGTCCTCTTGAATTTTCAAAAACATGAATTCGCAAAATTCTACTTGTCGGACGTCATCACCAGGTCTCAAGGCTTGCACGTTTTGGAAGGAATAAGGGTGCATATGATGTTCGCTCAAGATTCTTTGGACAGATGAAGAAGAAATTCCCATATCGTTTTCTGCAGACGGTATTGAACTTTGTGGGTTTGCGTGGAAATAAGCTAATGTGTTTATTACGTTATCCTCGGCATTTGTCACTGGTTTCGGAACATTTTTTGTAACTTCATTAAACACACGACACGTTCTCTCCAAAATTTTATAACATTCTCCATGGATATAAAATAGATTGAGAATATCAGCGTTTGAGTATTCTTCCATTTCGATTTAGAAGATTTAGTTTATCACTGACAGCTTTCGATAAATAACGCATATTAATCATCTGTCATATTGGATATTGGATCTCAATTGTTTTTCCATGGCTCACCATTGGAACATGTAAACATTTAAGCAAATACATACGATATTTTTATAAAACCCAATTATTTCGAAAATGGTTACGAATAGGTATAGGAAACCTTAATACAGTTCGATAGAAAATGAAATTCTACATTTGATAGTGCATAAAGTTATAGGGTGTTCCATTTAAAAAAAACGGACTTTAGCGGCTTTGAAAATGTGAATGTTTGCCGCTGAATTTAGGACACCCCGTATAAAAATAGACTAATTCGATAAAAAAAATAGAAACCTAAGATTATTTACCGATCGTCTGCAAAATATGGAGATTATATCTTCAAAACTTACAAAAATATGATTTTAAAATTTGGTACCCCGAAGGCTCATTTTCGGTTCAAGGTCAAATATCTTAAGAACACTTGAACCTAGGTATAGGATATACTACATAAAATAGCATTAAAATTCTCCGTAGAATCCAAAAATATCATAAAATACAGGGCGTTCCATTTAAAATAAGCAAGTTGATACCAACTTCCGGTTAAACCGGAAGTGACAGGAAGTTAAAAATATTTCAAAAAATAAGTACCCCTTGATCTTATCTTAATCCCAAAATTTGAAATTTTTATCGGAATGGCATCATCAAAAATTTTTAATGAACGGGTTGCGTGAATAACCCTGTATAGGATATCTTTAGAAATTCTGGTTAAAGAGCTATAATTTTTTTCATAGTGAAACATTTCAGTATAAGACTTCGATTAAGAAGATTTGGGTTCTAAATTTTAACCACAATTTTTTTTAAGAGTTGTCAAAAAACTGTTTTTTTCCCGTAACTTCTAAGCTACTTAATTTTTTTTTACTTTTTGTGGACTAATTTGTTTAAAACAAATCTATTTTAACAGCTATCATAAATCTGTCTTCTCGTAACTTTAGAGGTTACGGGAAGACTTCTTAAAATTTTAAAATACGTTTCCACAGTTTCATGTAGCTTTTAATCACGTAATTTATTTTAGAAAAATATTTTGGCAGCTATCAAAAAAATTGTTTTTTCCTCCTAACTTTTGAACTGCTTAAAAAATTTAATACGGTTTATACCCTATAACATAATAACATTTTGACAGCTGTCAAGAAAATGTCATTTTTCGTAACTCCCAAACTACTTAAAACTTTTAAAATGGTTTTTACATTTCTAAGTGACTTTTTGTCACGTAATTTATTTTAGAAAAATATTTTGGCAGCCGTCAAAATACGTCTAATCTTTCTAACTTTTATACATCTAATTTTTTTAAACAAGCTTTTTTACAGTTAGATGTTACTTAACGTATATAAAGTGGGATGGATAATAGACCAACATTGGTATTTAAATCTTAGCCGCTAGGTTATTGTCTACATAAAGCTGGTGTTATTACTCGTATTTGTCGTTGTGGAAAAACGCACTTTTTGCTTTTAGTCGCCATATTTCAGAAACGATTTCAGGTGAGCTTTTGAAATTTGGTATATTTTTACAGCACACTTGGGGCTTTCGAAAAGTATAAAAAATATTTTTGTATGATTTTTAGTTTTTCGTTTATTAATATTAAAACCTATTTTTTTTTAATTTCCCAGAATGTCGTTCGAAACACTGTAACCGGCTAAGAGATTAAAATAATTATTTCAAATTCTCAGAAAACTTTTATTTTTACGCTATTCCCAATCATGTTAAAAATGGGTGGGAATAAACTTTGGAAAGTATATTTTCTTCATTCGAAAAAAATATATCAAAAACAAATGGTATTTTAACGACACCTGGCGCCTAAACGATGTAAGCTTTTTACAAAGCAAAGTTTCTGAGCACATAGTTAGAAGAAAGCAAAGTATACAAGCGGTATAACTTCGTGTTTAAAAAGTCTAATTACAATTATCGCGGATTATTTAAAAAAATAAATTTTTTTATTTTTTTTTTGCTTTCGCCGCTGACTTTGGAGCGGAATAAAGATTTCAAATAAAATTTTCCAGATATATATAACGTTTAAACAGTTAATGGAAAAATATATAAAGAATATTATAATGGGAAACTGGTTTAAATTAATATTTATGAATACATGATACCTCAAAAGTATGTAGCAAACACAACTTATATTTATTTGTATTTGTATTTTTTATATGCATGAAATGGGTTTGTATTTGCATATACAAATACAAACCCATTATGTATATTATTATGAGTATGTTTATACTCATTCAATGAGTATAAACATACTCTCTAAAAATTTGACAAAATTCGGTCATAAGAAGCAATGTTTAAAAGAGACGAAGAACATTTACTACATAGTGGAATTAATGGAAATACGTGCTATAATGCAGAATTTTTTCAAACTTTTCCGAAAACTTTGAAGATAAAGGTATCTTAGTGTATTTATAGTCAGAAAGAAAAAAATTTATTTGGTAAAAGTATAACATGCAGAGTGTTTCATCAGAGAACTCATGTTTGGTCTGCTATATATATATATATATATATATATATATATATATATATATATATATATATATATATATATATATATTTTGTCTATATTAAATTTAGTCTTTCCTCTATAATATATGACATACAAAATTCTGTTTAAACTACTTGCAATCAGGAAGATATTTGCAAATATCTGGACCTACATATCGAATTAAAAGCTTAGACTCTTGTCAGAGTGTTTATTTTGACGTTTTTCAATCAAATCTATTCATCTCGGCCTACCTTAAGAAAGCTATTTTCTTTAAAAACGACCAAAACCTACATTTTTGTGGTATAACTAGATTTTTGCCCAGTTTCTGTACCTCCGACAAAAAAAACGTGTTATTATATGTCTTGCAGCGAAAAGATTGGGCTTTTTATCTGCTTAGTCGTTTTTGTCCCAGAAGGTACCAATACGTCGTTACGAAGGTTTAAAGCCGGACAAACAAATGTCGTGCACTCTACGTTTCAAAGATTTCTCAAAATTCATCTTTAACTCCGATCGGATTGAATTTTTTGTTAGTCTCTAAAGGATACATATGCGTTTCTTCGGTAGTATCATTTGATTCGCCTTTGAGCAACCATTCATGTGTTACTGAGCCAAACGTAAAACTATAGGAAAACATATAAAAACAACATTGCAATTTTATTTCTAAATAAGGCACCCTGTATAATTCGGAAACCACTTTTGGCGACTTGGTTTTTCAATCCCTCGTGGGAACTTTGGCTAAACTATTCCTGTCTCTCATTATTCTTTTTGGAAAAAATTAGCGAAATTTGGAAACATTCTAAGACACGAGACAGTTTTTTTAGTTTTTTAAATTTCGATCACTTTCCAAGCATTTGAAGTATAGGCACCTATTTTAAATCTTCTTTATAATTCCCATCGAACCCCCGTCTCAGCTTGGCAAAAGTGGATTTTTGAAGTGGCATACGATGTCGCATGTTAACGAACTTGTCAGAGATTTTTGGATGGGAAATCCGAAAAAAGAATATCCCATCTCGAAAAATTATAGCGACTTTCAGTTTGAATCATCGGAATATCAAAGAAGAACCCCTATTAGACTCCACTGCAAAGTTATTATAGACTCCACCGAAATTTCATTTGTACAAAACGACATGCTCATTTAACCTCTACGATTGACCTTCGGGCTCACTTCTTCCCAGACGTACCGTTACCGAGCTAGAGCGTGCCAAATGTCTACAAACACGAATTTCTAAAAATTTTCTGTGCAGGAACCGTTACAAGAATTTTAAATAGAATTTTGTATACTACCTATATATATTTTAGAGGAAGGGCTAAATTTAATATAGACAGAAAGCTTCAGTAAATCTACTCAAGCTTAAGAAGACGATGTTTTACTAAAACTTGAAGTTTGACCTGTGTACAGAAATAGAATGTTTCAGAAAAGGTACTGAATTTAAAAACCTGTATGCAAGTAAGTTTTTACTTATAGTAATATTTATCTAGGCCAATATAAATATACTGCTGGCATTTTGAAACAATACTAAAAAAAAATTGTCTCGTTTTTATCTACCTCAATTCCTGACCTGTCGAAATTATTGCTATCTCAAAACATTCGTAAAACTGGCATGTTTCGAAGGTGCATACTATGTATAATATTAATTTTGTTTTAAATGTATTTCTGATCATTGAGTGAGGTTTTTTCAGTAATGTTTTAAACCATTTTAAAATTTAAATATTAACTATACATGTTTTTATTGGAGAAAATAAATATCTTGAGAAAGCTCAATATATATATGTATATATATATATATATATATATATATATATATATATATATATATATATATATATATATATATATATTGTCCCGGATTGGCCGGGTCACAAATACGGTTTCCATATGCACTCCTTTTATTTAGAACATAGTTTACAGGTAACAAAGGTAAATATACCTAACAACGGTAAGTTAAATAATGGATTCAAGCGAATAGTTTTTTAAAAAACATAATTTTTTCTTGCAAGTCACAAAATATATAGTGTATAATACAAATATGTTCATCTGACTAAAAAATGAGAGAAAAATGCACACAGTATATAGTAAGTAAAGTACAACGTAGACAATTTAAATGTCTATTCAGCAGGTGTTCGCTAGATCACTGCTCCACCCATAGATTCAACTCCCATAATTTAACGGGGTAGTTGAATTTCGGCGTCATCTCTGGAAATGTTCTTTTTTTCTTAAATGTCTGCACAATCTTCTTGTAGACCAGGAATAGGCTGCAAATGATTACTATTGCATATATGAGGATGGTTCCTATGCTTGAGAGTGTTCTTATTTCCTTGAAAGATAAATAGGGTTGGTTTTCATTAATTTCTTTTCTTAGCAGATGTAGTTCGTCTTACTTTCTTGTATATGGAGATTTAAATTCAAAGTAGATAGGAACGTTGTTGCTTTTTCGAAGTCGAAGGAAAGAGGATAGGCTGTTGTGTATACTTGATATTCCTTTTTTCATTAATTATTATTACTGAGTTTACGTCGATTTGACATCCGGTTGGAATTTCGCATAAGTAAATGCCCATAATATTTCGGATTTCTTCTTGACCTGTTAAATTGCCTGTTTTGGCAGGAAGAACCAATAATATAATGAGTTTGATCCAATTGATTGATAATTGGTTCAGTGAACTTGACTTCTGTTTGTTTACATATAGAGGTGTTTTTATCAGAATTTAGGAGTTTTACGTTATAAGAGCTGTCTTCTTGGATTTTTTCGGATCTTCCTTTGTGCAGATGTAGGACACGGAAAGGATTTTTTGACACTCTCGTCCATAGGATGCGTAGTGCAACTAGTTTTTATTACATATTTATTTCTCGGTAAAACAACCTTAAACAGACTTTATTATTATTATTATTGTTGTTGATCGGCTTGGGAAAGTGGTTTTTAGAGATTGTCGTTCAACTTTAAGTAGGACACATGTGATTAACTTTTGCATATAAAATCGCCTCAGCGAAGAGACGAATGCAATTGATTTCTGCATTCACACTGTGCAGAGCTCGCGAGTTTTCTGGTGTTTACATTGTGTCTATTTGGTAAATTTTTATTTTTATTTCTAACATTTTTATTTGGCAAGATTTAATTTTTATATATATATTGGTGACATTTTTATGTACATTTGTGGCATTTTTATTTGTTATTACGATTTTTTTCATAATGGACAATTTTTTGGCATCGAGTAGCAAAATAATTGACAATGACTTTGACTTATACACATGTACTCAAATGCAAAATTTTGCAAACCAACAAAACAATGAAACAGAAGTATTTACAACTAGTCAACAACAAACTATTCAGGACTTGAATGAAATTATTTACAATAGCCAAGTTCAGAATAATGCCAACAAACACAACAACGAAAAATATTTATTTACAGCTACTCAACAACAAACTCTTGACGATCTTAATGACATTATTGACAACAAAACGGACTTAATTACAACAAAAACTAAACAAACTCTTAAAGAACTGAATGACATTGACGAAACTCAAAATTCTAGCTATGAGGATATTGTTTGTTTTCAAAAATCTAATCCAAATTATTTAACATTAAAATCGCCAATTAATTCTCCGAGACCAATTTGCTCTCCCTTTTTGTTTAGTGAAAATTCTGATTCGGAAGAAGAACAAATTGATCAAAATTTAAGTTTGGCTATTTGTCCTACTATTTCACCATATGATATTGTAAATTCTGATTCGCAAGAAAAACAAATTGATCAAAATTTAAGTTCGGCTATATCTTCTATTAATTCACCATATGCTATTGTAAATTCTGATCCGCTAGAAAAACAAATTGATGCAAATTTGACTTCGGATATTTCTCCTAATAATTCACCAGTTGAACAAAATTCAATTTCGAAACCATCATTTATCATTAAAAAAAAATTTAAAATTAATAAAAAAAATAAAAAACAAATAGCAAACCTTAAGTGTCTGGCTTTCGCTATTCAAAATTTAACTAATTTGATCACAATTAAAAAGGGAGACGAAAGTACGGTGAATTATGTTAAACAGGCCTTTGACAAATTAGTTGACTCATTTGAAGAAATGGATTCATAAAGTCAATTAATTTCTATTGCTTTTTTCAAAATTTGACTATAACTAAATAAAAATGCACTATATTAATTTTATTATTATACAAAGAACTTCAAAAATGCAATTGCTTTTTTCAAAATTTGACTATAACTAAATAGAATTGCACAATATTAATTTTATTATTATTATTATGCAGAAAACTTCAGAAATGCATAAGTGTGTAACATGTAATAAAGTCTTTACTAGAAAGGATAATTTACTGCGACATATTAAAAAACATGTTAACGGAAATTCCACAAAACTCAACAGTTGGTTGAAAAAACTAAAGCTTGTTAAAGGTAAGAACATTTTATTTTTCATGTTATATTTTGTAAAATATTTTTTCCTTAATTTATATAGATTCTACAAATATTGTAAAATATTGTAAAGAATGCAAGAAAAATATAAACCAAAGTCTATGGGGTGGACATCTTCGATCTAGTGTGCACAAGAACAATTCCAAAATAGGCTTGGAGGAAGGTGTTGAAATTATCAAGTCGGCATTCAGGGAACGAATAATATTTTATAGGATTTCCTCACACCAAAACTTCATAAATGTGAAAGAATATTTTCAACATTTGGAATACAAAATTGCACATCTAATAGATCAAGAACTGCAGAAACATAAATGTATCAAGCTAAATATGGAACTGTTCGGTTTCTATTTTAACCCCAGCAGCGACAGCTATGATGTCAAATCTTTTAATGCGCCGTTCCAAGTCATTTGCCAGGGATATCAGAAAAAAGAACTGTTAGAGCAAATCTGCACCATTATTGACCAGAAAGCTGACGAATTTGCAGAAAGAGATTCAGGTAAAGAATTTATTTTCGATTTTACAACAGCAACAAAAAAAGTAATTTTTTAATTTTTACGTTGCAGGATGGGCTTTGATGAATTTACTACATTTGGAAATTAATGTTAACAAGCACAATCCGCTGAGAGCCTCATCTTTTATCGAACTTCCTCAAGAGATCAAGAGACGTCAAGCTGTGATCAACATTAGGAATGATGACAACTTTTGCTTCGCCTGGGCAGTTGTGTCTGCTCTTCACCAACCACGCGGATTAGATTTTGAAACTTCATCCTACCCACACTACTCTTCTGTTTTGGATATGTCAGGTATAGAATTTCCAATGTTGCTAAAGAACATTAAGATTTTTGAAGAAAAAAATAACATTTCTATTAATGTATATGGATTAGAAATTATAAATCCTAAAAAGGGGTATGAAGTAATCGGTCCACTTTATTATTCATCGAATAAAAAAAATCAACATGTCAATTTATTGTTAATAAGTGATGATGATGAAAAAACTTTTCATTATTGCTATATTGAAGATTTATCAAAACTAGTTTCTGCACAAATTTCTAAACATCACGGAAAAAAATATATTTGCGATGGTTGTTTACAATATTTCCCTACAGAAGAAAATTTATTACAACACAATAGCTATGATTGTGATCATTTACGAATTAACCTACCTTCTAAAGAATTAATAAAAGATAAGTTTGGAAACTATTCATATGATAATATTTTGAAATTTGTAAATTATCATAAACAAATGAAAGTTCCTTTCGTGGTGTATGCAGATTTTGAATGAATTTTAAAGCCTTTAAATAATGACAATGTTGATAAAAATCCTAATACTTCATACACCTTAAAACAATATGAACATATTCCACATTCATTTGCCTATTACATTAAATGTTCCTTCGACGATAATTATTCTAAATTTGAAAAATATAGAGGTCAAAATTGTGATACATTATTTATAAATTCTTTAGAAAGAGATGTGTATAACATATACAATAAATATTTAAAGGCTCCTAAAAAAATGATCCCTTTGAACGAACTGGACAAAATTTATCATAACTATGAAAAAGTTTGTCATATTTGTAATAAACCTCTTTTAAATGACAGGGTTGCAGATCATTGTCATATAACCGGTCTTTACAGAGGTCCAGCTCATTCACTCTGCAACATAAATTACAGAATACCTAACTTTATTCCAGTTATATTGCATAATTTGCGTAATTATGATTCTCATCTATTTCTTAAAAAATTATGCTTAAACAAAGAACAACTAACAGTTATCGCACAAAACAAGGAAAAATATATTTCATTTGAAAAGCTTATTCATGTGGATAACTATTTTGATAAAAAGACACAAAAGGCTAAGAAAAAAAATATATCATTAAGGTTTATTGATTCTTTTCAATTTCTATCCCATTCTTTATCAAAACTCTCTGAAAGCTTAAAAGATGAACAATGTAAGGAAATAAAAAAAATTTTCAATGATGAAGAAAGATTTAAACTTATTCGGCAAAAAGGTGTATTTCCTTACAGTTATATTGATGATTATTTAAAATTAGAAGAAACAACTTTACCTCAGAAAGACCAATTTTATAATACTTTAACGGATGAGCACATCAGTGATGCAGAATACCAAAGAGCTGTAAAGGTTTGGCAATTGTTTAAATGTGAATCTCTTGGTCAATACTCCGACGTTTACTTACTCTCTGATACTTTACTTTTGGCAGATATTTTTGAAAATTTTAGAAGCTCTTGTTTATCCACATATAAGCTCGATCCAGCTCATTTTTACACTTTTCCAGGTTTATGCTGGGAGGCGTGTTTGCGTTATACTGGAATAGAGTTAGAATTGTTAACTGATCCAGATATGATACACTTTTTCAAAAAAAGCGTTCGCGGTGGTGTGAGCTCTTGCATTTGTAGAAAATCTGAAGCTAATAACCCATTTCTTTTAAATTTTGATCCTTTAAAGCCAACTAAATACATAATTTATTATGATGAGACAAATTTGTATGGTTATGCAATGTCACAGCACATTCCAACGGGAGATTTTGTTTGGTTAACAGATAAAGAAATCAATGATTTAAATATTATGAATATTTCTAAAAAATCTAATAAGGGATATGTTTTAGAAGTTGATTTAGAATATCCTACAAGTCTACATTCCTATCATAACGATTTTCCGTTTTGTCCAGAAAACTTTAAACCGCCAAATTCTAAATGCATAAAATTAATACCCAATTTAAATGATAAATCAAAATAAGTTATTCACTATCAATTATTAAAACAATGTTTGGAACATGGACTCAAGTTAACTAAAGTTCATAGAGTTTTACAGTTTTCTCAATCTGATTGGTTGAAAAAATATATAGACTTGAATTCAAGATTAAGAAATGATTCAAAGAATGAATTTGATCGTAATACTTACAAGTTGGCAAATAATAGTATTTATGGCAAGACTATGGAAAATGTTGATAGGAGAATTGACGTAAGACTTGTTACAGAGTGGGAAAAAAATAGAAGAAAAGATGGTGCTGAGAATTTAATTGCAAAACCATATTTCAAGGACTTAACAATATTTTCTGAAAACTTGGTAGCTATTCAAATGCAAAAGATTCAAGTTACTTACAATAAACCAATATATGTAGGCTTCTCAATATTAGATATATTTAAAACTGTCATGTATGATTTCTTTTATAATTTTTTAAAACCTCTTTATCAGGAAAATATTTCACTTTTATACACCGATACCGATTCGTTCATTTTAGAAGTCACAACTCCAAATATTTATTCTGACATGATAAAAAATATTCACAAATTTGACACATCTAATTATGAATTTAATAATATTCATGAAATGCCTATTACAAAGTCAGTTATAGGAAAATTCAAAGATGAATATGCTGGTGAACCCATTACTGCTTTCTTTGGTACTGGAGCAAAAGCATATTGTATTAAAACGGAAAACAGTTTAACAAAAAAAGCAAAAGGTGTTAAAAAAAGTGCAATTAAAAAGCAGTTGGATTTTATTCATTATAAAGATGTTGTTGAAAATCATTCTAAAACCTTTTGTTCAATGTATGTTTTTCGATCTAGACAACATACAATTTTTACAGAGTTAATTAATAAATTGGCTTTGAGTTCCGAAGATGATAAGCGGTATAAAATTCCCTATAGTTTTAATACATTAGCTTGGGGACACCAAGATATTGCTTTGTATCAATGGAATGCAGAACATGAAAATTTAGATATATTTATGTAGATATTATAAGGTATTTAAATTTGTTGTTTTTGAAACCAAAGTTAGTCTTCATAAGTCTTTCACAAAATGTGCTTAGAAACTTTTGACAAAGAAATTGATAACAGTTATTTTAAAACATATGAAAAACGACTTTCCACTTTTAAAAAATGGAAAGGAAAATTGAGACCAGAAGTGTTAGCTGGAGCTGGCTTTTACTATACTTCAATCAATGATATTTGTAAATGTTTTTATTGTGGTATTGAAATTTTTGATTGGTTAAGTTATGATGATCCTATTGTGGAGCATAAGAAATTTGCTAGGAATTGTGATTTAAATAACTGTTTATGGAAAAATAGGAATCGAATAATTGTAACCATTCAAAATAAGTCTTCAAGCTACACATTTTATATAGTATTATTAATATCCTTATTTATGAACTTTTACATATATTTAAATTAAGTATTTTATTGTTATTTTTTTACAACTGCTTTTGCTTTCGTGGTGAAAGTATCTGCTTAATGTTAATAAATTTGGAATATAATTATTAATATGTTTTAATGACTATCAGTAGATCTCAATTTATTTATTCTTCTTTATTTTATTTTCCAAAATGTTTTTTATGTTCATCATCCCCCTGGCGTAACACAGTGTGAAATATGTTTTTCTAATAAAACAGACGTCACTCTAAGTAAATATTGTAAATTTATAAAAATTGGATTAATTAACAATAGTACAATTAGTTGGATGGAACGAATAAATGGAAATGAAAATGCAAGTAAATTTTTTAAAATTTTGTATCATTATCCAAATCGATCTATTTTTGATACAAATTGGATAGAAAGGTTAGAGTTTAAAAATAATCAGTTACAAATTTTAACCCCCAACTGTACCAATTATTATGACGGATTCAAAAATTATTACTTTTCCATCATTAGTGTTACATTAAACTTTGCATTATTTTTATACATTACCATTTTAATTATTTATCTTTATTACAAATTTCAAACTGGAAATCTATTTTTTCATTAATCCATTTTAATCGAAACTTTAAAGAAAGTGGGGATGAGAATATTTAAGTACAAGAATAACACAATATGTTTCAGTCTCATTTAGTCATTATGAACAACGCCGTGGTTCATAAACCTTTGGAAACGCTTCTTAATTCAAAAATTTATTTTTTAAATAATTCTTTGTCAAAATTTGTTCTTGTTGGCATTAGTTTAAATGATTTTTCTCCAAAAATTGTAATTGGTGGAAAAACTGGATTTTCAATCGCACTAACCGAAGAAAATTGGAAAGACATTTGTGTTCATCAAGGAATTATTGTAAACAATTTCTACTTTCCTCAAGTTGATCAAACCAGTGTGAATATAAACAACATTCATCTGCAGGTTCAGAAAATAAATGATACCCCTGTTCTACAAATTACAAAAGGCCCACACTTCATATACTTAGGACAAGAGTCTTTGGACAATTTGTGGCGATTAAAGGAAATTATTGATTATAGATTATCTATACTTAAAAGGCAAGAATTCAATATATATTTCAAAATATTTCAAAATAATATTTCACCTGATTGTGGCGACTTGTGTACGCATGTTTATAATATAATAAGTCCAACAGAAAATCCTAACAGTGAAAATGTTTCAACTATGATGGAATTATTTGCTTTATATCCTGAACAAATGGAAAACAAATTGAAGCAAAATGGAACAAAACGAAAATATTACGAAGAAAACAATGAAAATGGATCAAAAAGAAAATATTACGAAGAAAACAATATCTTTTCTGGAAGACAACAATAAGTTGCATGTGTTAGTGAAGTGGAGCTTTGCTTACAGAGAAGCCCGTAGGAGTAACTTTCAGATGTGGTACTTAGATAGACTCCGTTTTGAAAAAAGAATAAATGATTGTAAACTTATTCTAGATTCGATATTATCTGAGGAACATAGAAATAAAATATATTTGACACGTTTTAATAAAAATTGTATTTGATGTTTTACTTAATAAAATTTTAGTTTAGTAAATGTGAATTTTATTTGAAATTAATTAGCACATTAAGACTTTGTAATTTGTATCAGCTAAAGCATAAAGTGAGGAACAGAAATAAAACAAATTTAACTAAAATTTAATTTCAATTTAATTAAACAATATTTTTTTTATCAATCCATGTATTATATTTTTTATCAAGTCCTAACCATTTCACATAAACTTTGTTTCCTTTCCTTCTCAAAATCTTCTCAATAAGATACACATCGGTATGCTTTACTTTTAGTAATTCTTGCTCATAAAAACCACCCAGAATGTCCTGATTATCTTCGTCTTGAATTAAATATGTCCAAGGGTTTGTCATCTTAACTTCTTTAATGTGGAATATCTCATTTGACCAATTTGGTGTGTAACCTTTTGAAAATGCCTCTCGATGCTTGCTTATTCGTACGTGATCACCCACTTTAAACTTTGGAGATTTTATATCTAACGTTTTAGCATGAGTAAATACAGATTTCAAGATTCTATTTTCATTTGTTTTATTTACTTGTTTTGGCTTCATTCCTATTGAAGAATGTTTTGTATTGTTATAATCTTTTACAATATCCGCTAATATATTAAACCATTTGTAATTTCCTTGAATGCTAAATATTTTCCACATATTATTCTTTAAAGTCCTGTTCACTCTTTCTACTATACTCGCTTTCAAATTGGAAAACGTGCTATAATGATTAATTCGAAATTGTTGCATCAAATTTTGAAAATTTACATTGAAAAACTCTCTCCCTCTGTCCGTTTGCAAGTTTTTTGGTGGAGTTTTTGCACTGATTAATATTTTTTTCATTGCCGCTGTTACGTCTTTTCCAGATTTAGATTTTACCGGTTCGGCCCAAACATACTTAGAAAATACATTTATGGTAATCAAGATATATTTAAATCCCTTATTAAATTTGGCATAGGGTAACATTTCAACCAAATCAGCTTGAAAAAGATCATTTAACCCTTTCACTACCACCCTTCTGCGTTTGTAGTTTTTTCTAGCAGGTTTATGTAATTCATTAACGACTTGTTGTTTAACGGTTGTCATGACAACAAACTTGTTTATTCAATTTTAAGGAAGTTCACTTTCTATGTTTTGTAATAATTCGAAATATAACTTTTATATGTTTTTTCCCATTCATTCAATTTATCAATTTGTATTGTATAACTTTTTTCATTTAAAATTTTACTAATTTTAGTAATCTCCTTTTCTAACGCATTAAAGGATTTTTTTATCTCTCCAGTTAAGAAAGTAGTTGATCTACTATCACTATTTTTGAATTCCTCCTCTGTTTTATTTAATTCTTGTTCTAATTTCTTAATTACACTGGACATTATATTTTCCAAGGAAATATATTGTTGATTTTCTTCCAAAGTGAGTTGGTCAATTGTTCTACTGTTAAGAATGCTATTTTGATTTCTTTTTTTTTCATCATCTAACCTTTTTATAAAAGTTCTTAATTGTTTAATTTTTTCCTTGTGTTTTTCAATTATTACTTCTCTTATATTTGTTTCCATTATTTTATTAATTTTGTTGATATCATCACTTAATTTTTTGTCTTCCTTTTTAACATGTTCATTTAAAAATTGCAAATCTTTACTTATTTGATTTAGCGTTAGCAACTGTTTATTAACGTTTTCAATTGAGGTATAACATCCTTTAATCTTGTTTTCATACTTTAAAAAATTTTCATCAAAAACCTTAAGCTTTTTAGCAAAGATTTCATTATTTGTTTCATTTTCACCTAATCTCCTTTTTAAATTATTAATGTCACTTATTCTCTCTTGATTTTGTTTTGAAATATGGCGTCCAAATTTATCAACTGTCATGTTGAGCTTTCATTAAACAATAAATATGATTATATTTGATAGCTGTTATTTATAGTATTACTTTATCTTCTCTTAATTCTTCAATAATAGAGATAATCTCGTTACTATGAGCATTATTTCACGCATCACTTGATGAAATTAATAAACGTAGCCTATCAACAATTTCGTTTACATTATTCCAGTATACATAGTCTGTATTTGATCTGTTTGTTTTCAAAATTAATCCCTTTCCTGTAGATTTGGCTCTAGTTGTTCTAAACGGAGGTTTTGGTTTGTTAAATGCTGTAACTAATCTTGGCAAGGTTTTTGTCTTTGTAATCCCCTTTCTTTGTAAATATGGTCCTATTATTGTAACATATTTGTGTGATGTATTTCCTTGAACTTGTTCATTTGAATCAAAATTCCTACGATATACATTTGTTTTAGCTAGAATGTTCATGTAATTATCTAAATCTTCCTTCTTATAACCTTTCGGTTCTTTTTTGAAAAGCAATTCGTATAAACCTGGCGTGCCTGTGTACGTTATTCCTCCCACTTTAATGTCTTTTCCAATAATTTCTACCGGTATCTGTGTTAAACCAAAAGAAAACTTATCCGTTTCGAGGTCATGAACTATTCCATAATAATGGTCAAATTTATGTTGTGTATCTTTCACACCCTCATCAATATATGATCTGGGTAATTCATGAAAATCTGCTAAGTAATCTTTATATGATGGTGTACCAACATAGGTTTGAATTGTTTTTCTAGTTTGTTCCAATATGTCTGACAAGTTTAAATTTACAAACAAAAATCTTTTTTGGCTTTTTCGCAACTAAAAATATTTAACTTTAAATTTAAATATTTTTAGTTGCGAAAAAGCCAAAAAAAGATTTTTGTTTGTCAATCTAAACGCAACAAATAATCTGAACACATTTAAAAAGTTTAAATTTGTTGTTGTGTCACTAGAAGGATCTGAAGTTTCTGCTATAATAGTTGATGACAATGGTTGTACTACAGGAGAGGAAGAAGTGATACTACTGTCATTTAAAAATGTTGGTAGTTCTGTAGGGAGTGACGGAGTTTTTCCTGTTTTCTGAATATTTTTCGTCGGAGTTGATGTTTTATAAAGCTTTGTAGGTGTTTTGAAATCTTCATACTTTGAAACTCTTTCTTCTTTTAAATCGAATGGTTCGGATTTACCAATACTTGAAATTAGCTGTTTAAGTGGTTGTGTTATTGGTCTATAAGTTTGTTCTAATTCGGACTGAGCAGTAGAAGTAGCTAATTTCAAGCTTTGATATTTCTGCTTCACGGCTTGTCTCGATCTTATTAATTCTCGAGCTAAACGTTTATCCATGCTGTACAAGTTTTAAATGAAATAAAACTGCAAATTTTTTACTTTTATAAATATATAAAGGAATCGAATTTACTCCTATATCTGCCGTGATTTACTTCACAATCTTTGTCAATTACAAGAAAACCATATGGATCCATCCAACAGTTAGCACAAATATTTTTAAACTGATCAAATGTCATATCCAATATACAGTGGTCATTATATATATGTTTTAAACTCAAACAGTCCTGTTTAAATAAAATTAATAAGTTTGCATTTTCTCGAATTAGACGTTTAAGGATTGAGGAATATCCTTTAAAAATAAAAAAACAATCGGTGTTTCTATGCCTTCCATGCGTGAAATAGTCCCTAATAATAGATTGATTATGACAAGGAATATCATCAAAAATGATAACGGAATTTGGCTTTATCTCATGAGGTGAAATAATGTTCCCATCGCTATCATATTCAAAGTATCCAATTTCTTTCATAGGTTTTAACAACTTTCTTAAATATTCATATTTTGGTTGATCTAATGACTTTGAATAAACATAGACATTTTCAAACCTAATTCCATTTGGATGCTCGAGCAGTGTAAGCATAACGTTGGTTTTACCGCTACCACTGCAACCAACTATAAGCCCTCTTTTTGAACCACCGCAAAATAAGTCACCATGCTTTCTCAACTGTTTACTTAAAATTTTTTCGTCATGATTATTTACTGGTAATGAGAATTTTTGTTTTTCAATCCTCATTCTTAATCACACTAGTAAATATTTTTAGCTGTAAAAGTATTTATACCAGAAAAATGTCAATGTGCTTTTAGTATAAAAAGAACTTCAATGACTGTGGGTCGCCATAAGTTGAAAAAAACTATTAAAACACGTAATAGAAAAGGCTCTGGTTTAGTAAATAAATTAATTAGCAAACTACCTTTCGAAGTTCATATACCAGGATATAATTATTGTGGTCCCGGCACCAACTTGGAAAAAAGATTAACTAGAGGTGACGTTGGTATAAATCCATTGGATTCCGCTTGCAAAGAAAATGATATATATTACTCTCAGACTGAAGATTTATCAAAAAGACACATATCTGACCAAATATTAGAAAAAAAAGCCTGGGATAGGGTAAAAGCTAAAGATTCTTCTATTGGTGAAAAAATTGCAGCTTTAAGTGTTGCAGGAATAATGAAGGGTAAAAGAAAGTTCGGTTTGGGATTAAAAAATACAAAAGGGGGTAAACTTAAATTGAGAAAAAAACGTATCATTCGAACACCCAAAAAAATTGGAGGATTTCTACCTCTTTTGTTTCCCATTCTTGGCGCCCTGGGTGCACTAGGTGGAGGCGCGGCAGGAATTGCTAAGGCAGTAAATGATGCTAAAGCAGCTAAACAGCAACTAGAAGAAATACATAGACATAATATTGCAATGGAAAATGCTTCTAAAGAAGGGAAAGGATTATATATTAGACCATATAAAGGAAAGGGACTATTTATTAGACCTTATAAAGGAGGATCCGTCAAAATGAAAGCAATCAGACAAAAAAAAACTCAAAATAAGTTTTCCAAAAAGAGCACTTACGAACAATGATATTATTAAATATGTAAAGCTGTTAAAAATAACTGGCTTTAGAGGTGTTTTTATGCTCGATGAACTTCCAAAAAAAATTAATCTGAAAGAATGTGGTATTGTAAATTTGGATAAAAAACAAAATAAAGGATCTCATTGGACTGCTTATATTAAAAATAACAAAAATGTAATATATTTTGATAGTTATGGAAATTTAAAACCACCTTTTGAACTTCTCAAATATTTTAATTCGAATGGCAAAGTGGATGTATTTTATACTTATGAAAATAAACAAAAATTTAATTCATATAACTGTGGTCAACTATCCCTAAAATTTTTGCAAAAAAATATATAAACTCATTATTTATTGTAATATCTCATTCATAAATAAACTGCAATGTCTACCACAATTGCCATATCAGGAAACAGTTCTGTTTTGTCTGCTGATTTTAATCCGCCACATATATTTAGAGGATGAAAAACAATATTACCTGGGTTTAGCTGATTTTGAAACGTTTATGACTATCCTCAATATAAAAGAAGGATATAATAAATTTTATATAGATAAAAAAGTAATTGTTATTCCCGACGGAACTTATGACATTACAGATATAGAAATATACATAAGAGAAAGTATAGAAGATTTATTTCCGAATGAAAAAATTTTTTTTCTTTTAAAAGCAAATGTTAATACTCTAAAAACTTTTTTAATGTGTAGTAGAATAATTGATTTTACCAAGGAAGATTCGATAGGAAAAATGTTGGGTTTTAATAGCAGGATACTAGAAGCTATGAAAGAGGAAGAATCAGATAATGTTGCAAAAATAACTAAGGTGAATGCTATTTGTATTGACTGTAATATTTGTGTCGGTTCTTACAATAATGGTAAACCTGTTCATATTATTCACCAGTTTTATCCAACTGTAGCTCCAGGGTATAAAATAGTTGAATCTCCTTTGCCCATTTTGTATTTTCCAGTTAGCGTCAAAGCAATTAACAATATAACAGTTAAAATAGTTGATCAAGACGGAGAACTTATCAGTTTTAGAGGAGAAACTATAACAGTAAGGTTACATTTACAAACAAGTGAAATATAAAATGGTTGTTAGATATAATAGAGCCCTTGGGATGAGACTTGCCCCTACCACTATCAACAAAGTAAAAACTTATAAAAAGAAAAAGCCTAAACAACAGTTCAGTATCAAATCCAACACCAACAAGTTAAGACGAGATAATCGTAAATTTCTCACATCCTTGGGTTTCACTGTTTTAAAATAATGAACATATTAAACGTAAACGAAAAACTTTATGTAGACAATTCCATCGTCAGTTCTGAGCTTCACACATATCAACCATATATTTCTTCAAAATTCGATTACAATGATGAAATAAGGATCCCAATTCAAGAACTCGATGCTTACACTCTACCATCAGATAGTTTACTTTATATCGAAGGAAAATTAACTAATACAGAAGGTAAATATAAGAAAGAATTGCTATTTATTAACAATGGTATAGCCTTTTTGTTCAGAGAAATCCGCTATGAACTAAACGGAATTACTATAGATTCAATAAGAAATGTTGGATTAGCATCAACCTTAAAAAGCTACCTTTCTCACAATACCAACGAAAGTTTAAAACTGGAAAATGCAGGTTGGCATCGGAAAGAAGGTGATACAATTTTAGTTGATAATGATGGAAAATTCTCCGTATCCATACCACTAAAAATGCTTTTAGGATTTTTTGAAGATTACAGAAAAATTATTATGAATATGAAACAGGAATTGGTTCTTATTAGATCAACTGATGATTTAGATGGTGTTATTTTCAAAGAAGATCCGGCACACCTTGTTACTGCTCCTGACACTCCATTGGTTACTTTCGATAAAATTTATTGGAAAGTTCCTCACATTCTAGTTGATATGCCACAACAACTTGCTCTATCAAAAATATTAGAATCAAATAAAGATATATTGATAGGATTCAGGAGTTGGGAACTTGTTGAATATTCTTCTCTAACCGAAACAACCCGCCACACATGGCCGGTAAAAACAACTAGTAAACTAGAAGCTCCTCGTCATGTTGTGATTGGCTTTCAAGAAAACAGAAAAGGGAAAATTGTTAAAGATATGAGTAAATTTGACAATATTACCTTGTCAAATATTAGAGTATATTTAAATTCTGAAAGATATCCTTATCACGATTTGTACTTAAATTTCGAAGAAAACAAATTTTCTGCTTTATACGAAATGTTTGCCAACTTTAGACAGTCTTACTATGGTGTTCCAAATGAACCCATTTTTAATCCTGAACAATTCAAAAACATTAGTCCTATTACACATATTGATTGCTCCCTTCAAAAAGAAACAATTCAAACGGGATCCGTAGTAATGAGAATTGAATTTGACACACACAATGCAATTAAAAAAGATACTTCTGCTTATTGTCTTATTTTACATGACAAATTATTTAGCTACAACCCTCTTACTAAAATTGTGAAACAATTATAAACTTTATCCCCACTATTTTCATATTTCGATTTAATTTAAAGAAATTTTCAAAAGCTTTTAGTTTTAATCATGACATCAAAACTACAACTACAAATTGAAAAATTTATTTTTAAAATTAATCAACTGAAAGAAGAAATTGCAAATTATTCAAGTAAAAAAAGTCTCATTAAAAAATTTGCTGCTTTGAAAATATGAGATTGGTTATAGATATTCAAGGATTCAAAGATAAAAAAAATAAATTTATACCGAAAGAGCTTGCAGCTTTTGATGGTTATGAAATGACTCATTACATTTTTAAAAAGCCTTTTCCAATGGAGTTTCTTTCACCTGATTGTCACAAGCAGGCGGTATGGTTAACGAAAAATTATCATTGTATACATTGGAATAATGGATTTACTCCATTACATCATTTCCCAAAAATAATTGAAACAGTTACGAAGAAAGCAGATTTTGTTTTTGTAAAAGGAAGCGAAAAAAAGGATTTTATACAGAAATATTCTAAAAAGCATGTGATTGAAATAGATGAACAACCAGCGCTAAAGCTAATGGAACCAAAATGCTTCTATCATTCAAAATCACCTTGTATGTGTGCTTTGACAAATGTGTTATTTTTATATGACAATTGTTTTATGAATGAATAAAAATATAAAAAAAAACTTAATTACCTTTTTATTTTGCATTAACCAACCATGATTGAATACAATTAATATGATACCTTAAAACTAATTTTCTAAATTCATTTAAAAGTTCATACTCATTTTTATATTTTAAATAATCATTACAAAATTTAGCGGCTAATTTACATTGTTTCATTCGATCTATATTATTAACATATGCTGACAAATCTTGTGCTTCTGCGTCTTCTTCGCCTACAATTGATAAATATTGGAAGTATGCAGCAGATATAATAAACTCTTCATAGATTTCAGTAACCATTTGCTCCATTGTAAATATTATTAAATTTATTCTTCCTTTTCAATTTCTTGAAGAATAGTATCCTCGTCAATAAATTGCTTCAAGTCTTTTAAATAGTAACCAAAGCCAATATCTTTTAGATCTTGAATAAGTTGAAAAAAATTTAATGTTTCAATGTATTTGTTGCAACAGAGGGCAGCCTTTACGAATTCCTCAGATTGATTACAATAAAAGTCTATCCACTCCGGACCACTTGCCATACAATATGAGAAATAGGTTTTTGA
Source organism: Kuschelorhynchus macadamiae (assembly GCA_030620095.1). Taxonomy (NCBI): domain Eukaryota; kingdom Metazoa; phylum Arthropoda; class Insecta; order Coleoptera; family Curculionidae; genus Kuschelorhynchus; species Kuschelorhynchus macadamiae. The sequence continues at coordinate 130,064 of JAUTXW010001947.1, forward strand.
AAGATTACTAAATTTCTCCTCTAATAATTTAACTGCAATCAGCAACTCAGCCATTTCATTTATTTAACATAATATTTTAAATATGTAGGGGGACGTCTCTTGCGAATAGGATTAACTTTCTTTGATAATACCTGTTTTTTATCTTCGTATAATTGACCTCTACTTGCTGATACTGTTAAAAGAATTAATTTAATGAAAAGGAAATACCTGCATAACATATAGAGCAGTTTTTCAATTACTCCTCATATTAAATGAGAATGATGTTGTAAGTGTCAATTAGAGTTGAGATAAAGAGAAGAGCTTGTAAGAAAAATCCTTTATTATATAACAAAAAACGGAATTTCTAGAAACTACTTGTTGCAATAATAGCAGGTATAAATTGGCAATCTTCTCCTATAAATTCTATTAGGTGGCTTAATTCTCCTACAAAGTATGATTTCCCAAATGTATTGAAAAACGTAGTAAGGCTTATAATTCCTTCTAAATAATCATCACAACAGTCAATTGCTTCCAAATAATCTCGTTTCAGTGGATAAAACAGCTTGGTGTATTCATCTTTCGAAATCACTCCAAAGAAATTGAGATATTTAACTATTAACTGTCTGATAGTTGTAGTTAATTTTTCGCGATTACACATAATTCACTTATTACTTGACACATTTTTTCTTTTTGTTTTATACAAAATTGGTGGAAAAATTCAAAAATAACTTTTTACGCAACTCGAGCACAGCTTATTAAATGTGTCTCGGCATACTAAAATGATCATGATGCACCTATTTATAAGACTTAAGAATGCAAAATCAAATGTGGGAGAACAAAGAGAAAAAATTAAAAATATGATGCGAATGAGAATAAAAGGGGAGGAAGTTAAGAATGAGGGACATGAGAGAGAGGAAGAGGAGGAGGAGGAGGCGCTCCCCTATTATAACTACTGTTATTATAGTTATTAAGTTATATATTGCCGTTGTAATGATTAGGGAACTTTTATATAGTACGTGTGTATGTGTAATTTATATAGTTTTGGTAATTTAATGTTAGGTATCGAAACTGTATTTATTTTCTAAGGGTCTTTTGAGATTGTGCATATGTACTTTGGCATGTGTGGGTATTATTACTGTTTTTCTTATAGAGTTGATATTTTCTATTTGTGTAGGCAGTAAAAATGTATTACCGAGTTTTTGTCCTTAATGTTTTTTAACGTATATCTTTTGCTGTGGTGTAAAAATATTTGCTTTATCACGGTCCTCATTAATTTTATTTATTACTTGACCTTTTCTATTTATTATTTTTTGTTGATTTTTGCATATAGAAGTTTTGCTTTATCTTTATGTTCAGTAACATAATCTGTTATTAACAACTTATCTAACATTAGGTTAAAGGGGTCATTTGAGCTAATATGCCCGTTATTCACGTCTGTTGGTGTGAAATTAGTTGTGGAATGAATAGTATGATTGTATGCTAAAATTGCATGTCTTATTTTTTGAAAAATTGGTGTTTTAAGGAATCCTTGATTGTTTAGTAACCTTACGTGTTCGGATAAGGTGGAATGCAAGATAATGCTTGCAAATGACATGCTTGCGCATATTTTGAAAAGCTATCGATGATGGTTAGGAACCTTTGTCTTTGTTCTTTGTCTAGAGGATAGGTGTCTAAGTGAATAATATCGAAAGGTTTGGTCGCGGTTAGAATAATATTCATTTCCATTTTTATAGTGTCGTTCATATTTGCTTCGTTGGCAAATTTCACATTCGTTAATATAGTTTCTTAGATTCAGCCAGTAATATTTTCCTTTTATGCGTGTTTCTGTTTCCTCTATCCCCCGATGGTTTGTCTTACTTTCGTGGTAATTTTTTATAATTTCTGGAATCTCGTTTTTATCTATGACGTCAATAAGTTTTGTGAGACATCTTTTAAATTTCTTTAATAAACTGTAATATGTCATTCTCAAAATTATTTTCTGATAATTGAACTATAAGACGTCTTTTATTTTCAAAAGACTTGCGAAATAATTAATTAATTATCGCAGTAGTTAACAGCTGTTTCGGGTTGGGCCACTATTGACATTTGGTCCAAATTTTCGTTGCCTATCGTAGTGTTATTGTTTGTATTCGGTTCTAATTTCTTATTAAAGCCGTTTATATAGGCTACGATGTTTGAAACTCCATCAGTTTCTTTAGTGTGTATTTCGATTCTACAAGCTTGCCCTTTTTATAAATAATTTTATAATCAAATTCTTCTAATTTGATTCGCCATCGTAATAATTTGAAGTTGCAGTCCTTTAAACTTAAAAGCCATTGGAGGGGTTTATGGTCTGTAATGATGTTATATTTACTTCCGAACAAATATGATCGAAAGTATTTTGTTGCCCATACTAAACAAAGGCACTCTTTTTCTATAGTCGAGTAGTTTTGTTCTGATTCATTAAGAGTCCGTGACGCATACGCTACCGGTAGATCTTGACCTATATTTTCTTGTGATAGGACAACACCCAGGACTACGTCACTAACATCGCACGTTAAATTGAATGGTTTCGAGAAGTCGGGGTACTGTAGGATAGGTTGGTTAATTAATAGAGTTTTACATGTTTCGCAACAGTTAATGAACTTCTGGTTATGTTCTATTTTTGCACTTTTTTTTAGACATTTAGTTAGCCGTTTTGTGATTTTTGCAAATTTATTAATAAATCGTCTGTAATACCATAATAATTTCGCTTTGGATTCCGCGAAGTATACTGTCCATGACCCTTTGAAAGGACACTGGTGCGTTTTGCGGCCAAATGCCATGCAAGTAAATTTTCAGTGGTATATGCCCTATTTGGGATGTCAATTTAATTCATTTCGATCTGATAGAACCGGCTAACAAGGTCAAGGGTTGTAAAAAATTGGCGTTTGCCGAGTTTATCTAGTTAATGGTAATATTAGGCAGCGGATATCTGTCATCAATACTTTTTTCATTAATTTTACGGAAATCTACTACAACCCGCTATTTTTGTTTTTCCGAAGCATCGGCTTTTTTTGGTTTAACATTTTATTTATTTGTTTAAATTTCTTTCTTATGTAATAATTTGAATGTTTAATCTTACTTGCAAATGTTAAAGGCATGTTTTCATAATAAAAAATGTCCGGAAATTCTTAACCGAGTTGTAAAATGTTTGTCTTTTCTTCTTCGTTAAGATGGTTAGTACGAAATTGGTTGGGGTCAATTGATTCCAGTGAGTCATTAAAGTTGTTAAAATCAATATTTTTAATATTTTGACTATCATATTTTTCTACACTAAAAGGCTCGGAAATGTCTAATGTTATGTATTATTTAAAATCGTGGTTAAGGCATAACCGTCTTTTACTACTGTGAGACAATTTGGAATTTCGCAGTTACGTAACTTTTGATACAGGAGTATTATTTCACCTTGTTGTATGTCGGTTTTGATTTTCACGGCCTGTTATGTACGTGCTGAAATAGTTATATTATTTATCTGGGTTTGCTTTTTTCCTAGCAATTGGAGTTGTTAGAAAACCTTTATCATAATTAATATTAGCTTGCAGTTCTCATAAATTGTCGAGTCCTATTAATCAGTCGAATATATTATGAAATTTGAATAAGTAAAACTTTAAGTATTTATTTCTTGGTAATTTAAATATAAAAGACGCTGAAAAACCTCGAGACAATAAATGGATCATAAATTATAAAATTAGAATAAAATTTATTTTGCAAGGTTTGGTTTTAATAAATGATTTTGTTGAACTGCTATCTATTAAAAATGTAATAATATATACAGGGAATATAATATATGATAACTCGTTAGTATTAGCATTGTCTCGGGTGTTCTGTTTCATGGTCGTCTTGAGTCACGAAAGGAAAATTTTCGTTATTACTTGAAAAAGCGTAACCTTCTCGACCATATGATTACAGGTATTGACCTACATGTTGCTCGTCGTTTGTTTGTGTTTCGTGATCTATATTTTGTGGTATATTAGTAATATATTAGTCTTCATCATTGTACATATTTTCCATGTTATCGGCATAATACAAGGTTTCATTATTTTGTCCGATAGTATTCGTATTATAGAGTTCTTCAGCTATAAAATTATGTGACTGATTGGGCTTAAAATATTTTTTAATATAAGATGATTGGCGATTACAAAGTGTTGTTGGTCTAAATGTGGTATTTGTATGTCGATATACTCATCGGAGTCGGTTTTGGTAATGACTTGTTTGGATTAGGTTTAAAATCGTTAACATTGTTTCGTCAGGGTTTAAATACTTGTGAATTTGTTGGGAAGTTTCTTGGTCTTTGACTATAATTAGGCCTTTGTTGTGAGAGAAATGTTGGTTTACTGTATCGATTTTTTACCGATATCCAGTCGATAACCGATCCCGAAAATATCGTACGACTGCGCCAGTTAACTAATCGATTCACGCGAATAGTTTTTAAAAAAATATTTATTTTTTATAAGTTACAAAATATATAGTGTATAATACATATATGTTACACCGACTAAAAAATGAGAGAACAGTGTACACAGTATATAATAAGTAAAGTGCAAGGTAAACAATTTAAATGTCTATTCAGCAGGTGCTAGATAACTGGTAACTTTAAACTTGCCACTGTCAGCTTGTTTACACTTCGAAATCTCAGTTACAACTGAATCAAAATGTGGCCTCGCGCAACACCGACTCTACTAGAAAGCCTGGAAAAGGGCATCGATGAGTCATAATAAGTAGTTATTCCCGCAATGAACAGCTGGAGTTGTGACGTCACGGCGGCCATATTGTTAGACCCTGTCATGTCAGTGTTCACTTTCCGAAGTTTGTTTACAATGATTATTCGTAAAATAGGTTCTTTTTTCCCGGTTTTTCAAGTGAATTTTTAGTTTTTGTTACATGTAAGTATACTTACTACTAAAGTGTATAATGTCGATTTCTAATAAGTAAACCTTGATTTTTACTTAAATAACCCATATAGATATATGTGTAATTTGGCTGTGATTCATTTTTTACTTTTTTGATTATTATTGTAACGAAATCGGTTATCAGGTTCTCAACAATAATTCAAGCTTTTGCAAAGAAGAAGAAGAACACGCGGTAAAGACCGTGTGAAAGACATGGTTTTGATGAGGAACTTCCTATAATCAAAGGGAATACTCTTGCAAGTATAAAAGAGATTGTGTTTAGAAGGTTGAGGTAAGCGCTCTTTATACATTTTAGGCACATATTCGTAAAGAACACCGTTATTTTGCAAGTTCAAAAAATAATTGTCTAATACCCTTTTAGATGACTGAATATTATTGAACTTCAAAAATTTTAGCCCTGCAGGAAGAGCATTATAACATTTTACAAAATTATAACTAAGCGAACGCTGAAATATTGCACCCTGATGTCGTGGAACTGTAAGTCTATGCGGAAACCTCACGTTTACATTATGAGAAAATGTTTATAAGTTTTTATAGACACATAGTAGTTGCACAAATACTTTCATCCTATCGGGGCTCATCAGTGCGCCGATCGTAAGAAAGAAACATTAAATTAAATAATAGAAAAGAATTGATTTCAAAGTTTTAAAATTTGTCAATTTGTTTGACATGTAACCTAGATATAAAAAAAAATGATAGTTAGTTTGCAGCCATCTATAATGTTATTTTTAAATGTGTTCAGATTATTTGTTGCGTTTAGATTGACAAACAAAAATATCTTTTTTGGCTTTTTCGCAACTGAATAAAAATATTTAACTTTAAATTAATTGATAGGATGAAAGTATTTGTACAATTACTATGTGTCTATAAAAACTTATGGTAAATGAGATAATTTCTTATGCTTGCCTAAATAATATTGTTTATATTGTGTATCGAAACATTTTATTAAATATGTATTTGCTTCAATTAATTTAAAGTTAAAATTTTTTATTCAGTTGCGAAAAAGCCTAAAAAGATTTTTGTTTGTCAATCTAAACGCAACAAATCATCTGAACACATTTAAAAATAACATTATAGATGGCTGCAAACTATCATTTTTTTCATATCTAGGTTACATGTCAATCAAACTGACAAATTTTAAAATTTTGAAATCAATTATTTTCTATTATTTAATGTTTCTCTCTTACGATCGGCGCACTGAGTCACGATAGGATGAAAGTATTTGTACAACTACTATGTAACTATAAAAACTTAAGGTAAATGACATGGTTTCTTATGCTTGCTTAAATAATATTGTTTATATTGTGTATCGAAACATTCCGTAGACAGACTAGTCTACATGTTGAGATATTATGTAATTTTGTTAAATATGTACTTTGCTTCAATTAATTTAAAGTTAAATATTTTTATTCAGTTGCGAAAAAGCCAAAAAAGATTTTTGTTTGTCAATCTAAACGCAACAAATAATCTGAACACATTATTACTAAAGGCAATAAGTACAATTATGCAGTATGTCTTGCGGTATCCCAAAAAAGGCTTGAGTTTTGCAATAAACGTTAATATTATATAAAAGTTTGTAGAAAATAGTTCTTAAAAATATGGCTAATGCAATTTCAAATTAAGGGTCATATTTTGATTTTATAGTGTCTACTTCTACGTAGTTACTTAGAATAAAAAGTAAGCAGATGGCTTTTGCTGTTTGCTGTTCATTTTATAGCTCTATGGTATGTAGGTGACAGTATTTCCGTATGCCCTTGGCACTAGTGCAATATTTTAAACGCCAGATTCCACACTTTGCAAAAAAAAATTGCAGCCTTGTATATTTTTTTTACTCTCAAGTAAATTATGCAGCTACGTTTGTAAGCAAGAAAATAAAATATTTTAAAATCTCAGAAGCATAGTTGAAAAGTGTAAAAAATAACTTGATTTTGGGTGGAACACAAATAATCTCAGAACTGTGTTACTAACAGGACTCACGACAAAATACACAGCAATTTATGCCGAGTTTTTAACTAAACTGTGCAAATATAACTCCATTTGCCTAACAATGCAACTTGACAAGCAGAGAATTTATTAATTTTACTTTGATTTCAAATTGTAAATATACCCGCCAATAATTTTAAAGGGCATAGTATGAGAAAACTCCTAGCCTTCATCATTAATTCATACTAAGGCCCCTATGGCGCTGCAGCTATAAAGATATATATTACCATTCACAGTTACCTATCTATTTTGTTTTATATTATTCTTTTTTCTACGGCTAGAGGCAGCAAGTCCTATTAAACCAACACCGTCTCTACTAAAAAGCCTGGAAACAGACGTTGACAACTTGCGATGAGTTACCATTAGTTGTTAATTTTTGTAATTAACTGCTATCTGTAAATTAATTTACGGCGCCTTTTTTGTATTGGTTTTTACAAATAGATTAGAACATTAGTAGTTTTTAACTATTTCTGAGCATATTTGTGTTAGTGCTATTAGTTTTGAAACTGGTGCTATAAAACATGAAAATAGAAATTTCTAGTAGTGAGGTAAACACTTGAATTCTTATAAAAAGTAATAAAAAAAGAAATATTTTAATTTAGAACAATGCCCTTTATTTGTTGTGTACCTAATTGCAATAGAAACTATCCGAAAGGACCTAAGGTTAATTTTTTGAACGAATAAAGGACGAAGAAAGTCGAAAGAAGTGGCTTCGTCCAATAGAAAGAGAAGTTTTCACTCCAACAAAAACATTCATAGCATAACATAACTGTTTGCTTTACTGCTTTACTGCACTAACCTCTTCAGTAATCCAACCATTCATTTGAGTTTATGTGGCCCCAGTTATTATTTAATTTTAGTGGAAAGCACAGGTTGTAAAAGTAATGAAAAGTCTCATGAAACGATATATATTTCAAGTTGACTAGATCAGCCTCATACACATTTTGCCAACTTTCTAATGAAAGGTAATCGTATAAGGTTTGTTCTTTATCTTGATTATATATACGTTTATACATCTGCACACTCCCATTGAGACAAATTCCACTTCCACAATCTGAGCCTTACGATCAGAACACCCCATTTATTTTTTCTACTTCTACTTTATTAAACATTTACATTGAAATCTCCCAGAACCAAAATTCTCACTTTGGCAATAAAACTTTCTGCCAAGTTTAATGCATGGTACATTAACAAAATTCTCGATTTTTGCAGATTCTGATAGCAAGAACAGAATCAAACTAAATTTATGTAGCATTGTATATTTATATAATTATTATTCATCTATTTTGATAAAATGTAATTGGCTTTTTAATATTATATTAGTCTTTTTCCGTAGTTCAAGTTGTACATATGTATGTATGAATATATTTGTGTATCTGTTAATTAGTCTGTTAAATAAGTGTGATAAAAATGTAGATATTGTTTCATTTTGTTAAAGATATTTGGTATGTTAGTTTATCATAATAAGTAATAGAATATTACTTCAGATTAAGAAAATCCTTCCTCTGACAGGAAAGAAAAAAGGTTTTACAAAAACTAGAAGATGTATTAAAAAAACTGGTGATTTCTCTTTTCAACTAATTTTACAGAAGCAGGTTTTGTTTTGTTATGTTTTACTACAAATTGTGATTAAAGGAAATTTATTAGACAAAATTTTTTGTCGTGAAGCTATATATAAAACTGACAAAAAAGCGCTATTTACCTTGCTAGAAAGTGCTTTATATCCCACGAGGGTTAAAGAAAATCAACACTATAGTATTTGAAAGATGGTAACGAAAAAAAAAGCTAAAGCATGCTTTTAATCTATTTCAAATCAATTATTAAGTTTTTCAATACTAGTGTTGGAAAGTAAATAAAGTCCTTCTGAAGACTCTTTGTGGTTGTTAGAAAAATAGGTTACCGTTTTTCTTATGACCTACCTTGTTTGGAAACTTTCACTTTCAATACTTATGTAATATGCTATTAGAGAGTTATTCTGTATAACTAAATTGTCCCAGTACTGATTTATAAAATGACTTTTGTCGTTTACGTAAATTGGTGGGAAGTGCTTGAATTTACTACCTCTGAGAACAGGGATTTAATACAGCCTATATTATATTTAAATAACTGATTAAAAGTACTTTTTTATAATTAAAGACAAGATAAAGATTTATTTAAACTATTTTACTATATATAATTTATTGTAGGGACTATGACAAAAAAAACATATTTTACAGTTTATTACCACTTAAAAATGTATGTATTTATGTATCTAGTACTCTCTCCAATAAATCCACGCTTATCAAGCCACAATGCTGTGTGAGTAACGGTAGCGAGATTTTTCCCGTTAGTATTGTGTTCTTGCCCCCATTTTATGGTGATTATGTCATCTAAATTTAGTCTGCAAATGTCAGATCGGAAATAGCCAGTGAAAATATCCAGATATTGCCATAGGCAGTAATTAACAATTGCCCTATATTTGTTAAAAAAATATTCATACATTTTTATACAATAAAACCAGTTAAGTTAATATAAATAAATAATTATTAAAAATAAAATACATATTTTGTTTATATAATTGAAGGTGGGAATTTTTTATTTATCATACATGACAGAACCAGAATTCCTAAAGTCAAACGGTTCTTTCTTGCCACTAACCAGGATTCATTTGACAATTGGCCTACTGTTTTTGGCATATTTCAGATTTTTTTCTTCCGTGTACCATTTTCTGCCAAACAATCCTTTATCGTTTTTACCCCCATCTGTTACGGATATATTGTGGTATACAAATATTAGCAATGTAGCCATATGATGACACAACAGTTGACCTTTAGAGCATTTGCACATAGATTCCTCAATGTCATTCATCAAGTTTAATCTGCAAGTAACAATGTATTCAAAATTAAATACTGTTTTAACACAATAAATATTTTTTACAATATGAATATATGCCTAAAATGTATAAAGCGCTTACCTCAAAAAATCAAGCTTTATTTATTAGAAATCGACAATATACACTTGTAGTCATTCGTAAGTATACTTACATGTAACAAAAACTAAAAATTGACTCGAAAAACCAGGAAAAAAGAACTTATTTTACGAATAATCAATGTAAATAAAACAAACTTCAGAAAGTAAACATTGACATGACACTGCCTAACAATATGGCCGCCGTGACGTCACAAAACCAGCTGTTCATTGCGGGAATAACTCTTTATGATGACTCATCGATGCCCGCTTCCAGGCTTTATAGTAGAATCGGTGTTGATTAAACCCATAAGGATTGTTTTTAACCAACATAGAGAGGATACGTGAAACAACATACAGGAAAATTCAAAGGGGATAGAGGAAAATAAGCAAGTAATGGTAATCATTCCCTCAGAAACTTTGACAAATCTGTCAGCCAACGTCTCCACAAATTCACGCTTATGAGATGTTGGCAGATTGATTGGAAAAATAAATATATCTTAGCAAAATCCATATTTTTCCTCCCTTCACTTAAAAGTATATCATACTAAAATCAATTTTTAGTTTCTAAATATTTCATATCCATCCCAATCTAACAATATAGGAAAACATATTTGACCAAAGTTTTTAAATTATTAGAAATCGTTTAAAATAGTATAAAACAAAGAAAATCGAAGCAAAAAAAACGTACAAAAGGTGGGTGTCCAAAAACTCTTCCGACAAACTTTAATAAGTGAATCTTCAACAAAATATAAAAAAAAAATTCTTATAAACATGGGTTCAAATATGCTTCGTTACAGAAAAACTAAATTATTTTTACTTCTTTGGATCAAATATATTTTTTTGGGGTTTTCTTGAAAAATGATTTTCTGGATACTGAAAAATTAAAAAAAATCGTAAAATACTTAACACCCTGTATTTCGTTAACGAATCATATTTAGATCAATGTTTATAGACAATTATTTCTTTTTTTTTTGTTGGAGAATCACCCCTTAATGTTTGTCGGGAGAGTTTCTGGTCACCCGTATAGTGGATCGAATATGGCCACTATTTTTTTTTATTAACACTTTTATTATAAAGGATTTATTTCAGTAAAAAAGAGCACGAGTTAGTTTTCAAGACTTAATAAGGCGGACAGAGGTACAGCTGTCAATATAATTATCTTGCTAATTTTATTTTTAAATAAATGGCCAAAGCCATTGAGTTATAAATATTAACCCTATGAGCCAAAACATAATGTTAATAATGTGTGTTAAGTTTATCAAATGAACATATAATATTAAATATTAAAATTAAGTACGGCCAGCAATATGAATATGTTTAGTTAAAAAATTATATTATCCATTATTTTTATATTAAAATGCTGTTACTATTCGTTTATTTAGTTTCAAAATTTTACTTTTTTCTAATTTAATCTACATTGCTACTCTTTCTCTTACCAATGTTCCCATGTACTTTATCTTATTTTGGATATCCTGCATATAGGTATGTTTCATTGTCTCAATCTCAATTACCTCAATTCTAATAATTTTAGAAATACTTTGCCAAACCTTAGGTATTCTAGCAACTCTAACAAACAAGCATAGAATTTTCTTAAAAACACCTCAACCCTTTATTATTATAATTAGAAGAAAAGATTTGCAAAATAGCTAAGATCACCTAGCAAACTTCGCAACATAATAATTGTTGACAGACAAGTAACATTGGAAAGAGAGGATCTTGGCTGGATTTTTCTCTATCTCTAGCTGTCTCTCCCCCTTTCTATATCTATGGTCACAACCAAATAACCTTCCTAAACAAGCACTGCAACAGAAGTTGCAGAGGAATGTTTTTGCTGTTTACCTTATTATTATATTTAGTTTCAAAATTTGGATTTTTGACCATCGACAAAAAGTTTATTTCAATAACACATTTCTATTTGTGCATTTTTTCTTACCTGAACTTAACACGACTTTTAAAAACTGAAATAGTAACAAAATGAACGGAAATATAAAAGAAATTAATAATGTCTTCATATCCATTTTCTAATTTTTATCACATTTTAGCAATTTCGTTGAATTTACAGTCCATGTGTGTTTAACTAAGTCCATCCAGCAAATACACATTTTATTTAAAAAATTCTTGCTGTCGCTGGTCTGAAACAAAAAAAAACATCCTTGAAATATCATATACGTCAGAAAAAGTTTATAAACGTTAATAACTGGCAGAATGTTGTATACATGTTTAATAAATGACCACTCACACACCTTATGGAAAACCGGTTTCGGTGAAATTATTTGAATATTTTATATGCTGTATAGTACTTGAGCTTCTGAGCAAAAGATACCATTTACACATTCTAATCTTATGACCAGTTTTTAATTACGGGGTGCAAAAATTCTATAATATATTGGGAAAACAGGATGGCACCAATTTACTTTTTTCAGCATAACTTCCCAAAATAAGAAGAAAGTGTTATACCTAATATTTTATTACATCAGATCACCAGGCAATAAAAACAAAACTTAAATGTAATTGTTAATTTTATTGTTATTCGAAGAAACTACAAAATAATCGTAAAGGACCACCTACATCTCTTATGAGTTTTTGGTGAACAGTCAAATATCATGCAGTTTTAGTATACCTCCGATTAAATGTTTCCAAGGGCAGGACTCAATTTGACTCAGACTAACTTGTTTCAGATACAGGGTATTAAGCTTTATCCAAATCCCGTATAAAGTACACGAAGAAAACAAGATGAAAACCGATTACTTTTTTTAACATATTTAACGAATATCTAGTACTTCCCAAAATAAGAAAAATGTTTTGTATAAACATAGGTCCAAATTTTGTTTGTTTTCTAGACATAGGGCAAATAACTATTACAATGCACCACCCTGTATATCGAGAACAAAGCATTTGTGGACCTAAGTTTATAGAAAATATTTCTCTTATTTTGATAAGTAATATACGTTAAACATGTTGAAAAAAATAATTTGTTCCTCATATTTGGGATTTGGGTAGTTAAAACCCTGTATTGCAGAAACTTAGACATAAGATAAAGTTCTGCCCATTAAGACGTTTAATAAGGAGCTCGAGATCTACAAGATATTAAAATTTCATAAAATTTGACGGCTCTAATCAAAATAAACACCAATCTACAACAGTGCACACCGAATTTTCTATTTTAAATTACTTTAGAAACGTATTTTAATAAAACAGTAATTTAAAAACTCTGCACATACTGCAAAATAACAACAATTTAAACTGGAAATGCAATCAATCAATATTTATTAACACACTTTTATTGTGTTTTAAAGTATAACAAACTGCAGTTTTTTACATATTCTCAACTTTTAACAGATTACTCGAGTACTGTGTAGACTTGGATGAAATTTTTTAGCGAATATGATTATTATTTTCAACGAGTAGTACTCATAAATAAAGGTTATTAAAGTTGATTACTTAAATTATTTAAAAATATTATTTATAAATGGATTTAGGATTAACGAATAATAATTTACTATTATTAAGTGGAATAGAAACTGCATTTTTATTGCACTTTTTTTCAGAAATAAATTATTATCCCTTTAAACATTCTGTCATACTTACATAATTGTCTAGTATGCCATTTTGTAGTCAATATTTTTAATGGTTTACTGCATAATAAAATTTAAATATTTTAAAACAATATCCCTAAAATACGACTAATGAAATAAACACGTTTCTCAATAATACAGAATACAGGGTTTAACTCAAAAAGCTTCCAGAATCTAATTTTTTTTTTTAATCATAACAATTAATATTAATCGAATTTAGTGTTTACTTTTTAAATTAATATTAATTCTCTCGAAACCTATTTAGTCAATGAGATTAGAAAAAAACAGAAAATCACTTAAAACTTGAACTCAGGTCTGAAAAATCTATGTTTCAGTTTAATAGATCTTGAAATTTTGGAGCCTAATTATATATTTCTGTTAGTATTAACTTTTTTCGTTACAATAATTATAGTTTTCGATTATTAAGTCCCTGTTTATTTTATTTCATCACGGATACTTTTCAGGACAGAAAATACTTTTCTTAAACTATTTTTGCTAAAAAATTTCTTTAGACTTTCAGGAAAACCCATTAAATCCGAATAAACCTATAATCATCAATTCATAATACACAAATCTGGTACATATCTTGAAACCCTGTTTTATTTTATTTAGGATTTTGAAAACAAGACGTACTGTTTATGTTACTCAATAAAGTAGAATGTTTTTTAATGTATATACTGCAAAATAAATTTTACATGGCTATTTTGTATGTTGCACTTTAGGTTCTAAACCCCTACCCTGGAAGTTTATAGCTACTAATGGTCAATATTTCCATACCTATTGATCTTACAAACTGGAGTCTATGAGATTCTAATCAGCACACTGAAAAATCCCCTATGCCAAATTTTTTTATTATTTTCATTTACTGATTTAGTATTACTTATTTCAGTTTCTATAATTTTTTTTCGTTAAAGATTGTTTTCATGATTTATTCGAAAACTTCATGTCATTATTCCATTGAAAAATAACTTACATAAGTATATTCAATTTCATGACAAAATTATATGATTTTTAAGAGATAAAATATTTTTGATATGTATACAGTCTCTTGCAAGTTTGAGGTGAAGTACAAAGATCCATTAACACTAGAATGCTTAAAGCGCGTCTTCGAGGACCGATCTAATATTTAGTTACTTATTGTTTACATAAAATATTGTATCATCAATTAGCATTCGTATTCTTTTAACAGATATTTTTTGGAGCCATTTTGCTCCATCATATTGAATTCCTACCAATATTTTACCAGTTTCTACCTATGCAACACTTGATTTTTGGGTATAATTTAAAATAAATAGTTTTTACATTGATGCACACCGACTTATGTTGTTACGTCATATTTAAAGTCAATTCAATTCAATAAGATTTTATTTACGTTAGTTTTTTTTTTAATTTTATTTGACCGCCATCTCGAATTCGTACCACAAATCAGTTTATCCCTATATTACACTTAATGCTTGCACAAAATTTTAAATAAATCTATTTTTTTTACATTTCATTAGGCTGCCATTTGCTGTTTCTATCTTATGAATGAAATTTGTCAATCTGATTTTAAGCTATGCCGCCAACCGACAGAGAGACAGCCAAACCGACAAACTACAGATTGACCGACGAAATTGATAAAACATATTTTTTGTCATCTAGGGACGTTAAAACGTGAAGATGTATAAAACCTAAGATGATGACATTTTCACGATTATAAACATTTTATTTAGCCGCCATTTTGTTCTGCAATCTTGAAATAGTACTACAGTTTTACTAGTTGATCTCTATACTACAATATGGCACACAATTTGAAATCAGTTCATTAAACAAATTGTTTCAGGCAGATTTTTTAAATATTTTTTTAAGTCGCCATCTTGAATTGGCAATAAAATTGTATCAGTTGATTCCTACATAATAATTGATTTTTTGTACAAAATTTGAGATAAATCGAATAAGTAGTTTTTTAGGAATATTTTCTTAACATTTCACTATGCTGCCATTTTGTTTTGCCATATTGGATTTTTACCAAAATGTTACCAGGTCATCTCCATGTAGTTTTTTAGCTATGCAGGGAACAGAAAGAGAGATCGACGGATTTGAGAAAACATGTTTTTCGTCATCTCGGGACCCTGAAATGTAAAGATCTGAGAAAATCTGGGAGGGTGATTTTTTCACGATTACAATACTTCCCTTTTACGAGAGAAGTAAAAATTAACGTTTCAACCAGACATTTTATCTTGGAGAAAAACGAAATTAATTTCCCGAAATTATCAGCAAAAAATCTTTTTCGAATTGTCTGGAATTGTCCAACAATATTACAATAATTCGAGATTTTTGATGCAGATATTTTTTTCGAAACAAAGTTGACATGCGATTCGCCAATCACTCTCAAAAACAATAGGCCGATAAACCTCATAGAGGTTTTCAAAAACTTTCTTAGACGTAACGTAATCCGTTCGTCACTTTTCGAATATAGATTTTTATTACATAGTTTCGAGTTTTACGTCTCTCAGCGCTGTACGTGGAACCCTCGCTGTCAAGCGCTTTGCATCATCGTATACCCCGGGGTCCGGAGTATCTACTAAAAACGTACTAAAATTCAGCTTCCTATCTGCAACTATTTCGAAACGACGGCTATGCAAATGTAAAAAAAAAATTCGAGCTAAATTTCTCCCAATATTGAGAATGCGTGTCAGCTAGAAGCGCGGGCGATGTGCTTTTGAAACAGTGGCCGGTGTATAAATGTGGATTCTCCAAAATGCAGCTATTTCGGATAGTATTTTTCAGAAAGTATTAACTCTACCATTCTGGCTTGTACATTTTCTATTACGATAGTTAACAAAGAAACGATGATGCAAATATTTACAAGTTGAATTTTTTGTAATTTTCTATTGGACAATACAAAACCACGTTCTTTGTTATTTTTTGTATGCGAAATTTTAACTACCAAAACACTTTCAGCATTTTGAACATCGTTAGTGGCCATTTTGACTAGTTCGTCTCTACGGCATGCTCCAGCAATAGCGAGGATGGTGACAACTTTCCTAAATAAGTATTTTTCATCGGGAGCTTCTTCTAAAAACTTAGATATTTGTTCTCTAATAAATATTTTCGATTTTTTGCACGATATCCAATGGATTTTTTTTTCAAAAACGCTGTTAATGTTGAATATTTTGTAATATCGATTTTTTTACTTCTAACATGGCTTTTATCTTAGAGTACTCTGATTACAAGAATGAATGTTGTATGTAACACGGGTAAAAATATGTTTATAGCATGTTATTCAACTCGGCTTCATACAACGTGCAATAAACTCGTAGTTTTTGCACTAAACATATAAATTATTATTAAAATGATCATACGAGACAGAGCAGTGAATACAAAGATGATGTTTACAAATAAGAGGCCATAACCACTTCGTACAAACAACAGCCCCCATATACAATGATTGAGGACAAAAGGTGATTCTTGAAATATATATATATATATATATATATATTTTTTTTTTGTTTTTGTAGGTTTTCTTGGACCGTAACTTTTATATATATTTTTTTGGTTTTTTATTTTGTTGGGATTTTCTTAGAGTCCTCCTTCTTATTCACTTATTTATTAACGTTTCGGTCTATTTTAACCTTCTTCAGAATACATTGAAATTAGAAACTATTTTCATTTCATTCATTTCATTTTCAGTCTGAAAATTTCTCTGTCCCATATATTTTACTGTTTTTATTTTACTATTGTGGATTGTCATACTAAACGTCGTGTTAAATGTACCTACGTGTAATGACTAAAACCAATTTGTGTTTTATGAGAAATTATCCAGGAAATTATAGTTTATGACTGAAGCAATGCATTTTGCTAGATTGATTGTTCCTAGTTTCTAACTTCAAAGTATTCTGAAGAAGGACAAAATAAACCGAAACGTTAATAAATAAGTGAATAAGAACATAAACACATCTTACTTTTACAAGGACCCTAAGACAATCCCAAGAAAATAAAAAAAACAAAAAACAAAAAAACAAAATATATATATATATATGTAAATATATATATATATATATATATATATATATATATATATATATATAATATATATATATATATATATATATATATATATATATATATATATATATATATATATATATATATATATATATATATATATATATATTGTCTTAGAACATCCTGTATGTTATTTTTTCCATTTATTATCATAATTTATACTTTCGGCTTTGTAATAACAACGACATTAGTATACGTTATTTTCCGTCAATGATATTTTAATCTAGCAAGTAGTCATTAATTATTATTATATTTGTAAATCGTCAGACTATTGTAAATAAAAGCAAACTGCCCTTTAGAAATGTTTTCTTAATCAATATACTTAATATGATCAGGGAAGTAATTATGTTATTACAGACAAGAGTTAAGTTAAGAATTTTAGGTCTAACATAAGAATTTCATCTGCTGTGAAGGTCAGTACTGTTTTTAGATCGTAAATGTTTAAGCTCGTTTTTTAAATGTATATTTTTTATAAACAATAAAATACAGTATTATCAAGCTCTGACTGCCTTATTTGACGGGCCCATCACAAAAATTGGTGTCAAAAGTCAGGGATAGTTCGCCATCCAAAAAAAAATCGGTCTTCGTAACATGGACTCGTTCAAGGAAGTCACGTCCAGAAACAAATTGCCTAGTTGCCGTCACAGGAGCCTATATTCCAGTAGACCCTAATCCAAAGTACAGCAAAAAACGGGACAATAAGCTTGTACTCGATGGTGCACGCCGGAAGTCTGATCATCATATTGTAAGTTTTTATGTCATATCCTAACCTCAGTAAATGTTTTGAAGATGAAAATATTGTATCGAGTAGTACCGACGAAAATATGTTTCTTTCAATAGAATTAGCCGAAAAAAAATGCTCATTAGATTAGATGTCAATAAATCTAAGTTGCACGATTTTGTAAATAACTTAAATCAGACCTGATAAGTTAGGATCAACTACAGCTTTCTCTACATCTTTGGGTTGCTACTAATTTAATTGTATGTCTTTTGGGTTAAAAATCGCTCCTGCTACTTTTCAGAGGTTCATGGATATTGTCCTTACTGGTATACAGAAGTATAGGTGTTCGATATATCTTGATGACATCGTCATACATGCCGATATTTTAGACAATCATAACATTCGATTAAAGGAAGTTTTTCAAAGGTTATCCACCTTCACCCTGTAATATCTACCTAGTATGTAATACGCGTGAACCAGCATCTACCTCAATCTGAACTTACCGATGTACCTGCAGGATCCACAGATGTTATATTTGGATGGCACTGACATAAGTTTAATAACTTGTTATGTTTAAAATAAAGTTCTTTTAAATATATTAAAAGCCCTGTATAATTTATTTCAAAGTGGCAGCGGTAAAAAGAGTCTGACCAGTTAAATAGGAAATGGATTCAGCAAGATCTCCTGGGTCCATGGTATTTCAAGGTAATATCTCCCAAAACCGGAAGTTATGGAAGCAGAAACCAAAGTTGTACATGGAAGCCAGTAAGGTTGAAAAGAATGATGAAAAGGTGAGGATAGCCATTCTCTTATATTTAATCGGGGATGAAGGTTTACGAATATTTAATACATTTAAATATAAAACTGGTGAAGAAGAAAATAAATTTGACGTGATTATATAAAAATCAAAAATCTTGTATTACTTCATTTCAATTTCTTTTCTAAAGACCAAACCAATTAAGCAAGTTTTGATCAATCCCTTACTGAACTAAAAACTCTTATAACAAATTGTGAATTTAAAGACAAAAAAATCTTGTTAAGAGAATTATTTTAGGAATTGCTGACAAGGAAAGTCAAGAAATTCTTTTACAAAAATCTGATTTAAATTTGCAAGAAACAGTTTCAATTTATAGAAATTTAGAAATGGGAAGTCTAACTAAACAAATTATTCAACAGAAATCAAATTCATACAATAACTTTACTGTACTGTAGCACTTCAAAAAAAAAATATCGCAGGGGAAATAGTAATTCATTATATTTGACAAATAAAAACAAAATTAACAACTTTAAATTCTGGTGTGATCCATATTTTAAATAGATGTCCAGCCTATAACAAAATAAGCAAAAAATGCAGATGTAAAGGGCATTGTTATCAGGATTGTAATAATTATGAAAAAAGAAGTTGATGATATTGAATTAGATGAAAGAAATTGCGTATTAATACTATTCCAGAATCTGATAAATTTGTTTGGACAATTTTCGATAAAAGTGCGAATATTTTAAAGAGGTCTGAAAATTTTATAATTGATGTATGAAAAAAATAATAATATAGTAAATGTAGTTAATTAAAATCATATTCTGGCCACGAAATACAAATACAAGGTTGTGCTAAGTTTAAGTCTGAATTTAAAGTGGTGAAAGAGAACATGAACTTTTATATTTTATCTAATTTGTCACGTGGTTAGCCAATTTTAAGTTTAGAGAGAATTATTAAATTAAATTTGTTATCACAAGAAAACATTTTCAGTATATCTACTAACAAATCCCTTTCTTCAATTCTTAATAAGTATTATGAAGTTTTTGATGGGATTTGTAGGTTTAAAGATTTTTCTTGCAAGATTAAATTGGCTGGGAATGCAGTCCCAAAAATAAGTGCAGCTGCAATAAATCCTTGACTTTAAAAAATACAGTAAATATGAAATTTAACCAAATGGAAAAAGAAGGCTTAATCAAAAGAGTTACTGAACCAACTGATTGGTACACTCTGTCGTTGTAGCAAATAAACCAAATGGTGATGTAAGAATTTGCATGGACCCCAGAGAGCTTAATAAATATATTACAGGAGAACATTTTGTAATTCCTACATTTGAAAATATATCTTGTATAATATATCAGTTAGCGGGTTCAAGTGTTTATTCTGTGTTGGATGCATCCTGTGCAATCATGCAGGTACTTCTTGGCAAACAAGTTCCAAAATATGTATAATTGCTACACCATTTGGTAGGTTCTCTCTGTTAAGAATAGATTTTGGAATATCTAGTGCTCCGGAAATATTTCAAAGTATTATGTCTAGAATACTTCAAGATGTGTCTAGGATAATAACATATTTTGATATCATACTAGTTTATAGGAAAGATTTAGATAATCATAACAAAAATTTAAATATAGTGCTTGAAAAAATTGCCTCAGGTGGTTTAACTTTAAATAAGGAAAAATCAAAATTTGCTCTAAAAAAGTTAAATTTTTAGATTACAGCTCTGGAGTTAAGTTGATGACGAAAAACTAATGATAATAAAAACACTTCTATTCCAAAAAATAAAACAGAACTACACCGATTTTTAGGTTTAGTTCCGTATTTAGATATATTTAATAACAATTTATCTGAGGAAACAGGTGCTTTAAGAAAACTATTAAGTGAAAAAAACTTGTCGTTATGGGATCATGAACAGAATGAATGTTTCGAAAATTTGAAATCTGACATCACATCCATACCAGTTTTACTATATTTTAATCAAAATACCGTGATTTCTGTTGATGCTACTCGTTACGGATTAAAGTCTGATTTAAAGCAAGATAATCATCTAATAGAATTTACTTCCAGTATCTTTAACTCCTGCACAACAAAAATATAGTCAAATAGAAAAGGAACTGTTGGCCATAGTTTTTGGTTGTGAGCGTTTTAATTATTACCTTTTCGGTACTAAATTTATCATACAAACGGATCATCAATCTTTATTGGAAATAATTAAAAAACATATAGAAAATGGGTGTCCTCAACTGCAGATTATGATACGTTTACTAAGATATGACTATAATTTGAGTTACGTTCCTGGCAAAAAATTACAAATTGCAGATAATTCAAGTAGGGACCCTGGAAACAGTGCGTATAATATTACTGATTTAGATGAAAATTACTGCAACGTTTGATGAAAATTACTGAAGAAACAGCAAAAGACGGAAGTTTGTACACAAATTAAATATTCCAGATAATATTGAACACTATTGGGAAGTTCCCAATGACATCTAAGAATTTGAAAGTGTTTTGTTTTTTAAAAAAGACTCATAGTTCCCGAGTCTTTACGAATCAAATTTCTTAATTTAATACATAAAGCTCATCAAGGTATTCAGTCTTGCAAAAATATAGCAAAAGAAGCCGTATATTGGCCAAATATGATACGGGTTATAGAAAATTTAGTATCAACTTGTGCTATATGTCAGCGTTTTTCCAAAAATAATCCTAAATACTCTTTAACTCTTCATGACTGCTGATATGCAGGGTAAAATAGGTATAGATTTTGCCTACTTTAATGGTGTTAATTTTCTCGTTATAGTAGATTTTTCTAATAGTTAATAATATTTTAAATAAATATGCCAGTTCTGTTATATCGACTCTAAAAAATATTTTGAGTTCATTTAGTTTACCAGTAGAAATATTTTCTGACAACGGTTCGCCGTTCTCGTCAACAGAATTTCAAAATGATTCTAAATTATATTCAATAAAATGAAGTACGTTAAGTCCTTATTATCCTCAGTCTAACGGAATTGTTGAAAGTCATATACAATAGTTCAAAAAATTTAAAAGCATAGATATAAAGATGTATTTTTGGCGTTCCTTTACTATAACAATACGGCAAAAGCCGATGGTTTGCCTTCCTCAGCCAATTTATTGCTTAAGAGAAGTATTAAAATTACACTACCGGTTCATTAGGAGGTGCTTTTATCCAAAGATGTTGACTTTCAAGATACTATAAAGAAGTTCCTTAGAAGACAATAAGATCAAAAAAAGATGTATGACCAAAATACTCTAAAATTGACGCCTGTAAACGTCCTACAAGATGTTGTCTTTAAGCAAAATGAGACGGGTTGTTGGGAACCTGCAATCGTTATATCCCAGAATCGTTACGATTACATTATAAAAGATCGCAATGGAAAATCATAGAAGAAATCGTAGGTAGTTAAAGATTTATAAGCAAGGTATAAATCAACAATACGCAAGTTCGGATTATCTAACTAATCTTCGTCCAATATATATTATACAAATCCTTTTTGATTCAAACCAACTGAAGTTCATCACGACTGTAATGTAGAGTGTCAAGAATGAGTAATAGGACTATAAAACCTCCAGATAGGTTAAAACTTTGAAAAAAAGGCGCGTAATATCTACCTAGTATGTGGTACGTGTGAACCAGCATTTACCTACCCTTTGGATTCATCTACTATTGTTCTGGATAATTCAGCAACAACCCTATGCATACACCGTCTGGAATACTACAAACAAATTAAGGAAGTCAACTTAACTGAAAAACATTGGAACCCTTCAATGACAAAACTTAAATTTATCGAATCATCTTATCAACAAATTCTTACATTTTGTCAAATGACACTGCTTATAAAACTTTTTTTTATGTACTACCCCTTTAAAAATTTTACAAATAAATCTTTTTTCAAACGGAGCAAGCTTTAAGGGACCTCATGAGGCATCAAATATAGAAGCGATCATGGTTTAGTTCGATTATTACAGCATTTAAAACTATGTTCGGCACTTTAGAAGAAAATGATAATAACCATTATAAGGGAATGTTAAACAATACTGGAACCAATGAAAAGCATGTGACAGGGTTACTTTCGCAACAAATTCAAGTTATGTTATATTGTTACAAATTTTAAAAATACCATAACGAACTTATATAAGGCTGATAGTTGATAGACATTTTAAAAAAATAACTAAATTTAGAAATAAAACAATCTTATCGAAGAAGATTTCTCTATAATAACTTTACTAGTAACCGAATTACAAAATGAGATATCCACTATAATTGACACCAAATCTAATTATATTCGCCTTTTTGTTGCAACAGCAGAACAATTAATTAATGAATTAATAAAAACATTACTTCACTTGCCAACCTCGACAATTTACCCCTTAGCTCTTAATATTAGAATAGTCACTTTATTAGAACTTGCAAAAATACAATATTATTAGTCTGAAGAAAGAAAAATCATTATTTCTTATACAATTTAATACCGTTACCTGTATATCGACCAAAATTAAAATCGTATTTATTTATAATACCTACTATTAAATATTCAGTACTCCCTGAAAATCGGATTGTATATACATCGTTAACTTCTTTAAAAGATTTCAAAAATGTAGATAAAACTAGTATAATATGTGAACACAATGAACCGTTGAACTTCACACGTAGTCGACCAATTTCCTGAAAATTGCGACACACGTGTCTTACATACAAATTCTTTGATATATCTGTGCCGGAATCTGATAGACGTGGCATTAAGTTGTGAATGTAAAGTGTTAAGTATAATTCTAAACAAAACAGATATTTTTACTCTTACCGAAAATTGTAAACTAGTTCAGTAATGCTAAAATAAGCAATAATACTGCTGAGAAGTTAGAATTAGCTCCTATTTAAAAAAAAAAACGATAAATTTCCTTTACTCGGAACTTTCCCTCATTATGAATATTTCCTTTTATTAGGAATAGTAAAGTGTGAACCAATTTAGTTCAGTACATAGTTATTTAGGAACACATATATATTATCTTTTTAAATATTTTTATTGGACGCCATTTTGTTCCATTATATAGGATCCCTATCAACATTTTACCAGTTTCTACCTATGCCACACTTCATTTTGGGCATAATTTAAAATAAATTCAATAAGTAGTTTATTCATTGACACACATCGCGATTTTGTTACGTCATGTTGAATTTGCACCACTTTATCCTTATATCACATTTAATTCTTCTCAAAATTCAAAGTTTGAAACTAATCTAATAAGTTGTTTTTTTCAGATTGATTTTTTAAATATTTTATTAGGCCGCCATTTTGTTTTGCTAACTTATATTTTACCAAAATGTTACCAGTTCATTCTTATGTAACACTTGATTTTTTGCAAAATATAAGATAAATTGGATAATTAGTTTTTTTATGTAATAATTATTTAACGTTTCACAGGGCCGCCATCTTGTTCCGGCACATTGAATTTTTACCAAAATGATATATATATATATATATATATATATATATATATATATATATATATATATATATATGTATATATTGTAGCATTACATTCTTCATGAGCTAAATTGTTTCATTTGGTGAACAGTTTAATTCACGCCGATATATATATATTAGAAGTAATTTGGGTTGTCTATAAGTGGGATTTATAACGTAATATTTAATTTTAGGGTGGAAATGTCGTTTTCTTTATAATTTGTACATAAATCAAAACAAGTTATTTTAGTTCATATTTATTTTTACGTTGCCATCCAGAAAAAATCACAATATTTGCCAATCATTTCAATATTCAAAGCAGATAAAGGAATTTTATATTTAATATAAACATATCCTTTTGGTACTCTCAAGTCATGGATTCACGGCGTCGACGTCGGCTTGCGTTTCTACTTTCGGTTTTCAGTTGGAGTGTTGCCGAATCAAGTTAATGATTTTTCTTAAGTTTCATGGTGAATTTGAATTTGCCGCTTCCTTTCACGAGTCACTTTACTGACTATTTCCGTGCTCGACCTTCTTGGTTGGCCAACGGACTTCATCCCTTGGTATCCTCATTCCGGTTGGTAGTCGAGGTACTTACAACACCTCCATGTGTTGATCCGAAGAAAAATCGGGAATCATCCCGAATATACCCAGTAGTGGTGATTTGAATTTTTGTTTCTTCGCATGGATCTGCTTTATCTGAGAGCCAAAGTAAAGTTTGTGTTTTGGAAAAAACCTGGATTTTTATCCAGCAATCTTTGGCCATGCCGGAATCAAACGTTTTGGAGTTTTTTTTGTATAGTAACTTTGGGATTTAGTTAAGGTAAGCCGCTTATAATAATTTCACATACCTTTTTCTTCGTTTTGAAAAATGTTATGTATTTCCCAGTTTTCGTTTTTTTTTGGAGTACTCATCCATGGTTTTCCCTCTCCTTCTAGAATCCACATGGGAGTCGACTCCTAAGTTTTGGCATACCGTACCGTACCATAAGTTATAAATTATGGTCTTAAAAGAAACGTAATCTGTTGTCCCGCCTAGAGTTCTTTATTTGATCCAGTTCTGTTCGAAAGCTGTTAGTTCCAGACACTGTAACTGTTCCTGTGATTTTGAAGTGATTCTCTTTTGATGTTTTGATGCAGCCCTTGAAGTCCTGACATCCCTGGAAGGATTTATAAAGGCCAGATAAAATTATTTTATTAATTATCCATTTTTATTTAATTTTTTTTTACTACAAGCATTATTTAATATTATACATTTTTACATTTGATTTAAAGTTTAAACGATTTATGCTATTTAAAAGTGAACCAGTTAATTATTCTTTCTAACTTTCATTTATGTAACAATAATTAAAGGTGTTATAATTATTAATGAGTTATGTGAACTATAGTCGACTATGGGGTTATTTAATTTTCTTTATGAAAATCTTGGCATATTAAATTCCTTTTTTTTATTTAGAATTATCTTATTTAAATTGTACATTTGCTATATAATATATTGTGTCGTCGTAAGTATAGGAAATTTACCTCATATTTTCATTTATCCTGCCCACACTCACCTAATTTTTATTTCAGTTTTTTTTTTTCTATAGGAACTAGCTTAGGCTAAAGTTTATTTATTTTGGTTTCGCGGTTTTCCTTTATTAAATATATAAAAAAAACAGCGTGGCGCCCTTTTAGTAGTCTATTTGGATTATGTAATGTATTTTTTTTTAGATTTACTTTTGATTTTAAAAGAACACACAGAAATTTAATAATTAAATTCTAATATCTAACATCAAAGTTAATTAAATAAAATTATTTTTCATTTACCCCCGAACCCATAGTGCTCTCCAGATGAAAAGCTGCCGTTAGCTGAGCGTAAAAAAAACAAGGGGTACGATATATATATATATATATATATATATATATATATATATATATATATATATATATATATATATATATATATATATATATATATATATATATATATATATATATATATATATATATATATAATATATATATATATATATATATATATATATATATATATATATATATATATATATATATATATATATATATATATATATATATATATATATATATATATATATATATATATATATATATGCCGTTAGCTGAGCGTAAAAAAAAACAAGGGGTACGATACGCGAAAATACAGACAGACAAACCGACAGACAAACCGACAGACGGATCGACGAACTTGATAAAACATATTTTTGGCATCTAGGGACGGCAAAACGCGAATATATGTCTAACCTAGGAAGGTAGTATTTTCAGATTACAAACATTTTATTTGGCCGCCTTTTTGTTCCGCCATCTTGAATTAGTACCACACTTTTACTAGGTCATGTCTATACTAAAATTAGTTATGGCACATAATTTGAAATCAATTTATTAAGTAGTTTTTTCAGGCTGAATTTTTAAATATTTTATTAAGCCGCCATTTTGTTCCGCCATGTTGGATTCGTACCAAAATTTTATTAATTGATTTTTACATAATACTTGATTTTTGTGCAAAGTTTGAGATGAATTGGATAAGCGTTTTTTTAGTAATAATTTTTGAACCAAAAGTCAATCAGGTAAGTAGTTTTTAGCTATGCCGCGAACAGACAGACCGACAGACAGACAGACCGACCTACGGAATCGAAAACATGTTTTTCCTGATCTAGGAACCCTGAACCGTGAAGATCTGAAAGAATCTCGGAGGGTGATTTTTTCACGATTACAATACTTCCCTTTTATGAGGGAAGTAAAAATTAGACACTGAAGCTCTAAATATTATGAGTAATAAGTTAAAACACATGGAAGATTTATCTAATGAATTGCTAAACGAATCTTTTGTAACGAAAATTGGTAAAAATTTATATTTCGTTTATATATTCCTTTCTTTATAAAAATTATTTTTATTATATTTAGGTTATAACTTATTTAAGTTTTTGCACCATTTTGGTACAAACAGTATTCCTACTCCTATTTATAGACATATTGAATCGAGTAAATGTGCACAAATTATAAACTGCTTCACCTTTAATAATTGTAAAAAGATATTATCCACAGATTATGGCATTGATCCTTGTGCAAAATCACCAGGTTCTTCTTATACTGAAATTGAAATAGAGGAAGTTACGCCATTAAGACGTAGCAATCGCATAGCTAACATAAAAGACAAAATTTAACTTATGTTATTTTTTTCCTTCATTATCATAATTTAAGCTCTCGACTTTGTAAAAGCAACAACACTAGTATAAGTTATTTTCCGTCAATGTTATATTAATCTAGCAAATAGTCATTAATTATTATTATATTTAATCTGTCAGACTACTGTAAATAAAGGCAAACTGCCCTTTGTAAATGTTTTCTTGACCAATATATTAAGAGGGGTGAAAAGGGATGTAATTAAGCGATTTTAGGATAAGAGTTATGTTAACAGGTTTTAGTTCTAACATAATATTAATTTCAGTGGTTTTATATACCAGTCTAATATAATTCGGATATTTTCATTTCTTAAGTCTAGTGTCTAAAAAAGGCAAAATTGTATATACTGATTATAGCTATTAAAGATCTCTAAAATCTCATTATTCTTATTATTAGGTACAGATGTTATAATAACATCAGAATATTTTTTTTTAAAAGGAAGTTGAAAAGAAAGTTTAGGTATGCTTTCCTCTAATAAATCGTCCATCATATGTTGTGAAATTATGGGAGATAATGTTGTACCCATATTAGGTACACCATATATATATATATATATATATATATATATATATATATATATATATATATATATATATATATATATATATATATATATATATATATATATATATATATATATATATATATATATATATATATATATATATATATATATGTATATATATATTTATATATGGTGTACCTAATATGGGTACAACATTATCTCCCATAATTTCACAACTTATGATGGGCGATTTATTAGAGGAAAGCATACCTAAACTTTCTTTTCAACTTCTTTTTAAAAAAAAATATTCTGATGTTATTATAACATCTGTACCTAATAATAAGAATAATGAGATTTTAGAGATCTTTAATAGCTATAATCAGTATATACAATTTTGCCTTTTTTAGACACTAGACTTAAGAAATGAAAATATCCGAATTATATTAGACTGGTATATAAAACCACTGAAATTAATATTATGTTAGAACTAAAACCTGTTAACATAACTCTTATCCTAAAATCGCTTAATTACATCCCTTTTCACCCCTCTTAATATATTGGTCAAGAAAACATTTACAAAGGGCAGTTTGCCTTTATTTACAGCAGTCTGACAGATTAAATATAATAATAATTAATGACTATTTGCTAGATTAATATAACATTGACGGAAAATAACGTATACTAATGTTGTTGTTTTTACAAAGTCGAGAGCTTAAATTATGATAATGAAGGAAAAAAATAACATAAGTTAAATTTTGTCTTTTATGTTAGCTATGCGATTGCTACGTCTTAATGGCGTAACTTCCTCTATTTCAATTTCAGTATAAGAAGAATCTGGTGATTTTGCACAAGGATCAATGCCATAATCTGTGGATAATATCTTTTTACAATTATTAAAGGTGAAGCAGTTTATAATTTGTGCGCATTTACTCGATTCAATATGTCTATAAATAGGAGTAGGAATACTGTTTGTACCAAAATGGTGCAAAAACTTAAATAACTTATAACCTAAATATAATAAAAATAATTTTTATAAAGAAAGGAATATATAAACGAAATATAAATTTTTACCAATTTTCGTTACAAAAGATTCGTTTAGCAATTCATTAGATAAATCTTCCATGTGTTTTAACTTATTACTCACAATATTTAGAGCTTCAGTGTCTAATTTTTACTTCCCTCATAAAAGGGAAGTATTGTAATCGTGAAAAAATCACCCTCCGAGATTCTTTCAGATCTTCACGTTTCAGGGTTCCTAGATCAGGAAAAACATGTTTTCGATTCCGTCGGTCGGTCTGTCTGTCTGTCGGTCTGTCTGTCTGTCGGTCTGTCTGTTCGCGGCATAGCTAAAAACTACTTACTTGATTGACTTTTGGTTCAAAAATTAAGAGTCATATGGGGATGACCTGGTAGTAATTTTGTAAAAATCCAATATGGCGAAACGAAATGGCGACCGAGTGAAATGTTAAAAAAATTATTACTAAGAAAGCGCTTATCAAATTTATCTCAAACTTTGCACAAAAATCAAGTATTATGTAAAAATCAATTAATAAAATTTTGGTACGAATCCAACATGGCGGAACAAAATGGCGGCTTAATAAAATATTTAAAAATTCAGCCTGAAAAAACTACTTAATAAATTGATTTCAAATTGTGTGCCATAACTAATTTTAGTATAGACATGACCTAGTAAAAGTGTGGTACTAATTCAAGATGGCGGAATAAAAAGGCGGCCAAATAAAATGTTTGTAATCTGAAAATACTACCTTCTTAGGTTAGACATATATTCGCGTTTTGGCGTCCCTAGATGCCAAAAATATGTTTTATCAAGTTCGTCGATCCGTCTGTCGGTTTGTCTGTCTATCTGATATTTCGCGGCATAGCTTAAAACTACTCATCGGATTGACTTTGACAGGATTGGCTCACATGGGGACGACCTGGTAATATTTTTTTGGTTAAAATCCAATATGCCGTATTTTTTTGGGTAAAATCCAATATGCCGTAACAAAATGGCGGCTCAATAAAATGTTTACAAATTCTGCCTGAAAAAACTACTTAATGAACTAATCTCAAATTGTGTCCACAACTAATAAAATTATTGTAATCTTAAAAAATCACCCTAGCGGGTTTTACATATCTTCGCGTTTTAGCGTCAGATTGACTTCAAATTTTAGTAAAAAATTAAGGTTCATATGGGGATGACCTGGTAATATTTTGGTAAAAATTGATTATGACGGAACAAGATGGCCTAGTGAAACGGTAAACAAATTATAAAAAAAACTAATTATCCAATTTATATATTCCTTTCTTGATTAAAATTTTTTTATTATATTTAGATTATAAGTTATTTAAGTGTTTGCAAAATTTTGGTACAAACAGTACTATTACTCATATTCATAGACATATTGAATCGAGTAAATGTGCACAAATTATAAACTGCTTCACTTTAAAGTTGAAAAGAAAGTTTAGGTATGCTTTCCTCTAATAAATCGTCCATCACATATTTGTGAAATTATAGAAGATAATGTTGCACCCATATTAGGTACACATATATATATATATATATATATATATATATATATATATATATATATATATATATATATATATATATATATATATATATATATATATATATATATATATATATATATATATATATGTATATATGTTAGCCACCTGAATCTTGAGATAACCTTGTTTATCAAGATATCATCTTATATTCCGAGATGAAATAAACCACCATAGAGCCGCAAGTCTAGCAGACTCAGCAAAGATGATGCAAGCCTTGTGCAATATTTAGTTTCCAGTAAACAGCACCTGATACTTAGTCAGAGGAATCATGTAGAAGATACCCGTGATTCTGATTCAGCAAGCCAGGAATATATAAATAGTGGACTCAGCTTAGCAGCGTTACTTCCTAACTCTCATAGTATTATTAAAAATCATATTTACTTCATCATAACATTTTAATGTTGAACTTGGGTATTTGAATAATGCGTACGTTGTACGTGGGGACTTGGATGTAAATTTACAATATTTCTTGTTTGTTGTTTAGTTTAGGTAAAATAGGCTTAGTTGTTTTTTGTGTTTCAAAATAGGATAGTTGAAGTTCTAGCCTAATTCGAATTTGGGCTTCCAGAAGATCTTGGGATTACTTGCTCTTATTATGTATCCTATACGAGGTTCAAGGCCTGTCAAGAGAGTATTTAGTCCCATTCAATCAATTAAAATCAATTTTGTACATTTTTCATCCGCCATGAGATTGGATTTTGTTGTTTTTTAATTCGTACAACGTACAAATTTCCCATTTAACGAAAACCATTCCCAACAGAGTGCAAACAGTTTCCAAAATTCAAATAACTTTTAAAAATCACATTTTACACAAACCAGCAAACAAATTCTTTCAAACCAAGACCAAATGATCAAATAAGACCCCAATATATACCAAATCAATCAAATAAAAATAACCAAACACAATCGGTTATTCAAAGGAATCTGCATTTCCAAAATAATCAAAGAGCCCACTATGTGGAACCCCAATACCACTATTCCAAACAAATACTACGATGATTCCGAATATAGTAATTACTCAAATGCAGAAAATTATTCTAATCACAGTAGCGATGACTATAATCAAACATTTAGTAATCAATTATTTGATCCCGAATTCGATCAATTAATCCAAACAATTATATTAATCCAAAGCAATATAACAATCAAACTAATTAATTGCACCCTATCAAAACCATCCAACCTTCCAAAACAATTTAGAAATGACAGAAATACAACGTTTCCGGTAACAACTTAATAAATTTTGATAACAAAGATCATCATAAAGTATACATCTACAATTTAGATATAGACGGTATCATTGACCTTGATTATCTAAAACATCATCAATGCACTATTAATTTAAAGAATAGACAACTAATAACAAATTTTAAAATTTTACCGTTATATAGAAACGAAGAAGAATACAATGAAATTCGAAAAACAACTCAAACTCGAGCAAACGAAATTTGAAAAAGAAATGAATCTCTAAATCAGAACAAAATCAATATCGAAGGAAAACCAAAGAAAGTATTTAAATTAAAGTGTAAAGTAATTAATACTGACGTTATTCTATCTAGACAAAAAATCGTCCATGTCAACGAAAAAGGTGAATTTTTAATTTCAATAATTAATACCAATGCAATTTCTCCTAAATACAAATTGAACCACATCAACGAAAGGTTGTTTAAGCTATAACTTATCTGAAAATAATTTTAAAAAAGCCTCAAACCGTATTCAAAATATTAAAATTCAACTTCGCACTGAACATCTTAACGATGGAGGACGCGAATTAATTACAAACCTTTGTCTAGAATTTGAAAATATATTTTATCTTGAAGATTTTCTCACATTCACTAATAAGATCAAAAAACAAATTGACACTAACAATGTCAAATCTGTATTTACTTAAACTTGTAGACACCCTCAAATATACAGAGCTTGTGGTAGACTTAAACTTAATGCATGGACTATTGATGATAAATATCCTTTACCGAATATTTCTGTCCTTTTAGATCAGTTATTTAAATGTCAATAATTTACAACACTTGATCATGCCTCTGATTTTCATCAGATTGAAATAGATCCAAAAACACATTGTTAAAACCGCTATTAACCTAGAAAGTGGTCATTATAAATTCATAAGAATGCCAATCGGACTCAAAAATCCCCCTCCACATTCCAACGTGCAACGGATAACATTCTATTAGGTATTCTAAATTGAAGATGTCTTGTATATATGTATGATAATATTATCTAATCCCCTACTATTCATGAGCATATTCTAAGACTCACCGAAGTATTTAAGGGTCTAAGAAACGCCAATCTCAAAATACAACCTGATAAATGCGAATTTTTGAGAAAAGAAGTCGGATATCTTGACCATTTAATTACTTAAACTTTCCTGAACCCAAATCTTCAAAAGATATCAAATCATATCTTATCAAGTTAGTATAAAGAGATTATACCTAATTTTGCAAAAATTTCGAAACCTCTAAATAAACTGCTTCAAAAAGACAATCAATTTGACTTTGATTTAGATTACCAAAATGCTTTCCAACAATTAAAGAACCCATTAATTTCAGGCGCAATAACAATATATTAAAATATTAAAGAACCTTTTCTTCTTACATTTGGTGCTAGCGCATTTGCGATGAGAGCTGTCCTTTCACAAGGCCCTATTAGAAAAGATTTAGCAATTGCCTATGCCTCAAGAACCTTATGTGGTGCAGAAACCAGATAATTCACTATTGAAAGAGAACTATTCGCAATAGGGTGGGCAGTTAGACATTTTCGTCCCTATCTTTTTGGTAGAAAATTTACCCTTATCACATCTTCCCCTTACATGGTTTTTCTCAATTAAAGACCCTGGTAGTATACTAGCTCAATGGCGTTTTAAACTAGAAGAATATAATTGTAAAATAAATCAAAAACCAAAAAAAAGAAATAAAAATTCAGATGCATTATTTAGAATCAAAATCAATCATTTTCAAGAATGTGTAAAATTCAATTTAAAAATCTTGGCCAATAACCTTGATGACTCAGATGAAGAAGTTATAACACCTGAAAATGACGAAGAAGAAATTATTAATGAATACAATAAATTTATTTATTTCTATAAAATGAAATTTCTAATTGACTAATCAAAAACAGAGACCCCCAACAACCAATTACTAGACAAATCCCACAAAAATATAACCTTCTTTAGACAAAACAAATATGAAGAATTACATGACAAAATAATGGACGATATTTTCGAAGAAAACGTTAATTCTAGTCTCAATCGACTTTCTGCAGTATATCAGTAAAAAACAACTGACAAAGATATGAAACTAATCATTTGCCAAAATATTGTTGAAACTCCTGAACAAGATTAAATTCAAATTTTAGACCACCATCATCGTAGAAAAATTTATTTACACCGTGGAATAAATGAAACGGTGAATATGAGAAAAATATAATTGGCAAGGAATAATTAAAGATATAGAAAACTATTAAAAAATGCGAAATATGTCCAAAGATCAAAATCTCTATAAAAAAATGTAATAACCCTCTAGTTATAACTGAAACTCCGAAAACGCCTTTTAAAAGAATAAACATTGACTTATTTGAGTATCCAATACAAAATTATGCCTTAACTATCCGTGATGAATTAAATTCACGCAGGCTTATCCAATAGATGAAAAAACTGCAAAAACAATTGTTAATACCCTTCTAGTGGAACTCCCTTACGCATCCCTTGTGACCTAGGTCTTGACTTTGACAATACAGACCTTTCGAACTATACGAAATAAAATTACCATTTTTACCAATCTATAGAAAGATTCCAAGCAACTCTAAGTGAAATGATAAGAGCCAATCAAAAAGAAAATCCAAATGAACATCCTTTTAATGTACTTCCATATGCTATTATTCCGTCCAGACAGTCCGAACAGAGACAGTCTCTATTCAGAAGCGAGAAGGAAAGCTTGTGCCAAATGTGATTTTGGCGAAACGTCAGCAAAACTGTTTTTTCAGAACGGATGTATACGCGGAATGAGAACACATTGTATTTTTCCATCCGTGAAGGACTAAGAATCAACATATATATATATATATATATATATATATATATATATATATATATATATATATATATATATATATACATAAATTTTAATGGCATGAAGTTCCACAAACTTCTACTAGCAATAGATTAATGTTTTAGCATTATCACTGACTAACTATGTTAGGTTTTCATATATTTTTAGATAAAACTCCCAAACAAGTTTTCTTGCATACGACACCTGTTCTTTGTTTCTTTTCTTTTCAATATTTTTTTGAAAAAGGCTTGGGTTAACCAGCCGAAACGTCAATAAAAACATGAAACTTAGTGTTGTTCTTCTTGACACTAGTGTCATTATATGGACCGAAACCCAAGAAAATCCATTATTTGAATATATATATATATATATATATATATATATATATATATATATATATATATATATATATTTATATATGTTCGTGATTAACGGTAGTGTCACTTTACAACTTACGAAAATTACGGGGAATTCGGCCAGGAAATGTCTTTATTAATGTTTTATTTTTATTTGACCAAGCTTTCGAATTTTTTTTATTTCTTCGTCAAGGGTCCTTAAATTAAAACAATTAAATTAGTTATAATATTAGTAATATATGCATCTAGACTTACATATAATAAAAACGAAAAAGACTTGTACCAATTTTGAGAAAAACGCTTGTTTACATTAGATATTTCTATGCGTAGAATTTGGATGTCAAACGTCAAATTTTAGGTAAAATTAATATGTATATTAAAGCAAACTTTAGAATCATTCATATAATTCATTATAATTGTTATTATTACCACTATTATCATTATTGGAAAATTTTGTTTCATCTAAAAATAAAATATAAGAGTAAATTGAACTTAAATTTTCGATATCTGTTTTTTTATTCATTGCCAAAGGTTCTTTTTTGATTTCTGTCATTTCTAAAAATGTTCTTTTGGTAGTATATTTCAAAATATTTTTTCTATATTTAATATAATATTATTAACAAAAAAATGGATTTACATTTTTGAATAAACATTTTAATTACTTCGAGGTCTTCCGTTTTGTTCTCTACAGGGCCGTTTCTATGGGTTGGGCCACCTTTGTGAAATATTTAAAGTCGCACTTTAAATATTTCACAAAGGTGGCCCAACCCTTTTAAAATATATAAAAATACACATTCTGTATTTTATTCAAGTTATAAATTTAAAAATATACAACTAACCCAAATGTAACTCTTAAAACAATAAATTATAAAAATATAGAGTTTATATAATGACAGCTTAAAATATTAATGAAATATTTCCTTAGCCTTTGTAATGGCAGATAAATTAATTAGATTTGAATGGTCTAGTTTTTCACAAAAGCCATTTTCTTCAGGGTGGAATTTGGAAAAATCCGCAAGTTGAATTTTAAATACTTGTTTTAGAAAGCCATTAACGAAAGATTCGATTAAAAAAAAATCTTTTAGTTGAACAGAAATTTTGAAAAAGTAAATGAAGCGTGGAATTTCGAAATATCTAGAAATCGATTTCTAGATGAATCGTCTTAAAAATATAGTTTACCTGAAGAGTTTCCTGCTTAAGGGTGAAATTTCAGAAGATTTAGAAGCTGAATTTTAAATAAATATTTTTGAAAGCCGTTGAGGAAAAAAATATTTTTCAATTCATTCAATCTCATTGGGTTGAAGAGATATTGTAAAAGAAGATAAATAGATATTTTACCCTCTTAAAAGAAATTGTTCTTAGATAATTATTTTTAAAAGACATTCACCAAATAATCGTCTTTTTAGAAATCTCTTTAATAACAAAATTTCAGAAATGTATTTTAGGATAATTATATTCAAAAGCCGTTGATAAAAATATGATTTTAAAATCACATTTAGTCAAATGGATATTATAAAAATAGAAATATACATTTCGAGGTGGAATTTGGAAAAATCCAGAAATTCTCCATAATAATAATTTTTGAAAACCATTGACGCCAGAATTGTTTTAAAATCTCATATAATCCAAAGCATTTAAAAAAAAGTAAAAACGTAGCTAGGAACGCGTTTCAAAAAATCCTATCTTAGCGAGCGCTGTGACTCTATTCAGACATGAAATGACATCGTAAGGGATAGTTGTAGGGTAGTAGTGAGTACAACAATGATTTGTTAGATACTGATCTTTATTAAACAATTTACCGCTGTTTATACAGGACGCTTAAATACGTAGCAATAATAACAAACTACAATGTTATAAACTGCTGATTCCATATTTGCCCAAGGTGAACGAATGACCTGGTTTTGGCTGATAATGCTAACTCGACAGATTCCATAACGTACAGGGAACCCTGATGTGAATTTAAATTCTTCTTGATATAGGAAACCAAAAAGAATATATATATTTTTCCTATTTATGTCTAATTATATTGATGATTAGACATTCTGCCCGAAACTCCTGCTGTATAGATGGAACCACCAAACAACTCTAGGTATCTCTTCTCTAACTCTGCCAAACTTAGGGTGTTGTTTTTTGGAGTTGGAAATTGCGTGGCTTCTGGAAATGAAAATGGTAGGTCGACCGTTGGTCATCAATGATAGATTACTTTTTAATTGTCTGTCTTTGCTATTGAAGGCTCATTGTCCAGATGCAGTGTTTGCAATGGTATTCCATATTCCATAGAATTATTACGTTGAGGACATTGGAGTGAGTCTATTATTTTTGTTGCGACGGGATAAAAAATAAACTGCACACGCAGCAAGGAATATTGACGTTGTTACAGTAAATGCTTCTGTACTGCTAATTATTATATGATGTCAGAAATTGTTCCATTTTTTCTCGTTTAGTTCTTTCTGGATTTCTTTTTTGATATATTACTGAAGATCCCTGAAAATGCCTCGTACAATCATAGGTGAAACGCTGAAAACATGTCAAACTGACAACAATTAAATAATTCCGCTGCTTTGAAAATAAGGTATGTAACGTAATTTCATAATCTTTGGTTTACTATTTCTTTTAAAAAGGAGTGGGAGGTGAAAAACTGGGACCGGAAAAGTTACTTTACCGGACCCTCTTATTTGACTTTCCGGTCTAGATTGGTAAAGTTTAATTTTCTAATCTAAAAATTGCTTTGAATGGGCTATTTTCTGGTTGGTTGTAAAAAATACTTTACTGGTTTCTTTTTTGTTTTCTGGTCTTAGTGCGTAATAGTCAAAAAATCATCTGAAAAATACAATTTTTGGGCCAGTTTCAAAAAATGTATTTTACTATTACCTTGTCAAATGATGTTTACTATTACCTTGTCAAAACATGATTTTTTTGAAAAATGTATTTCGAACTAATGTTCCTAGCAACATAATAAGAAAAAAGTTAAAGTACTTAAACGTTGTATTAAATTACATCTAAGTGGAAAAAAGTCAAATATGGGAGAAAACTGAATATTAAAATATTTATTTCTAAAAAAACTCTCAAATCTATATGTACAATGTGCAATGTTAAAAAATAAATTATATCTTTTCTTCTTCTTCAGTAAAGTAATAGGCGTCACCCGAGTTTAAATCATTCACATCAAAAAATACAGTAAAATATGAGAAGCATCAATGAGTCTTTCCTGTTCCAGGTCTTGTTTTATAGCATGTGTGTTTGACAATTTCTTCTATTTTCCGGAGTAATCTAAAACAATTGCTTTATTTAAAATAGATATAATTTAAATACTTTGGTTTCTACATTTTAAGTGCTGCATTCCAAAGACGCAATACCACATCGTTGGTAATAAGATAAATGGTGCTTCTCTGGTCACGTAGTAACGTTTACACTCTGATCATACTATCTCGATGGTATTGAACTGGCAATGGTATGGAGGAAATTTCAGAACGCGGTGTCCATACTGCAAGGCTATTTCGCCAAAAATAGAAATATTAGATTAAATTTGTATTTGTTTGGTTGAAAGACTCTATATAAATATTATGCACCATTCTGTTCTTTCCCAAATTTTATATATAGATTTCGAAAACCACTAAAATCTAAATGTTTTGGGTCAACTTTTTTAAGGGGATATTTGTTACTTCCCTCGTAAAAGAGAAGTATATTAATCGTAAAAAAATCACTCTCCGAGATTTTTTTTTCTTTTTTTCTCAATTCCGTCGGCCTGTCTGTCTGTCTTTCTGTTCGCGACGTAGCTAAAAAACTACTTACCCGATTGACTTCAAATTTTGGTCAGAAATTAAGGGTCATATGGAGATGGCCTGGTAAAATTTTGGTAAAAATCCAATATGGCAAAACAAAATGGCGGCTTAGAGAAATGTTAAAAAAATTATTATTACAAAACTACTAATCCAATTTATCTCAAATTTTGCAAAAACGTTAAGTATTATATTGGAATGTACCAATTCATTCCTATATAATACGTTCTGGTGCGAATCCAGGATGACGGAACAAAATGGCGTCTTCATAAAATATTTAAAAATCAGCCTGAAGAACTACTTAATGAATTGATTTCAAATTGTGTGTCATATCTAATTGTGGTATATGGGTCAACTAGTAAAACTGTGGTACTAATGTTTGTAATCTTGAAAAAAATCACCCTCTCAGGTTTTACATATCTTCACGTTTTAGCGTCTCTAGATACCAAAAAATATGTTTCATGAATTCCGTCAGACCGTCTGTCGGTCTGTGTGTGTGTGTGTGTCTGTCTGTCAGTTCCGGCATAGCATAAAACTAAGCCGATTGACTTCAAATGTTGATAAAAACTTAAGAGTCATGTGGGGATGATCTGGTAATATTTTGGTAAAAATTGAGTATGGCAAAAACAAAATGTAGGCCTAGTGAAATGTTAAACAAAATTATGAAAAAACTGCTTGACAAATTTATTTCAAATTTTGCATAAGCATCAAGTATTATGTTGGAATCAACTGGTAAAATTTTGGCACAAATCCAAGATGGCGGAACAAAATAAAAAAAACTACTTAATGATTTCAAATTGTGTGCCATAACTAATTGTAGTATAGGGCTCAACTAGTAAAACTAGTTACTAATTCAAGATAACGGAACAAAATTGCGGCCAAATAAAAATTTTGTAATCGTGAAAAAATAACCCTCTTAGGTTTTACATAAATTCACGGTTTTGCGTTCCTAGATGCCAAAAAACATGTTTTATCAAATCCGTCGGTCCGTCTGTCGATCTGTCTATCAGTTCGCGACATACCTTTCATTTTGACTTCAAATTTTGAACAAAAATTAAGGGTCGTATGGGGATTACCTAGTAGTATTTTGGTAAAAATCCAATATGGCTGAACAACATTTTTGTTATTGTGGTGTATTATTTGGGGTTAAGATAAAAAAAAGACAAGTCTTTTATCGACGTTTCGGAAATTAATTTGTGCATCCTCAGGAACACATATATTGATCCTATATCCTGCACGAAACTAATATTACCAATCTTGTTGTTATGTTACAGTGGGGTATTATTTGGGATTAGAGTCCAGTAAAAAAACAAAAGTATATTTTTAAATAATCGACGTTTCGTAACTTTATTGTTGCATACTCAGACCACATATATAGTTTCTATATCCAGCATGAACCATATATTATCAGTCTTTACCTACTCCGTTGTTCCGCAGATGTTTCCCAGATATTATGTTTCTATGGTTTTCGTTAACGATCTTTTTGTGGTTATGTTAGAATGGTGTATTATTTGGGGTTAGGGTCCAGTAAAGAAACAAGAGGCTTTTTTAATTTGTCGACGTTTCGCATTTTATCATTGCATCTTCATGAAACGTATAAAGATTATATATCCTGCATGAAACCCATATTTTTAGTCTTTACCTACTACGTTTATAAATGGTTTTCGTAAACGATCCTCTTGTTTTCATGTTAGAGTGGTATATTATTTGGGGTTAGGATCCAGTGAAAAAAAATCAAAGTCTTTTTTTAAATTGTCGACGTTTCGCAACTTTATTGTTGCATTCTCAGGACACATATAGATTTTATATCCTGCATGAAACCCATGTTGGTTTGCAGATATTTCCCACATATTAACTTTCTAACTAGTTTTCGCTAACGATCTTCTTGTTGTTAGAGTGGTGTATTATTTGGGGTTAGGAAATATCTGCAGACCAACGGAGTAGGTAAAGACTGATAATATGGGTTTCAGGGCGTCTTCATAAAGTATTTAAAAAATCAGCCTGAAGAACTACTTAATGAATTGATTTCAAATTGTGTGTCATATCTAATTGTGGTATATGGGTCAACTAGTAAAAGTCCAAAAGTCCAGTAAAAAAACAAAAGTATATTTTTAAATAATCGACGTTATTTAAAAATAGTAGTAGGTAAAGACTGATAATATCGGTTTCATGTAGGATATAACATCTATGTGTCCTGAGGATGCAACAATAAAGTTACAAAACGTTGACATTTAAAAAAAGAGCTTTTGGTTTTTTGCTGGATCCTAACCCCAAACAATACACCACTTTAACATAACAACAAGAGATCGTTAACGAAAACCAGTTAGAAACTTAATATCTGGGAAGTATCTGCGGACCAACAGAGTAGGTAAAGACTCATAATATATGTTTTAATTTAAGATGGCGAAACAAAATGGCGGCCAAATAAATTTTTTTTTAAAAATCAATGGATTTTAGGTTAGTCACTGTCAAAGAGTCCATTTTGACTATTGTCAATGTTAGTTTTATAGAAAATGCAGCAATGTATTTAACGTAGGAATGCCAAAATAATAGGAGCTACACATATCACGTCGTTGTTTTTTTATTATTAAACACATTTAGGAATCAACACAATATAGCATAAAAATTAAGATATATTTTTTACCGAAATATAGGAATTTTTGTTGGTTAAGTGGATAATTTAGCGTAACTAAATGTAAAGGCGGCAAATATTCGACTTTTAGACAATTTATGTATAATTTTGGGAATTATACATTCCGCGGCATCTCTATGACGGATGCGGTCTCTCTATGATGGACGATGTCAGGGACATCAGGGATTCGTCGTTCTGTGTTGTACCTTGATCTGGTCTTCGGTTGCGTTGCTTCTGCTGCAGCGTGGCAATAGTTTTGATTACATACCATCCTGCTATGATAATGCTGATGATACTAATTGTTGTCATACTGCTAAAGGTTATAAAATGATGGTGAATGCCTCGCCAAATAATATTCTGGACTTGTTCTCTTAAGTTTTTTTGTTCATTCACTAGTTCATGGAAGCTGTCTCTTAGTTCTAATACTGGCTCTGTGGGTATATTTTCCATTGGGAACTGCTTTAGAGTAACTGCTCAGAACTGGAACCGTAATACTTCGTTTAGGTGTAAGTTGCTTTGTTTGAATTATGCATTCTTGAGATATTTGAATTATTCCAGTTGCGTTTATTGCAACACCAAATTAGGTATATTCTCTCAGGATACAAATATTTCCGCAAAACCATGACACACTTAGGATATAAATACAAACTTTATTTTTTTTTTAATTATTTCGTGTAAACGAACGTGGATTCTAAATATTTTGTAGACTTCTCGATTATTGGAAGTCGAGCTCAACTTTATACAAATATATGATTCGTACGTACTTGTATCGCTTGTGTAGAATTTATTTTTGCCCTCAAAAAATGGATTAGGAGCTGCTTCGACCAAATTTGATTTGGAATTTTCAGTAAGTGCACAATGGTACTATGCATTATCCCTTACTACAAAGATGGCTAGCTTAAATTTGGTAAATACATGCTTGCTTTCACTATAAAGCTGTCGCATGTTACACAAAATAAAAAAAAATTTAAAGGAAGAATATTCAATGCCACTTATAAAAACTGTCACGTGAAATTTTAATAAATTAAATTCACTTACCTTAAAGACGTCAAATGGCCTTTCATACGATCAACATATATAATAGTGAGAATGTCAACCTGTGACGTAAGATTTAATCCTCAGTTTAGAGTCTATAGTGCTGTAAGCGACCTTACCCGTAACGGAAGACAACGGTCAGTTATGTCTAAGGAAAACGTTGATTGTATGAAAGAAATAGCTGAAAAAGAACCTAAAACGATCTCAACTGGGTATCACTTGCATGTCGATGAAACAGATTTTATACAGCTTAAGGTTTTTTCCATGCAACATTGAACTGACGCAAAAATTAATACTGCGAATTATCAGCGACGAGTACTTCAAAGGATTTGTAAAAACCAGAATTTTAAGATATGAAATACAAAAAAGTCTTACACAAGCGTTCTCTTAAGTACACAATTTGATACGGAATAACTATTCATGAAATTATCAGAGCCGACTAGAGTCTTTTCAAAATGATGCTGGCAAGGCTATAACTATTACTGAAAAAAGGTATAGGATTATTAGAAAAAAAATCATGGTTTTTGAGATTAGACCGTGCCAAATTGGAATTACTATCCGATGTTTCGCCTTAGATTGCACTGTTTACAGATCTGAACACTGAATGAGCTCGGAGAGATTCCGGTGGACTTTAATACCCGAATTGTACTCACCGAACCGTGACTCTGTGTTAAGATCGGTTTCTACATGTAATGTAGACCGTAACCCATGTCTCTATTGAAATCAGATATAAGAGAGCGAAGA
Organism: Kuschelorhynchus macadamiae; assembly: GCA_030620095.1. Taxonomy (NCBI): domain Eukaryota; kingdom Metazoa; phylum Arthropoda; class Insecta; order Coleoptera; family Curculionidae; genus Kuschelorhynchus; species Kuschelorhynchus macadamiae. The sequence continues at coordinate 173,376 of JAUTXW010001947.1, forward strand.
TCATTAAGAATTCAAAACAATTCACAAACAAATGCAGCCCAAAAAACAGCGATGAGACCTAAAATGAAAACATAGGCTTTCTGGTCCTTCCAGCAGATAAAGATAACGCCACAGCCGTCATGAACAAAACAGAATACGTGAAAAAAGTAACTCAATTTTTGGACAACACCTATCAAATTATGCAGGCAGAACCTACAAGTAGAATAGAAAGACGCATCGCCAATCTGATTACCACATCCAGTCTAGCACCAGCGGAGAGGAAATCATTAAAGCCAAGCAGCTCCAAGATCCCAGGTTCTACGGTCTTCCCATTATACAAAAATAATCGACCGACCGTCATTGCAACAGACTCGCCTACATACAAACTAAGTAAATTTTAATTTTTTTAATCCATTTACTGGAAAAACAGATTCCTTTATACAAACTCGGCACATTCAAGACAATCCAAGGAGGATCCCAAATATATTTTGGTCAGTTTCGAGGTAGAATCACTATACACAAGTGTTCCTGTTAACGACTCAATTTCCATTATATCAGACATATTTTACCATAATAATCTTGATAATAACTTAATAGATCTAGTGGAAGCTTGTCTTACATCTACTTAATTCATTTCTCAAGAAACTTTTTATGAACAAACTTCAGGGGCAGCTATGGGATCTTCTTCAAACAAAATGATGCATTAGGATATTCTGTGAATATAAAACCGACGCATACAAATAGGTAGTTAAATGAAAATTCCCAGCTTTCAGCACAAAAGTAACTAGTTTTTGGTTTTTGATCAAGATTCTCTAAACTCGGAATCATGGAAATTGACCGAAGCACTGAGAACGAATGACTTGTACTGAAGATATCACGCGTTCAATTAAAAGATATAATAATCCAACTCCGCGAAAGGAGAATAATAAGGAGCCACCGATAGGTAGTGTTGTTCCTACATACATGGCACTACGCACAAAATAGGACGATTAATTCGGCGGTCCAACATACATACAATAGAACTTTTCACGGCTTTGGTCAATTAAGAAATCATGGTTCTTGTGAATAGACCTTGTAAAATTGGAATGACTATCCGACATTTCGCCTTCGATTGCACGAAGCATCTTTAGAGATCTTTAACCCACGATATTTGAACACTGAATTTTAGTGTCACCTCATTAATTCATTAATTTTAATTAATAAAAAGAAATGGGTTTAAATGTCTGATGGTAGATTTTTGCCAAATAAATAAAATAACAAAACCATCCAAAAAAGACATCGTAGATAACCTGTCAAATTACAAATATTTTGCTCCACTGAACTTGGCTACTATATATCATAAAAGAAAATGTTAACTAACGCTATAACATATTCTTTGATATTAAATCCCGATGGCACAGAATTCAATCCAACATACAGTATTTGCGACATTCGAAGATTATTTCGGGTACCTAACACGCCTCTTTCGATTATGCAACGCGCTAGCTGGTTTTTAGGAATGGGTGAGCTACTTACGAAAATATACTATTTCATATTTGGTTGATATTTTAATACCATCAAGCACCATCAAGGAAGACCTAAAACTACTAGAGAATGTTTTGCAAGAATATGAGTTAACCGTAAAAATGTTAAAATCAAATTTTTTTTTGAACTAAATAAACTACTTAGGGTATGAAATTTCTTTTAATCCACAATATTTTTCGCCACACAAATTTGGAGATCAATTAAAACACGTTGACACTTTAAGTAGATATTTTTATACAAAAATAGTCAAGAAAATACCCAATTCGAAGTAGCCATAATTTCTAAAGACCGTTACCTCCGAGAAGCTCAGGTCAGTGAAGAACAAAAGACTATTATTATTCAGTACGATATGAAAGAAAACAAGATCTACAGAAGAACATATTATGGAAATAAACGGTATGTTCCCAAAAATTGTCGTTGATCGGTTTTGAAGTCTAACTACGATGATATAAACATTTTGAACTTGATAAAACTCACAAACGAATAAAGGAAAGATACTGATTTTCGAATATGAGAGAACTCGAACAAATATATTTTGCAGCATGTGGAAACAAAAATGTATTAGTTATTATTAACCCATTTACAAAGTTTGTATTTTTGTCAGCTGCATGGGACACCTCAAATAATATGCAGTATACAGGCTCTGACAGAAATTGTCGCAATATTTAACAATCCTAAACAATTAATTACTAATGGAGGACAAGTACTTGTGTCCAAAGAATGTATCAAATATGCGCAAAGGCAATGCATAAGAGTGCAACTGCAGTAAGCATAATAAGAAACAAAGTGCAAGTAGAGAGAACCAGCAAAACAGTTTTAGAAGCTTTGGCGACAATGGGTACAAAATTGCCTAGTGATTTATGGCATTTGAAATTAAAAAGTAATTATTAAGGTATAGCTCTAAACATAGAATTAACAAAACAATATCAAGGGAATTACTTTTTGGATAAAAATTAAAAGTAGGTAAATATATTCGTGAAAAAAAATGAAGTAGTATTCATCTAGACTTTGGACTTGGAATTTTTGCCGTATAAAGTTAAAATATTAATTAAATACGTACTATTTTATTACCCACGCCGCCATTTTGTTACGTCATGTTGAATTTGTACCAGTTTATCTCTTTATCAAATTTATTTTTTCTGCAAAGTTTAAAGTTACTTGAATAACAAGATTTTTTACGTTGATTATTCAAAGATTTCTTTTGGTTGCCATTTCGTTACGCCATCTTGAATTTGTACCATAACTTACGAATTTATCTCTAAATCTATATTTAAATTGGATAATTAGTTTTTTAGTAATATTTTTTTAGCGTTTCACTCGGCCGCCATACTAGACTTTTACCAAAAATATTACCAGGTCATTCCGATACAACCCTTAATGTTTGACCACAATTTGAGGTCAATCGAGTCAATAGTTTTTAGGTTATGCCGCGAACTGACAGACCGACGGAATTCATAAAACATATTTTGGCATCTAGAGACGCTAAAATGCGAAGATATATCTGGTGTTTTCTTCTCCATTAAAAGTATTTTAATTGGCCGCCATTTTGTTCCACCATCTTAAATTCGTACCACAATTTTACCATTACATCTTTATATCATAGTTAATTATCGGTAGTTATTTAGCTATGTCTCGAACAGACAAACCGACAGACAAACAGACCGACGGAATTGAAAAAACATGTTTTTCGACATCTTTTTACAAGGGAAGTAATAAATGATGATATTTTTAAACCAATAATAAGGTAATACAAATAATGATGCTCCCTGCTTAAGGTTTTATAAAAGTATTTTTTTGTGCATAGAATGCTAACTATAGTAAATTTAACGTTTTGAACGGACCCTTCTTTTCTTTATTTTCAGCTCCCTAAATCCTAATCATGGCGCGTCGGGGGAAAATTTAACGATTTTATGGTTTCTCTGCTTTACTTCGTTGCATGTCCTAAGTAAGGTAAAAGACCTTTGATAGCCATACCTTTGTTTGAATTTTTACGTAACTGTGAATGTGGGGATTGACAAATTATGTAAAATCAGTTAATATAGACATGACAATTTTATTTTTTTTCCTTATTTCCAAAATTAATTAAAACTTTATTTTTGTCCTTCTATAGGTAGAATTGAATTGTGACAATTATATAACAAAACAGCATTTAAGGCGTGTCTAGATCTAATTATACAGGATGTTCCTTAATGACATGCTAATATTTAAGGGGGTGATTCTTGGACCCATTTTAAGAAAAAATCTTCATATGAACTTATGTCCTAAACGTCTTAACTTTTGAGATACAGGGTGCTAAAGTTTTCAGAAAAAAAAATATTTTTTTTTAATAACTGTGATACTACTGTAGATATCTTTATGAAATTTGGTACACGTGTTCTATGCATCAAGATGCATTTTCTAATGTACAAGCAATTTTATTCTTTTTACCAATGGCTTCCGTACGCGTTTTGCTTAGAATATTTTTGGAGAAAAAAATGGTACGCCACTGCTTTATCTTAAAATAAAAATTATTTTTGGAATTCTCATTCATTTCTGAGCAAAGTCGATCTCTTGATTTTCTTTCGGCCGACGCATAGTTTTCGCTTAAAAAAATAAAAATCGTTTTACTTCAGGGTCAAATCGTTAAAAATCTGATGTGGTGACTGTTGTGTGGAAAGCGTTTTTTTTCTTTTTTCGTGCTATTCAGTTCATTTAATAATAAATATTAATTAATTTAGAAATAAGTAATTGATTTACTTTACTTTAGGATTGATTACTTTAGGAAACAATTTTTAAAAAACTTTCATGTGCCAATAAATTACAGCGGGGATTTCAGCTTGCAGAAAACAAAGTTTACAGAAACGGCTTAATTTTATTAATTATTAACAATACTAACATTAATTATAAAAATTGTTGGAAGTGGCCACCTTCACTTAATATGCATGCTTCCGCCCGTCTACGCATGGAATTGCGCACTCGTTCAAATATTCCCGGCGTATTCCGTATAGTTTCACACGAGGCAACTATTCGCTCTCTTAAATCTTCTACAGTGTTAACGGGAGTTTTGTACACTAGAGTTTTAAGGTGCCCCCATAAAAAGAAATCCAAACTATTGAGATCGGGGGATCTTGCTGGCCATTGCTGAGGTCCTCCGCGTCCTATCCAACGATCAGGATAAACTGTATCTAAATGATTTCGGACAATTACGCTGAAATGAGCCGGTGCTCCATCGTGCATGTACCATATGCGATGCCTTAACGCAACTGTACATCTTCAAGCAACCCAGGTAGTTCTTCTTCGAGAAAATGCAAATAAGACCGTCCATCAAGACGTCCTGGTAGGAAAAATGGGCCTATGAGATGATTACTAATAATTCCTGCCCAAACATTAAGCGAAAATTGTTCTTGAAAATGGGTTTCGGTTATGGCATGCGGGTTTTCTTCCGCCCACACATGATTGTTATGGAAATTTTGAATAGCATTCCTAGAAAAAGTTGCTTCGTCTGTGAACAAAATTTGTGACTCAAACTGCGGATTTAGTGTAATACTCTGAAGATACCACTGAGAGAAGTTCACACGCTGTGGGAAATCCCTGGGGAGTAATGCCTGTACTCTTAGAATATGATATGGATATAACAAAAAGTCAACTAAAATACGCCAAACAATTTGGTGACAAATATTCAAAGCTCTAGCGATCTTCCTCGTACTCGTCTCAGGATGTTCGTCGATTTCTTGCAGCACCGCTTCCTCAACTTCAGGTGTTCTGACAGTTCGAGGTCTGCCTTCCGAAGTACCTTTATTGAAACTACCTGTTTCGCTAAGTCGGCGATGAATATTCGAAAAGGTTCGGCTATCTGGCAAGGCACGATTAGGATATCTTTCCTGATAAATGCGTCTGGCTTCTGTTGCATTACCATCTGCGAGGCCATATGCGTAATGCATTGCCGCCATTTCCGCATTCGTATAATTTACCATATTTAATGATATTATTCGAAAAAACGGCGAAAATAACTTCAATAACTTCAGTGAAACACTAAAAACCAAAGAAATGACACACTGAGGTGGTTTTGAACACCAACAGCTTACTTTAAATCATTTGACATCGACGTTTGTAAAAACGTAATTTATTCCAGGACTACTAGATTTATGGGTTTAAAAATTATTATTAGTTGGTATTGAGATATTATGAAGCAATTTTAACTCAATTATTTAATCAAGAACGGACCATCAGACGAGAAAACTTTTTCGTTTATGAACACATTCGATGTCATAATTTTCTTTCACCCGATAAATAAGCGATTTCCACACAACAGTCTCCCTATCAGATTTTTAACGATTTGACCCTGAAGTAAAACGATTTATATTTTTTTAAGCGAAAACTATGCGTTGGCCGAAAGAAAATCAAGAGATCGAATTTGCTCAGAAATGAATGAGAATTCCAAAAATAATTTTTATTTTAAGATAAAGCAGTGGCGTACTATTTTTTTCTCCAAAAATATTCTAAGCAAAACGCGTACGGACGCCACTGGTAAAAAGAATAAAATTGCTTGTACATTAGAAAATGCATCTTGATGCATAGAACACGTGTACCAAATTTCATAAAGATATCTACAGTAGTATCACAGTTATTAAAAAAAATAATTTTTTTTCTGAAAACTTTAGCACCCTGTATCTCAAAAGTTAAGACGTTTAGGACATCAGTTCATATGAAGATTTTTTCTTAAAATGGGTCCAAGAATCACCCCCTTAAATATTAGCATGTCATTAAGGAACACCCTGTATAATAAATAACGTTTGAATATGCTTTAAATTAATCTGACGTTAACATAGAAGGGAAGCCTTCAAGGCTTTGGTCAATTAAGAAATCATTGTCCTTTGGATTAGACCGTGTCAAACTGGAATAACTATCCGACGTTTCGCCTTAGATTGCACGAGGCATTTTCAAAAATCTTTTCTCCACGAGATCTAAACACTGAATGAACTCGGAGAGATTCGGGAGGGCTTTTATACCTAACTTGAGCTCGTCGAACCGTGACCCTGTGTAAAGGTCGGATTCCACGTGTGATGTAGACCGTTCTCTATTGAAGTTTCTTGTAGGTTTAGAAATTTCAGAAGATTCTATAATTCGTCGTTTATACAATTATAAAATCCTGGAACCGATGCCAGAACCTTGAAATCTTTTACATTTATAATATAGCCAGTGGTATGCTGGTGTTCAGCTACAACAGATTAAACAATTTGTTCTTTTCTAATACATCGTTCATGTTCCTTAAGTCTAGTTGATATTGAGCGTTCTGTTTCTCCCACGTACACTTCTCCACAGGAGCAAGGAATTCTATATTATCTCTCTGTTTGAAAATGTATAGTATCTTTCGGTGATCACAAGCATTGTCCAATCTTCTTATGTGTATTGAAGATTGAATATATGTTGGACCGCCGAAGTAATCGGCCTATTTTATCTGTAGTACCATGTATATATGGAGCAAATTGGAGGTAATTTGGAAAAAAAATATTTATGACTTTTAAATAATAATAATTATTCGTTTTCCAAATTTAAAATATAAGAATAAATGGAACTTAAGTTTTCAATATCGGTTTATTTGTTCATTTTGAACTTTTCTTTATGTATTTCAGTCATCCCTAATAGAAGCCTTTTGCTAGTGTTATGTTCAGTATGTAAAATTTTTCTTTCGTTGAAATTACATAACATGTTCTGAAAGGGCACAAGGCCATTTATGAAGTCTTGCATCACTTTTGTGTAATTCAATTATTTTACTTAATCTTTGTTTTATCGCAATTCGAACAAGACATGGAATACCCAAACGCCATATTATACTGGTTTAAACATGATCTTTATCTTTTAATTTAAAATACAAAATATCAATGGTTTTAACATTACGTTGTCCTATTTTTATATTTTCTGTTTTAAAAATTGTAATAATCTTAGGACTTAAATTTTGAATATAGGCAATTGAACCAAAAAACAAGTCATTAATAGGATTAGTGTGATTTCTTTCGTGGTTATTTTCCTTTAGGATACTATTATTTCTAGTGCTGTATAATACATATAATTGGATATGAGTTATCTAGTAAAATTTGTTCGGGTATTCTGAAATTTTTTTGCTTTAACGTTGGAAGACTTTAGTTAGTTCTTTTCTTTAATGTAAATTGCAAATTTGGATTATAATCGTTAAAATTTTGAATAACCGTATTGCTTTTATTATATGGCACACAACAAAAAATGTCTTGAACAATTTTTTTTAAGAAAGGCATGTCAAAACTTAGTAAAGGTGGGCAAGTAAATCGTCCATTACATATTGGGCAATTATTAGGGAGATAGAAGATCCCATTGGTGTTCCAAGTATTTGTTTAAAGTATTTATTTTCAAATGAAAAAATATTAGTACTAAAAATAAATTCAATGATTTCTAAAAATACATTTTGGGCAAAATTACAGTTAATTTGAATTAAATCTCTTTGTAATACTAGTTTTTACTTTACTAAATTTAGCGGTATTTTACTAAATAATAATGAAATAACATCTAAGCTTAGTATATAATTTTCAGTTTTATTATTAAATAAAAATAGTATTTATATAAGTTTAGATAATAATATTATAGCCCTTACAAAATATAGTTGATGTATTTTATATTACATTACATATAAACCAAATATATAGCTAGCCTGATATCTTTTAAAACTGATGCCCGAATGAATCCCTTGTTTTCAGGACCCCTTTGTAAAACTGGGCCAGACATTTATAAATGTCCAAACAGACCAATAACGAATTGGCATTTCAAGACATGCGCAGACATTTTTTTTGGGCATTGCAACTGTTAGCTAGGTTAGTTCATGAATGTATAAAAAAAAATATATAAGAAACTTCAAATAGAACACTTGAAAAGATGTTGTGTATGCAACCAGTTTATCGCATTTTTGTTAGTTCTGCAACGATCCACAGTCGCCGCTGTTACCGCATTTATGCTGGCTTTATACGAGATAAAGTTACTGTATTTTATGCGAATTGATGTCTGACGCCAAAGAGCCGGTTTTGATCGTAACGTAAACGTAAACAGTGCCAGCAGTGGTTTTTGAATTTAAATTGTGTGTATGTGATTATTATTTTGTTCACACAAATTTTGGTAATCTGTGTTACTGAAAACAATGGAAATACACGGTTACCAAAAACGTTTCAGTAAATGTGTCGTTCCAGGGTGTGAGGATTTAGGGCAAAATATATACTTTTCCCAAAAACAATAGCGTTCTTTTTGAAAAAATGGATAAAACAAGTAGTTAAAATAGGGGAGCGCCTCCTCCTCCTCCTCTTCCTCTCTCTCATGTCCCTCATTCTTATCTTCCTCCCCTTTTATTCTCATTTGCTTCATATAAAAATATGAAGATTTTTTCTCTTTGTCCTCTCATATTTGATTTTGCATTCTTAAGTCTTATAAATAGGTGCTCAAGATCATTTTAGTACGCTAAGGTACGAGTGACTGTTAAAAGAAAAAAAATCTGTTGAATAAATCTATTAATAATATTAAAATAAAATGAGTGAATCAGTTGGAGTTAAATCGATCCATTCCGCTTCAGACAATTAGCCTCGAAGAAATTATACCAGGAGTTCGAGAAGAAACTATACCATTAGTTCGAGAAGAAGAAAATGGGATTGTTTTAAAAAAATTTGAACAAAACTGAAAGTGAAGAGGAAAAAGTGTTTTGTGCTATTTGTTTAGAAATAATCGAATATTATGATTCATGTAGACCAAATACACGTTCCCACATTTTTTGTTTAAAATGTATCTTAAGATGGAATGACGAAAATTGTTGTTCTATAATGATAAACAATTGTCCTGTATGTCGCACTAGATATTACTATTTGGTACAAATCTTCAAAGATGTAATTAGACATCATTTTGTTGTATTTTTAAAAAGAGGATAATATTTTTCATAATTTGTGTTTGTGAAAACTCTGGTCAAATAAATTTGTAAAAAGTAAATGTAAATGTATTTATAATAATTGACACACAGTTTTTCCTTTTCCTTTTCCTATATTGAAACGACAATATTCTTTAAGTGTTTTAATACATACTAATTTGTTATAGTTTAACATTTTAATATAAACAGTGGAAATTAAAAGTTATTATTTTTTAATTATACTAATAATAATATATTAACATATTTTTTTCCTTTTCCTATATTGAAACAACAATGTTCTAACAAGTTTTTTAATACATACTAATTTTCACATTACATAACAAAACAATTGTTATGGTTAAACATTTTTAAAATAAACAGTGGAAATTAAGAGTTATTATTTTTTAATTATACTAATAATATTAATATAATTTGCATCAAGTAAGAGAAAACTCAACTGAATACAGAAACAAGCGTTAACAAAATTTTATGCTAATATATGAACGCTTATAGTGGCAGTTGACATAATCTACACATTATTTTTACATATGATTAGCTATTTCATTTTTCGTTCTTGTTGCAATAAAAAAAATACAGGGTCAGATGTTAGAATAAAAAGAAGTATTTTGCATATAGCACTGAAAATATATAACCGCTTATAGTAACAGTCGACATTTTTTAAAATTAATATTGTTGACGTATTCTACTTATTATCTTTACAATTTATGTTTAAAATTAATATTTTTGACATAATCTACCCATTACGTTTATAACCTATATTTAAAATTAATATTGTTAAAATTATCTACCCATCACCTTTACAAACTATGTTTAATATTAATATTTAACAACATAAACTTCCATCTTTTTTTTTCATTTTTACTGCAGTAAAAGCAAGCAGGTTCCGGAATTAGTAGAAAGAGATGTATCCTACAAATAGCACAATGTAAATCAGAAGCACTAACAACATAAGCTCTTTTGTAGTGGCAGCTCACATGATCGGACTCCCCTCTCCGTAAATATCTCATGTGAATTGCACTACAAGGAAGGCAAATAGCAAATATTCCTAGTCTTCGACTTTCAATTTTAGTGTAGCTTTGTATAACACATACATCTTTTTCTTCAAAATTATTAAATAATTCACTAGCCCTAAACTTGCTTACTTTTACGTCAGCCTCGGTTCCTAAATTTAGCAGATGTCCATCCATGTCCAGTCCTTCGTCAATTTCCTGATCATCTTCCTCCTCCTCATCTTCCTCCTCCTCAATATAATTAATGTCGATGTTAAACAAGAATGATCTTCTAACAAGCCTAGATGATTTGTCCAAAAATTAATGTTTATAACTGATGGAATCGCCTTCCAAGTTAATAAAAATTTCTTCTCTTTCTTCAATTTAAGCGGCGATCTCCACATTATTTTCTTCAATTTGGGCAGCGTTTCCAATCATATTTTCTGCCATCGTTAGGAACTTTAGATTTAGATAGATTTGATAAAAAAAAAATTTTGGTTATAAGTTATAAATAATAGCGACAACTGATATTACAGCGAATGATACTGTATGATCACCGAGTCGTTGTTCTGAAGTATATATCCCATCGACCACCACTTTCACTACCTGCGTGATATCATTCTCAGATCCTATTGCAATACTTAAGTTGGTTTTTTTTTTTGTTTTTTTTTCACTGTCTCTTTCCCTGTCACTTTATTTCGGGGGGGGGGGCTTCGCCTCCCTCCCCGCTCCGCAAACAGTCCATAAGGGGGGGAGACCCCCCTTAACCCCATCACCCTCACCTCATCTTCTTTCTCTCCCTTCCTTCTTTCTATAAAATATTTTTCTTAATTTATAGATTATACAAATATTGTAAAGAATGCAAGAAAAATATAAACCAAAGCCTATGGGGTGGACATCTTCGATCTAGTGTGCACAAGAACAATTCCAAAATAGGCTTGGAGGTAAGGTGTTCAATTATCCAGTCGGCATTCAGGGAACGAATAATATCTTATAAGATTTCCTCACCCCAAAACTTCATAAATGTGAAAGAATATTTTCAACATTTGGAATACAAAATTGTAGATCTAATAGATCAAGAACTGCAGAAACATAAATGTATCAAGCTAAATATGGAACTCTTCGGTTTCTATTTTAACCCCAGCAGCGACAGCTATGATGTCAAATCTTTTAATGCGCCGTTCCAAGTCATTTGCCAGGGATATCAGACAAAAGAACTTTTAGAGCAAATCTGCACCATTATTGACCAGAAAGCTGACGAATTTGCAGAAAGAGATTCAGGTAAAGAATTTATTTTTTATTTTACAACGGCAACAAAAAAAGTAATTTTTTAATTTTTACGTGGCAGGATGGGCTTTGATGAATTTACTTCATTTGGAAATTAATGTTAACAAGCACAATCCGCTGAGAGCCTCATCTTTTATCGAACTTCCTCAAGAGATCAAGAGACGTCAAGCTGTGATCAACATTAGGAATGATGATAACTTTTGCTTCGCTTGGGCAGTTGTGTCTGCTCTTCACCAACCAAGCGGATTAGATTTTGAAACTTCATCCTACCCACACTACTCTTCTATTTTGGATATGTCAGGTATAGGATTTCCAATGTTGCTAAAGAACATTAAGATTTTTGAAGAAAAAAATAACATTTCTATTAATGTATATGGATTAGAAATCATAAATCCTAAAAAGGGGTATGAAGTAATTGGTCCACTTTATTATTCATCGAATAAAAAAAATCAACATGTCAATTTATTGTTAATAAGTGATAACGATGAAAAAACTTTTCATTATTGCTATATTAAAGATTTATCAAAATTAGCTTCTACACAAATGTCTAAACATCACGGAAAAAAATATATTTGCGACGGTTGTTTACAATATTTCCCTACAGAAGAAAATTTATTGCAACACAATAGCTATGATTGTGATCATTTACAAATTAACCTACCTTCTAAAGAATTAATAAAAGATAAGTTTGGAAACTATTCATATGATAATATTTTGAAATTTGTAAATTATCATAAACAAATGAAAGTTCTTTTCGTGGTGTACGCAGATTTTGAATGCATTTTAAAGCCTTTAAATAATTACAATGTTGACAAAAATCCTAATACTTCATGCACCTTAAAACAATATGAACATATTCCACATTCATTTGCCTATTACATTAAATGTTCCTTCGACCATAATTATTCTAAATTTGAAAGATATAAAGGTCAAAATTGTGATACATTATTTATAAATTCTTTAGAAAGAGACGTGTATAACATATACAATAAATTTTTAAAGGTTCCTAAAAAGATGATGCCATTGAACGAACTGGACAAAATTTTTATCATAACTATAAAACAGTTTGTCATATTTGTAATAAACCTCTTTTAAATGACAGAGTTGCAGATCATTTTCATATAACTGGTCTTTATAGAGGTCCAGCTCATTCACTCTGCAACATAAATTACAGAATACCTAACTTTATTCCAGTTATATTACATAATTTGCGAAATTATGATTCTCATCTATTTCTTAAAAAATTATGCTTAAACAAAGAACAACTAACAGTTATCGCACAGAACAAGGAAAAATATATTTCATTTGAAAAGCTTATTCATGTGGATAACTATTTTGATAAAAAGACACAAAAGGCTAAGAAAAAAATATATCGTTAAGGTTTATTGATTCTTTTCAATTTCTATCCCATTCTTTATCAAAACTCTCTGAAAGCTTAAAAGATGAACAATGTAAAGAAATAAAAAGAAATTTCAATGATGAAGAAAAATTTAAACTTATTCGCCAAAAAGGTGTATTTCCTTACAATTATATTGATGATTATTTAAAGTTAGAAGAAACAACTTTACCTCAGAAAGAGCAATTTTATAATACTTTAACGGATGAGCACATCAGTGATGCAAAATATCAAAAAGCTGTAAAGGTTTGGCAATTGTTTAAATATGAATCTCTTGGTCAATACTCCGACCTTTACTTACCCTCTGATACTTTACTTTTGGCAGATATTTTTGAAAATTTTAGAAGCACTTGTTTATCCACATATAAGCTCGATCCAGCTCATTTTTACACTTTTCCAGGTTTGTTATTGTTAACAGATCCAGATATGATACACTTTTTCAAAAAAAGCGTTCGCGGTGGTGTGAGCTCTTGCATTTGTAGAAAATCTGAAGCTAATAATCCATTTCTTTCAAATTTTGATCCTTTAAAGCCAACTAAATACATAATTTATTATGATGCAACAAATTTGTATGGTTATGCAATGTCACAGCACATTCCAACGGGAGATTTTGTTTGGTTAACAAATAAAGAAATCAACGATTTAAATATTATGAATATTTCTAAAAAATCTAATAAGGGATATGTTTTAGAAGTTGATTTAGAATATCCTACAAGTCTACATTCCTATCACAACGATTTTCCGTTTTGTCCTGTCCAATTTAAATGATAAATCAAAATATGTTATTTATTATCAGTTATTAAAACAATGTTTGGAACATGGACTCAAGTTGACTAAAGTTCATAGAGTTTTACAGTTTTCTTAATCTGATTGGTTGAAAAAATATATAGACTTGAATTCAAGATTAAGAAATGATTCAAAGAATGAATTTGATCGTAATACTTACAAGTTGGCAAATAATAGTATTTATGGCAAGACTATGGAAAACGTGGATAGGAGAATTGACGTAAGACTTGTTAGAGAGTGAGAAAAAAATAGAAGAAAAATGGTGCTGAGAATTTAATTGCAAAACCATATTTCAAGGACTTAACAATATTTTCTGAAAACTTGGTAGCTATTCAAATGCAAAAGATTCAAGTTACTTACAATAAACCAATATATGTAGGCTTCTCAATACTAGATATATCTAAAACTGTCATGTATGATTTCTTTTATAATTTTTTAAAACCTCTTTATCAGGAAAATATTTCACTTTTATACACCGATACCGATGCGTTCATTTTAGAAGTCACAACTCCAAATATTTATTCTGACATGATAAAAAATATTCACAAATTTGATACATCTAATTATGAATTTGGTAATATTCATGAAATGCCTATCACAAAGTCAGTAATAGGAAAATTCAAAAATGAATATGCTGGTGAACCCATTACTGCTTTCTTTGGTACTAGAGCAAAAGCATATTGTATTAAAACGGAAAATAGTTTAACAAAAAAAGCAAAGGGTGTTAAGAAAAGTGCCATTAAAAAGCAGTTGGATTTTATTCATTATAAAGATGTTGTTGAAAATCATTCTAAAACCTTTTGTTAAATGTATGTTTTTCGATCTAGACAACACACAGTTTTCACCGAATTAATTAATAAATTGGCTTTGAGTTCTGAAGATAATAAGCGGTATAAAATTCCCTATAGTTTTAATACATTAGCTTGGGGACACCAAGATATTGCTTTGTATCAATGGAATGCAGAACATGAAGATTTAGATATATTTATGTAGATATTATAGGGTATTTAAATTTGTTGTTTTTGAAACCAAAGTTAGTCTTCATAAGCCTTTCACAAAATGTGCTTAGAAACTTTTGACAAAGAAATTGATAACAGTTATTTTAAAACATATGAAAAACGACTTTCCACTTTTAAGAAATGGAAAGGAAGATTGAGACCAGAAGTGTTGGCTGGAGCTGGCTTTTACTATATTTCAATCAATGATATTTGTAAATGTTTTTATTGTGGTATTGACATTTTTGATTGGTTAAGTTATGATGATCCTATTGTGGAGCATAAGAAATTTGCTAGGAATTGTGATTTAAATAACTGTTTATGGAAAAATAGGAATCAAATAATTGTAACCATTCAAAATAAGTCTTCAAGCTACGCATTTTATATAGTATTATTAATAATCCTTATTTATGAACTTTTACATATCTTTAAATTAAGTATTTTATTGTTATTTTTTTACAACTGCTTTTGCTTTCGTGGTGAAAGTATCTGCTTAATGTTAATAAATTTGGAATATAATTATTAATTTGTTTCAATGACTATCAGTAGATCGTAATTCATTCTTCTTTATTTTATTTTCCAAAATATTTTTTATGTTCATCATCCCCCTGGCGTAACACAGTGTGAAATACGTTTTTCTAATAAAACAGACGTCACCCTAAGTAAATATTGTAAATTTATGAAAATTGGATTAAAAAACAATGGTACAATTAGTTGGATGGAACGAATAAATAGAGATGAAAATGCAAATAAATTTTTTAAAATTTTGTATCATTATCCAAATCGATCTATTTTTGATACAAATTGGATCGAAAGGTTAGAGTTTAAAAATAATCAGTTACAAATTATAGCCTCCAACTGTACCAATTATTATGACGGATTCAAAAATTATTACTTTTTCATCATTAGTGTTACATTAAACTTTGCATTATTTTTATACATTACCATTTTAATTATTTATCTTTATTACAAATTTCAAACTGGAAATCTATTTTTTCATTAATCCATTTTATTCGAAACTTTAAAGAAACTGGGGATGAGAATATTAAAGTACAAGAATAACGCAATTTGTTTCAGTCTCGTTTAGTCATTATGAACAACGCCGTGGTTCATAAGCCTTTAGAAACGCTTCTTAATTCAAAAATTTATTTTTTAAATAATTCTTTGTCAAAATTTGTTCTTGTTGGCATTAGTTTAAATGATTTTTCTCCAAAAATTGTAATTGGTGGAAAAACTGGATTTTTAATCGCACTAACCGAAGAAAATTGGAAAGACATTTGTGTTCATCAAGGAATTATTGTAAACAATTTCTACTTTCCTCAAGTTGATCAAACCAGTGTGAAGATAAACAACATTCATCTGCAGGTCCAGAAAATAAATGATATCCCTGTACTGCAAATTACAAAAGGCCCACACTTCATATACTTAGGACAAGAGTCTTTGGACAATTTGTGGCGATTGAAGGAAATTATTGATTATAGATTATCTATAATTAAAAGGCAAGAATTCAATACATATTTCAAAATATTTCAAAATAATATTTCAGCTGATTGTGGCGACTTGTGTACGCATGTTTATAATATAATAAGTCCAACACGAGATCCTAACAGTGAAAATGTTTCAACTAGGATGGAATTACTTGCTTTATATCCTGAACAAATTGAAGCAAAATGGAACAAAAAGAAAATATTACGAAGAAAACAATGAAAATGGATCAAAAAGAAAATATTACAAAGAAAATAATATCTTTTCTGGAAGAGAACAATAAGGTGCATGTGTTAGTGAAGTGGAGCTTTGCTTACAGACAAGCCCGTAGGAGTAACTTTCAGATGTGGTACTTAGATAGACTCCGTTTTGAAAAAAGAATAAATGATTGTAAACTTATTCTAGATTCGGTATTATCTGAGGAACATAGAAATAAAATATATTTGACACCTTTTAATAAAAATTGTATTTGATGTTTTACTTAATAAAATTTTAATTTCTTAAATGTGAATTTTATTTTAAATTAATTAGCACATAAGAGTAGGTACTTTTCAGACATTGTAATTTGTATCAGCTAAAGCATAAAGTGAGGAACAGAAATAAAACAAATTTAACTAAAATTTAATTACAATTTAATTAAACAATATTTTTTTTATCAACCCATGTATTATATTTTTTATCAAGTCCTAACCATTTCACAAACTTTGTTTCCTTTCCTTCTCAAAATTTTCTCAATAAGATACACATCGGTATGCTTTACTTTTAGTAATTCTTGCTCATAAAAACCACGCAGAATGTCCTGATTATCTTCGTCTCGAATTAAATATGTCCAGGGGTTTGTCATCTTAACTTCTTTAATGTGGAATATCTCATTTGACCAATTTGGTGTGTAACCTTTCGAAAATGCCTCTCGATGCTTGCTTATGCGTACGTGATCACCCACTTTAAACCTTGGAGATTTTATATCTAACGGTTTAGCATGGGTAAATGCAGATTTCAAGATTCTCTTTTCATTTGTTTTATTTACTTGTTTTGGCTTCATTCCTATTGAAGAATGTTTTGTATTGTTATATTCTTTTACAATATCCGCTAATATATTAAACCATTTGTAATTTCCTTGAGTGCTAAATATTTTCCACATATTTTTCTTTAAAGTCCTGTTCACTCTTTCTACTATACTAGCTTTCAAATTGGAAAACGTGCTATAATGGTTAATTCGAAATTGTTGCATCAAATTTTGAAAATTTACATTGAAAAACTCTCTCCCTCTGTGTTTTTTTGCGGAGTTTTTGCACTGATTAATATTGTTTCATTGCCGCTGTTACGTCTTTTCCAGATTTAGATTTTACCGGTTCGGCCCAAACATACTTAGAAAATACATTTATGGTAATCAAGATATATTTAAATCCCTTATTAAATTTGGCATAGGGTAACTTCAACAAAATCAGCTTGAAAAAGATCATTTAACCCTTTCACCACCACCTTTCTGCGTTTGTAGTTTTTTCTAGCAAGTTTATGTAATTCATTAACGACTTGTTGTTTATTGATTGACATGACAACAAACTTGTTTATTCAATTTAAAGGAAGTTCAATTTCTATGTTTTGTAATAATTCGAAATATAACTTTTTTCTTCCAAAGAGAGTTGGTCAATTGTTCTACTTTTAAGAATGCTATTTTGATTTCTTTTTTTTTCATCATCTAACCTTTTTATAAAAGTTCTTAATTGTTTAACCTTTTCCTTGTGTTTTTCAATTATTACTTCTCTTATATTTGTTTCCATTATTTTATTAATTTTGTTGATATCATCACTTAATTTTTTGTCTTCCTTTTTAACATGTTCATTTAAAAATTTCAAATCTTTACTTATTTGGTTTAGCGTTAGCAACTGTTTATTAACGTTTTCAATTGAGGTATAACATCTTTTAATTTGGTTTTCATACTTTAAAAAATTTTCATCAAAAACCTTAGGCTTGGAAATGCAGGTTGGTTTCCACATCGAAAAGAAGGTGATAAAATTTTAGTTGATAATGATGGAAAATTTTCTTATAAAAAGAAAAAGACTAAACAACAGTTCAGTATCAAATCCAACACCAACAAGTTAAGACGAGATAATCGTAAATTTCTCACATCTTTGGGTTTCACTGTTTTAAAATAATGAACATATTAAACGTAAACGAAAAGCTTTATGTAGACAATTCCATCGTTAGTTCAGAGCTTCACACATATCAACCATATATTTCTTCAAAATTCAATTACAATGATGAAATAAGGATCCCAATTCAAGAACTCGATGCTTGCATTCTACCATCAGATAGTTTACTTTATATTTAAATTAACTAATACAGAAGATAAATATAAGAAAGAATTGCTATTTATTAACAATAGTATAGCCTTTTTGTTCAGAGAAATCCGCTATGAACTAAACAGAATTACTATATATTCAATAAGACATATTGGATTAGCATCAACCTTAAAAAGCTACCTTTCCCACAATACCAACGAAAGTTTAAAACTGGAAAATGCAGGTTGGTTTCCACATCGAAAAGAAGGTGATCAAATTTTAGTTGATAATGATAGAAAATTCTCCGTATCCATACCACTAAAAATGCTTTTAGGATTTTTTGAAGATTACAGAAAAATTATTATGAATATGAAACAGGAATTAGTTTTTATTAGATCAACTGATGATTTAGATGGTGTTATCTTCAAAGAAGATCCGGCACACCCTGTTAGTGCTCCTGACACTCCATTGGTTACTTTCGATAAAATTTATTGGAAAGTTCCTCATATTCTAGTTGATATGCCACAACAACTTGCTCTATCAAAAATATTAGAATCAAATAAAGATATATTGATAGGATTCAGGAGTTGGGAATTTGTTGAATATTCTTCTCTAACCGAAACAACCTGTCACACATGGCCGGTAAAAACAACTAGTAAACTAGAAGCTCCTCGTCATGTTGTGATTGGCTTTCAAGAAAACAGAAAAGGGAAAATTGCTAAAGATATGAGTAAATTTGACAATATTACCTTGTCAAATATTAGAGTATTTTTAAATTCTGAAAGATATCCTTATCACGATTTGTACTTAAATTTCGAAGAAAACAAATTTTCTGCTTTATACGAAATGTCTGCCAACTTTAGACAGTCTTACTATTGTGTTCCAAATGAACCCATTTTTAATCCTGAACAATTCAAAAACATTAGTCCTATTACACATATTGATTGCTCCCATCAAAAAGAAACAATTCAAACGGGATCCGTAGTAATGAGAATTGAATTTGAGACACACAACGCAATTAAAAAAGATACTTCTGCTTATTGTCTTATTTTACATGACAAATTATTTAGCTACAACCCTCTTACTAAAATTGTGAAACAATTATAAACTTTATCCCCACTCTTTTCATATTTCGATTTAATTTAAAGGGATTTTCAAAAGCTTTTAGTTTTAGTCATGACATCAAAACTACGACAACAAATTGAAAAATTAATTTTTAAAATTAATCAACTGAAAGAAGAAATTGCAAATAATTCAAGTAAAAAAATTCTCATTAAAAAATTTGCTGCTTTGAAAATATGAGATTGGTTGTGGATATTCAAGAATTCAAGGATGAAAAAAATAAATTTATACCAAAAGAGCTTGCAGCTTTTGATGGTTATGAAATGACTCATTACATTTTTAAAAAGCCTTTTCCAATGGAGTTTCTTTCACCTGATTGTCACAAGCAGGCGGTATGGCTAATGAAAAATCATCATTGTATACATTGGAATAATGGATTTACTCCATTACATCATTTCCCAAAAATAATTGAAACACTTACGAAGAAAGCAGATTTTGTTTTATCGAGAAATATCCTAAAAAGCCTGTGATTGAAATAGATGAACAACCAGCGCTTAAGCTAATGGAACCAAAATGCTTCTATCATTCAAAATCGCCTGGTATGTGTGCTTTGACAAATGTGTTATTTTTATATGACAATTGTTTTATGAATGAATAAAAATATAAAAAAACTTAATTACATTTTTACTTTGCATTAACTAACCATGATTGAATACAATTAATATGATACCTTAAATCTAATTTTCTACATTCATTTAAAAGTTCATACATTTTTATATTTTAAATAATCATTACAAAATTTAGCCGCTAATTTACATTGTTCCATTCGATCTATATTCTTAACGTATGCTGACAAATCTTGTGTTTCTGCGTCTTCTTCGCCTACAATTGATAAATATTGGAAGTATGCAGCAGATATAATAAACTCTTCATACATTTCAGTAACCACTTGCTCCATTGTGAATATTATTAAATGTATTCTTCCTTTTCAATTTCTTGAAGAATAGTAACCTCGTCAATAAATTGCTAATAAGTCTTTTAAATAGTAACCAAAGCCAATATCTTTTAGATCTTGAATAAGTTGAAAAAAATTTAATGTTTCAAAGTATTTGTAGCAAAGATTACTAAATTTGTCCTCTAATAATTTAACTGCAATCAGCAACTCAGCCGTTTAATTTATTTAACATAATATCTTGAATATGTGGGGGGACGTCTCTTGCGAATAGGATTAACTTTTCTTGATGATGCCTGCTTTTTATCTTCGTATAATTGAAACCTCTTTTGGGTTGCAATAATAGCAGGTATAAATTGGCAATCTTCTCCTATAAATTCTATTAGGTGGCTTAATTCTACTACAAAGTATGATTTCCCAAATGTATTGAAAAACGTAGTAAGGCTTATAATTCCTTTTAAATAATCATCACAACAGTCAGTTGCTTCCAAATAATCTCCCTTCAGTGTATAAAACAGCTTGGTGTATTCATCTTTCGAAATCACTTCAAAGAAATTGAGATATTTAACTTTTAACTGTCTAATAGATGTAGCTAATTTTTCGCGATTACACATAATTCACTTCTTGCTTGACACATTTTTTCTTTTTGTTTTATACACAATTGGTGGAAAAATTCAAAAATAACTTTTTACGCAACTCGAGCACAGCTTAGTAAATGTGCTACTAAAATGATCTTGATGCACCTATTTATAAGACTTAAGAACGAAAATCAAATGTGGGAGGACAAAGAGAAAAAATTAAAAATATGATGCGAATGAGAATAAAAGGGGATTATTTTAACTACTAAAACAAGTACGAGATACATATTATAAATAGCAAAACAGAGCCTTGGGTACTCTACTCAATACATCATAGTTCTCCAACAGACATTCATTGATTCGGACTTTGAAGCTCCTTCTCTGTAAGAAAACTGAAATCCATCTAGCAGGGTGTATTATAAATATTGTTATATTTTCTTCTTTATTTAAAGTTGCATCTGTAAGTATTTTGTGTATGATAGTATATAGGGTGTCCTAGATGGGAATGTACTCTAAGGGAGCTCATAACCATAAGAGATTTAGCAATGATTAATTTATAGAAAAGTTCCGCAATTTTTTTTTTAATTACTTTCCATTACTCAGAATCAACCATTATGTGTTTATGCATTATAATTAATTTTGGAAGTAGAGTTAAAACAAAACAGAGGTGCAACATGTTAATGTCATTTATTTATAACATTTCTGCCTTTTGTAATTTTTTTGTGTTTATATTGGATTTTATAGTTTGTATTTTATACCATTTGTAGTTAATAAATAAATTTTAGTTTTGTCCAACAGTTCTATATATGTGTAACGAACATTTTGCAAAATCTAGGTTTAAGAATAATAATAGCGATAGATATGTTAATATACAATAGTAAATAAGACACATACATCTGGTGCACGACTTATATTTAAAGTTAAAAATTGATTAATAATTATATTGTTTAATAAATTGTCTAATAACATATTTATTAATGAAGTATACAACCAATATACATTTTAAAAAAGACTTCTAATTTTGAAATAAAACAATCGAGATTTCAAGAAAAATGAGTATTTATTTTCTTACGAAGTATGTGATTTTTCTATTTGCTATGAGACATTTGGTGGATCTAAAGGAAAAACGGCCTTCATTTATGAATGACCCTGTATCTTTATTACCAAATGATAATTAACACAAGGTCAATAAAAAGGACGAAACTTAGGAAAAAGATATAAATATATATTTTTTAATTCGCATGTTTTTTGTTTATTGATGCCTATTTTAAAATATAAACAAATTTTTAAAATTATGCCATCATTTTTTGATTATATGGTTTAAATTGAATTTAGGGATAAGTCAGGATACGGTGTCAAATTGAGGCAAAAATACTGTACATGACTATTTCTTTTTCCCTAGGAATTTTATGCGTTATTGACTTATCTCGGAAATTAAAAAACCGTTTAGGTTTTTGAACCATATTTTTAAAGAATTATCCCATAATTTGGAAAAATAGATTTTTATTTTATGGGAATATATTTCCCAGGTTTGGTCCTTTTTATTTGCCCTGTATTGTCAAAAAAGTGCTAATTAATACCCTACAAAGTTAGAGGGTGATATATACATGAAGGCCATTTTTTCTTTAAGTCCATCAAATCTAAAAATTATTAGAATTGGGCGTATTTAGTTTTAACAGATTCCCGACAGATGGCGAACCGAGGTATGGCGCTGCAAACTTTACAACAACTCGAAGCAAGGCAGTGTTAGTGAATTTTTAAGAATATTATAATTTGTAGTATATGTCTATCCAATTGTATATTTTATAAAAAATACTTAAGAAAATTAAACAAAATAATTTAAATATTAATATCAGAGGTGTTTACTTAGATACTTTTTTGTACGGTGTCATTTAATATAAATTACTGTCACATGTTTTTTTTACCACCACCTGTATACACACATAAAAATTATAATGAGTAGTCGGTTAATAACGTTTTATTAATACTGAATATTCCTTTTTCGAAAAAATGTCAAGTAAAATACTAGATTTTGAGGTTGCACATTTTCATGGCCGCCCTGTACACATAAAATTACATAACGGGATAGCAAAAGAGATACCTTTTAGCAAATGGGGTTATATATCTATTACACACTTCAATGCTTTTGTTTGAAAAGGGTATTTAAAAAAATGTGAATATAATTATATACACTCGCTGCCTTTATGGTCTTTATATCTGTGTTTTCTTTTTATGATATTATTACAAAAAAACGGGAGAAAGGATTTTAAATCAAAATATATGGGACCACCAGAGAGACGTCCACTACAATTTGACGTTTGACTCATCAAAATCGGCCCAGCCTTTTAGACAATATGCGCGACCAAACATAAAAAAACATACATACAGGTCGAATTCAGAAACTCCTCCTTTTTTAAAGTCGGTTAAAAAGGGCAAAATCAAAAGAGTCCTTCGTACATGTACAGGGTATTTCTCCATCTTTAGACTTTAACTACGGCCTTTGTTATAAGAGATCGAAAAAAAGTGTTAAATACGAAAGTTGTCGGAAACTGTCCTAAACCGCCAGGAAATAATTTTTATTGAAACAAATGAACATCGCAATGCTACTAAAAACATAAACTTGATATTTTTTTTAAATGGGACACCCTATATTTCGATAGAGAATATTTTTCTGATTTCAAAAATGTATAATATGTCTATGTTTGGATCAGTAGTTTTTGAAATATTTACGTTTAAAAATCTCTATAATATCAGATTTTGGTTTACGAAATCACAATTGGTATGGACAAAAAAACAAAACAAAGCGAAAGATTCAATCGTCTTTAATATTAATTTGACAAGCAATAAACAAATGATAATTTATATATATATATATATATATATATATATATATATATATATATATATATATATATATATATATATATATATATATATATATATATATATATATATATATATATATATATATATATATATATATATATATATATATATATATATATATATATATATATATATATATATATATATATATATATATATATATATATATATATATATATATATATATATATATATATATGTCGCATATACCTAGTTGTCTCGTCAGTAAATATTAATAATAAATAAATTCCTTAAAATAATCACGTATTTTGAGAACTAAAACAAATTATTCCTATCAGCTGACAAGCTTTTACACAGGATTGTAAAAGATCATATCAAAACCACATGTTTTCGATCGATAGAAAATGCAGATGAAATAAGCATAAAAATAAAAGTATTGTCTCTCTTTTTCTTTCTTGTTGGTCTTTCTTTTGACATATCAGCAAGCTAATACCAATAAATTCAGATGGTTGTTCGGTTGGAAAATACAGGGTAGCTTGGATTAGGTCAGATTTAATAATATGTTTTTAATCTTGTTCAAATACTGATGGATAGAATGCTGTTTTAACCCTATTTGTAATTTGACAAATTAAAATTTGCAACGTTTAGAGGATTTCTGTACCAACATTATTTTCTTGAAAAGGAAAAAGTTGTTTTTTATAAATAATGTTTTGTAATGTAGAAAATGAGATTACCATGTTTACTATGTTTGGTAATACTGTACGATAGAAGCCATTTTGTAAACTTGAAAAGGGCTAAAGAAAAAGCTTTTCTTTTTAACACCAAGTTTCATCGACGAAGGAAGCGTCGGATGTTCTGATCTTTTTTTTATGATTATTACCTAAATTCCATCTCAAATAGGAGATCCGTTTTGATGACGTAAAGTTTGAAGATTATGATTTGGTAAATTTTGGATTTCACGTTTATGGCCTGAATTTCAATTTTTGTGCTAATTTTTTCCACGTGCCACTAACATAGGCTATCTTAAAATTGGTACTCGTCAAGCATTTTTTTACCCTCGTAAATAGATTGAGGGTTTTGGTTTAAGATTGAATCTTTGAAGTTCAATTAGTTTTTTTTTAACTTTAAAGACTAGCTACTAGCAGAGTTTGTTATGCTTCCCAACTGCTATTTTTTAATGAAATTTGGAACTTTTGTTTTTGATGTAGTAGTAGTAGATTGCCATAAGCACAGGTATTTGTTTTGTAAGGGTCATACTACAGTTCTTAATCTAAACGTCATATGTGACTTTGTTTTGTTTTAAATAACCAAATTTTATTTGTGTGACTCTAAAGCGACAAGTACCATGTACTTTTCTTGGGATTAATATTTATTTTGGGAGAGTCATACCTTACTTAGTGATTCATTTTACAACAAAATCTTTTTTATAATATTTGACTTGATTCTTATTTATATCTTGTAATCTAATTGTTATTATTCTAGATTCGTTAAGATAATGAATAAGCTTCTGGGTTTTGTTCATACCTACCCCTAGTCAAATAATGTAGGTTATGATTTCAGTTATTGTAATCATAAATAAACTTAAACTCAGTTAGCGAAAACTTAATTCCTTCATTTCTTGTTGGGATACTACTAAGCTCCCTGCTAGATGAAATTAGGTTAACAATTTTTCTTTTCTCTTCAGAATATTTTTTTTTCTTTTTCTTGAGGATGTCATTAACATTACTTAGACAATAAAAGTAATTTGTTTCCAACGTGTTGGTTTTTAATTGGTCAAGATTAGTATATACCTACTGATAGTGGTAAAATTCAATATAATTTTTTTCCCAAGTTTTATTTATCCTACATTAAAAACTGGTGCCGCACAGATTAAATATTAGATCATAGTAAGAGATTAGTGATACGAAGGTATAGACAGAGAAAGAAAAATTCGAACCTACTCGACTAGAACTAGCAATAGTCATCATTAGGGGATAATATTGGGGCGCTATTAGGTAAACTTATTACGTGTAGTGACTAACCTATCTTATTTCTTTACCACCCTCCTAGTAAACCATAACATGTCAATTGGGCATCTTTAAGGAATTAAATGTTAGGCTGGCGCTCAAAGGTATTCTTTCTCAGTTGGCTACTTCTTTAAATTGCCTTTGTCTTTGGATATTTTGCAGGCATTTTATTTACCATTTTCGATGATTGATTTTGTATAGGGGTAATAAGTATTTCACATTTTTTGCACATCGGAGTATATTTGACTTCCATTTTTTTATTAATTTAAGTTAGTAACATTTATTAAGTAAAATGTATGTAGGTGTCCACAGATTTGTTAAAGATGAATTGGAATACGAAGTTAAAAATAGTGGTATTACTCCAACGGGTATACAGGAGAGTCTAGGCGAAGATGTTTAAAATTTTTATTAGAGTTAGAGAAATCAGGTTACACAATTCAATACTCGTTAGTTCTTGATTTTAAGGATGAAATTTCTATATATGTGCGCAAACTTAGCGTAGTGAATGATTTATTTCAACTTTTTCTGGAACAAGTAAACAAAGTTTGCAAATAGATACAAAAATTGCATATTTACTTAGTAGCTTAATAGAATATCAGATTCTGGTAGGGATTAAAGAAACATGTTGAACTTTATTAATCGAGTTAACTTCTTCTTTAGCAGAGTATGAAACTTAATCTAAAAAATGAGGTGTACGAATGAAGGCGGAGACTCCACTGGATCCAAATTTTGATACAAATATTTCGACAACTCTTCTTGCGAGTCCCAGTAATATTAGTAATCTACAAACGCCTAAATCTAAAAGTGTTCCCGTATATATGTGGGACTTGAAATTTTCAGGGAATTGAGAGTTAAGTTTTAGTGCATTTTTACAAAGGGTTGAAGAATTTTCAAAATCTAAGTGTGTTTCAAAAACAGAGTTATATCATTCACCTTCAGATTTATTTGAATCACATGCCCTTTATTCCTACCATTTAACATTAAAATATGCAGTAGAGAGAAAAAGGGACGTGAAATTTTTGAATATTTTCAAACTTCATTGACTGGAGGTCAATTGGGTGTCTACAAGACATACATGAAGGTTTGTCGTGTATATTATTTGCCAGGTAGGAATGCAACTGTGGCAAAGTTTGTAAAACATTATCTTATTTATCAGAGAATTTATCCGGAACAAAAATTTCTTGCAGGGCTTATGCGTGAAAACTTGATACCAGAACGTTGTTAGCAAGTAATAAGCATGTACGCGTTTTGACCTTTGCAAAAAAGTAAACGTGGAAATATGTATATTTTTGTAGCAGCATATATTTTTTATAAATTTAATTACTTTCTAACTCTTAGGAAAGCAAATTCCAATAATATAACAAATTTATTAGAGGTACGTATGGTACTCCAGAGTATATTCGGTACGGTATTCCGGAGTATATTCGCTGTGATTACGGTGTTCAGTTTATGAGTAAAGAATTTCAAAATTTAACAGACAAAACTGGAGTCCAAACAATTTTTGATCGAAATTATCACCCATCACCAAATGTTGAAAGAGTGGACAAGATATTAAAATCAAGGTGTCAGCATTTACCTCCGAAAACCAACGAATCTGGGATGAACATTTATTTGCGTTAGCTTGTGCAATTAATACAGCGATAACAAATTCATTTTTCATCGATTTCATTAAAGAATGCCAATCTACAGGCTATTTTGAAATTGGCAGTCATTTTTGATTGAAATAAATCTGAAGCTGAATGTTTTTAAAACACACCTAGATTTTGAAAGTTCTTGAACCTCTTGTAAAAATGCATTTAAACTTAACCTTGAATGCACTGAAAATTTCCCACTTATAAAAGGAATACTTTTAGATTTAGACGTTTGTAAGTTACTAATATTACTAGGACCAGCAGGAGAGGTTGTCGAAATATTTGTATCAAAATTTGGATCAAGTGGAGTCTCCGATTCTGCAGTTATACTTGTTTTTTTTTTTTTTTTACTTTCCTACTCTGCTAAATAAGAAGTTAATTCGATTAATAAAGCTGAACATGTTTCTTTAATCCTTATCAGATATTTTACTAAGCCTACTAAATAAATATGCACTTTTTGTATCTATCTTTAAACTTTGTTTACTTGAACCAGAAAAAGTAGAAAATAAACCATTCAATTCAGTAAGTTTGCGCTGACATATGGAAATTTCCTTCTTCAAATCAAAAATAAGCCTTGAATTATGTTACCTGATTTCTCTAACTAATACAAATCATAAACATTTCCGCATAGACTCTTCTGTACTCGTAGGAGTAATATCCCTAACCTTAACTTCATATTTCAATTCATCTTTAACTAATCTATCGATACTTATATACATTTTAACTGTTACTAACTCAACATAGAACGGAAGTTTTCACCTCTTTGGTAAATTAAAAAAATCCTAATTCTTGAGATTAGACCGTGTCAAATTGGAATTATTATCCGATGTTTCGCCTTTGATTCTTCAGGGATCTTTACTTCCCGAAATCCGAAAGTTGAATGTTCAGTGTTTAGACCTCGTGGAGTAAATATTTCTGAAGATGCCTAGTGCACTCAAAGGCGAAACATATAATAATAATACCAATTTGACACGGTTTAATCCCAGGAACCATGATTTCTTGTTACTAACATAAATTAATTAAAAATTCCAAAATCAAGGTTTTCAATAAATAAAGTCAAATCCGGTTCAAATATATTCCGATGTGGAAAAAATATGAAATACCTATTACACCTATACAAAATCAATCATCAAAAATGTTTCATAAAATACCTTCAAAATACCCAAAGACAAAGGCAATTGAAAGAACTAGCTAACTGAGAAAAAATACTTTTGGGAGCCAATCTAGCAAACGATATTTTCTTGTTTTATTTTAATGGACCGACCTACAAAACTAACCAAAACCTAAATTTTCAAATAGTTTTAAACATTTTTTTATATATAATACCCCATACTCATACCAAATACTTTTTGAGATATATATCTATTTAAACTATGCGATTACATTTTTATAATTTAGACTGGTAAACGATAAATATTACATTTCTGATCTATGGTGGCTGTGAAACAAAGGATCGTCACAGCTGCCTTACCTTGTAATTCCGAAGGTACAGGATAATTATTATTGTTAATATATTTTGTTCGACATCTATTTAGGAATAAAATACTTTTTATTCCAGGACTGATTACTAATGGAATTAAAGCTATATAACAAATAAAATATTAGTAAATTCATTTTGCCCCAAAAGTTTCCTCGTTATGATTTTTTTCTTTTATCAGGAATACTGAAATTTGGCCCATTTTAATTCCGCACATAATCATTTAGTAACAAATATATAGTCTTTTCAAATATTTTTATTGAACGCTAATTTGTTCTACCATTCCTACCAATATTTTATCGGTTTTTACCTATACCACACATGATTTTTGGGCATAATTTAAAATAGATTGAATACGTATCTAATTTTGTGTTGACTTCGTAAGCGTTTATCGTTATACCCCATTTAATTTTTTCTGCAAAATTTAAAGTTAAATTGAATAAAAATATTTTTTACGTTGATTTTTTAAAGAACTTATTTATTATTTATTTATAATCGTACCACAATTTTACCAATTTATATCTATGACACACTAATGCTTGCACAAAATTTTAAATTAATCTAATAAGAAGTTTTTCAGATTGTTTTTTTAACATTTTGTTAGGCCCACATGTTGTTTTTCTATCTTGGATTTATACCAAAATTTTACCAGTTCATTCCTATGTAACACTTTATTTTTGTGCAAAATTTTAGGTAAACCGAATAATCAGTTTTTTAATATTTTTTTTTTAATTTCCCTCATGGACCGCCATAATGAATTTTTACCAAAATATTACCAGGTCATTCCCATATGTCCCTTAATTTTTTACCAAAATTTAAAGTCAAAAGTTTTTTAGCTACGCCGCGAACTGACAGACAGAGCAACGCAATTGAGAAAAAACATATTTCTGACATCTTGGGATGATAAAACATTAAATTATGTGAATCTTGGGGAGTGTTTTTCTTTTCACGATATAAAAATTTTATTTGGCAGCAATTTTGTTCTGCCATCTTGAATGCGTACCACAATTTTACCAGTTCATCTCTATACTACAATTAATTCTTGCACAAAATTTGAAATTGACCTATTAAGTAGATTTTCAGGCTGAATTTTTAAGTATTTTATTAAACCGCTCTTTTGTTTCGCCAAAGTTACGCCGTACCAACATATTACCAGTTCATTCCTACGTAATACTTAATTTTTGTGCAGAGATAAATTGTATCAATAATTTTTTATTAATATTTCTCTAGGCCGTCATTTTGTTCCGCCATATTGGATTTTTTCCAAAATGTTACCAGGTCATCTCCATGTGACCCTTAATTGTTTACTACAATTTGAAGTCAATTGGATAAGTAGTTTTTTAGCTATGCCGCAAACAGACAGAGAAATAGACAGACCGACGCGACGGAATCGAGAAAACATGTTCTAGATATCTAGGGCCGTTGAAACGTAATACTCGCTAATATGGCTCGTTACAAATTAGAAAACTTCCTACATCTGTAGCTTTGTCTATGTTCATTGAGACAAATCTGACTAGAGAACAATATAATAAAATAAGAAGAAGAGATATAGATCGCTTTCCATCATATAAACAAAATCAATTGGCCAAAAAGGAATGCTACCCAGAAAAGGCTTCTTTTAATATATCCGAAACTATGGCCGAAGTAAGACTACAAGAACTTTTGGATCATACTGCTCGAAGAATAATACAGTCACAAAGTGAAGTTTTATTTATTGTATTTTTTTTAAACCGTGAAGCAATTGATGCAAACATTTTCATTACGTCCTTAGTACCTTTGCAACTTTATTCTAAGAACTCAGACATAGAAAACATATAATATGGCAAAATAGAAGATGCTTATTCACAAGGTTTTACCGACCCATTAAATTTCAATTTTTACACGAAACCGCAGATTTGTCAAAATTAGAAAAAGCGTACATCGATGATCAAATCAATAAATTAGAACTTAGTATATGTAATGTAGAAGGAATGCAGCGTCAAGTTAGACACGTTATGTTATTTACAATGGTGGATGGTAAAATGTTGCATGCAGTAACCGATACAACATCCACACAACGATGTAATGTTTGTGGTCTCTCGTCAAAAGATTTTAATAACTTAAAAAAAGTTTTGAATACTCATCCTGACATAAATACATTTAAATTTGGTATATCTGTACTTCACGCATGGATCAGATTCTTGGAATGCGTTTTGCATATCGCTTACAAATTACCACTGAAGACTTGGCAGGCGCGTGGCAAAGCCAACAAGGATTTAATTACCAAAACTAAAAAGTAAATTCAAATTAAATTCAAGAATACAATGGGTTTGATTTTGGATAAGTCTAAACAGGGTTAGACGGAAATACTGCGAGACGCTTTTTCCATGACCCTTAAGAATCAGCTAGGCTCGCAGGAATTAGTGCTGATCTTATTAAAAAATTTAAAATATTACTTCATACTTTAGCTAGTGGTCATAACACAATGAAAAGTTTCAAAAATACACCTTTTACACCGCACAAGTTTACGTAAATCTCTACAGTTGGTACCCAATGCTACCTATATCCACAACATACTTATCCATGGATCAGAAATCATTTCCCGAGTCACTTTTATAGGACAGCTTAGCGAAGAGGTACAAGAGGTCGGTAATAAAGTCTTTAGGGGTACCGAGAATATTTCTCAAGGAAAATCTCACGTGAGCAAACAAACGAAGATGTGTTAAAACGTCTACTTATGTCCTCCGATCCCTACATAAGCTGTCTAGAAAAAGTTAGAAATCCCAATAAAGCTTTCGACAAAGAAGTTATAGAAATGTTACTGGCAGCAGAAGTTCCTAAAAATGATTTCCATTCCTTTGACAATATTGACACTGAATCAGATAAATTCAGCTCAAATTCAGATTAATCTACTGTTTGTTTTATGTCAATTTTAGACTATAACCGGACGGCTATGATTTGATTATAAATTTTTTTTGTAATAAATTACGACACTACAATTACATAATTTTAAGCAGTTTAGAAGTTACAGGGAAAAAAAATTTTTTGGCAGATGTCCAATAAGTTTTTTTTAATAACTACGCCACTAAAAGTTACATGGAACTGTAAAAACTGTATTTAAAAATTTTAGTAGTTTAGAAGTTAAGGGAAAAAACAGTTTTTTGACAGTCAAAATATTTTTCTTAAATAAATTGCGCTATTAAAAGTTACATGGATCAGTGAAAATCGTATTTAAAAATCTTAAGCAGTTCAAAAGTTATGGGGAAAAAGAATTATTCTTTATAGATGTCTAAATTTTTTTTAATATATTATTCCACTAAAAGTGAAATGAAACTATGAAAACTGTATTTACAAATTTTAAGCAGTTCAAGTTACATATACAAAACAATTTATTTTGACAGCTGTCAAAATATTTTTTTAAATAAGTTACGCCACTATTGGTTACATGGAACTGTGAAAACTGTATTTACAATTTTCGTTACTACAGATCACATAAATCTACGAAAACAGTATTTAAAAATTTGAAGTAGTTCGAAAGTCATGGAGAACAAACAATTTTTTTTGCAGTTTTTCTATATTACCCCTAAAAGTTACCTAAAATATACAATTCCCCAAAAACCCCAAATCGATCCTAAAAGTTTTAGTAAAGAAAAAAAAAATAAAAAAATCACGGCTGCAAAAACAAAATTTTGCCTATTCATATACCGGAATATTTCACTGGAAAAAAACTACAGCTCTTCAACCAGAATTTCTAAAAAAAATACACTCTTCCCCTGCATAACATAATATATGCTTTAACTGTATACTGCAAAAGTTTCAAAAAGTCTCATCAAAGAGTGAAATCCGTTTTTAATTTTGTTTCTTTTTCAGGGGGCTGCCTCATTTATTTTGGGCTACCCTACATAATGGACAAACATTATTTGTATCTTAAAAATTAAATAAATTTGACGTGTTTCGCCATTCTTCGAAATATTAACTTATTTTTGTTATTTATTTTAAATATATGTAATCGAAAAAAAAATTAAATTTCTACGCAAATAACTTCTACTATTTTCCAATGTCAACATAATATTATATGCTTTACTACTTATCCGAACAGTATAATAATAAAATTCGTATTTAGTATATTACACTCCTTATGTTAAACAGTACTACCATAAAAGCACACACAAAAATTAGAAAATTTGAGACCGTTTACTGAAAAGCTGCCAAAGTGCCAAGCATTTCGCAGTTCCAACTCATCCAGAACAGGTAATCGAGTATCACTTACATTAAACGATTGTCGTCATTTTGCATATATCAGGAATAATAGCTAATTTTCTTAAATACAATATATTTTACAAAATTGAGGAGTCAGAAAAAATCCGAATAAATCTCAAAGTGGCAAATTTGGGCAGTCAATCACGATGGATCCATTTACATCAAGGTATAGTTTATGCCTCGGAGGCAAAATTTGCTTGGACACTTTTGTCCATTTTTTTAAAAATCATTATTATTTTTTTGGTACATTTTCAAAGACAAGATTGTGTACTCTACCGCTACACTTAAGATACATGTTTTAAATATCCTTTTAATGTGATATTGTTCTATGATGATCTCTGTAGCTAAATATAGTGCGCAAAAGTTAATAAAATATATGTATGTTCAGATTTTTAAATTTTAGTCGAACCAGTTTTTTCATCAATTTTTGCTATACAAAATTTATACGAAAACTATCCCTTCTCCCTCACTGGAGTACATTTGAAACGATTTGCTAAGTTCTTTTCCTATAACACCGATATGATTACAAAACAAATACGTAACAGAAAAGTTCAAATTTGCATTTTAAGAAAATGCCCAATGTTCAAAACGAAACATGGAGTTGATCCACTGTGCCCCGTCTCATCTTGACTAAGTAGATCGGGTTTCGGCCCCGCAAAATGCCTCCAAAATGTTTTCGTTCTTGTAATTTTTTTTAAGCGACATACCATGCCCCGATATGTGCTGGATTACGAAATGTCCTAGGTAGAAATTCTAAAAAATCATCCAATCTCAAAAAAAATATAGTCTAAACCTGAATCTTATTTCAAAGGGGTTTCGAAAAATTTGACCATACGCGGACGCCATTGGTCAGTTTGTTATCAGCTCTACAAAAAATTGCTTTTACCAGAAGATACGCACATTTTTCCTCTACGATCGACCCAGTAGAAGCATATTTCTCTGAGGGGCAGCGTGCCCATTTCGTCTATGGAAATTAGATATTTTTCAGTTTTCCGATTTTCACCAACTTTTTTTCAAGTTTAATTTTATGATATTTTGTCATGAAAGCAAATAGTAAATTGAAAAGTTGTAGAAAATATTTTAAAAGTTTTTGAATCCACTTTTCTTTTATGTGAAAAAAATAAAAACTTCGGCTGTATTCGGCTTTAAAGTTAAGAACACCGTGGGTGGTTACGTCAATTTCAAAAAATTATAACTACAGCTTTCATCCGATTCTGTTTATATAGTGTTCAATACCCCAGAAATTCGGGGCGTCAGTGGCGGACGAATATAACCAAACGTGAAAAAAAAATTAAATATTTTACACGCAAGTGTTTTTTCTCCTAAAGAATTTAACTGCAGACTTGAAAAGCAGTTTTTTACTTTTGTCACCCCACTCAGTTTGCCTTATGGCAATTTTCAATAAAACAAAATTTTTGCGAACGACAGCAAAAGATTAAAAAAAAATTAATATATTTTATAAAAGCGGAGATAAATGTAATTTGCTTACACTTTTCGAAAAACATCGCTTTATAAAAATGTTTTCTGTTTTCTATGCTCTTTCAGAATATTTTTTGGTTTTGCTGAAAACTTGAAATGTGTGGCCACCAGAAGCCGTTTTGACCAAAAAATGAGATTTAAAAATAAAAAAAAACTTC
Source organism: Kuschelorhynchus macadamiae (assembly GCA_030620095.1). Classification (NCBI taxonomy): domain Eukaryota; kingdom Metazoa; phylum Arthropoda; class Insecta; order Coleoptera; family Curculionidae; genus Kuschelorhynchus; species Kuschelorhynchus macadamiae. The sequence goes on from JAUTXW010001947.1 coordinate 208,440, forward strand.
TTAAACTTCGATCATGCTTATTTTCAATAGGCTTCATAAGACCGAAAAAAGGAACGTTTCCTAAAAATTTTAATTCGAAATTTCAATTTTTTCGACAGTTTATCATGGGGAATTCTAAAAAACTCGAAAAAAACATGTTTTGAAATGAATGGCAAGTTTATTTGATAGAGTATTCAACTAAACCGCTCTATGCAGAGTTATACTTATATATGCAAAATTTTTTAACAAAATTCAAATTTTTATCTTTCAAAAAGAACTAAGATATTAACCTGCGGTTTTCGCGCTAAGTATGATGTTTATGGCCCAGAAAAGCCTAAATGTAGCGGACTTCAGCAAATCTATTTTACAGAGTATTATGTAACCTTGTATTTTTCTTTAAGTTTTCTTTAACGACGGCTGCTCAAAATGAGATATTTTTGTGTACTTTTCTAGCTAAGACAATGTATTTTTAAATATTTAAGAAACAATTTTTAGATATTTTTTAATCGTTTGGTTTTAATATAGAGAGCGTTTTCAACCAATTCTAAATTGTTTGAACATGTTTTTTCATTTTATGTATTTATTAAGCATTTGTTTCTTATGTCAGTTACGATCAAGAGTAATGCCTCTAAATTTTTACATATGACTGTCGTGGAGACCACTATTTTTAAAAAACTTGTTTTGTTTATTTTTCTTCTCTCATAAAAGGGAAGTATTTACTTTAAACTAACTTTCGTGTCACCTACGCCAAACCAATTTAAAAATTATTTTATTTTTGAACTCTCAAATGACCTTCTGATTTCACTTCGTGTAGCACATTTCTTCACAATTCGTTACACACATTGATTTAATTTTGAAGAGACAGACAAAAATGTTAAATAAATAAAGGACGCAGGGCCCTCTACGTAATTTTTAAAAAAGTAGTATATATGTACGTTAGGATTACTTAAAAATATGTAGCAGACACAATATGATTTTTTATTGGATTACTGCGTATATCATATATTCTTCACATGGGTCTATTATTGCTGAATATAAATTCAAGTAGGAAGAAATACTCACAATAGTAACGTAAAATTGTGAACACAATTATTTTTGTTACTTTGTTAATAATTTTTTTTACTCTATTTTGATAAAATTATTAATTACATACAACTAAACAAGAATTCTTACGTTACAAAAACTAAATTTAGAAAAAGAAAAAAGAAGATATCAAATTAAAAAGGGACGAAGAGATTTTAAACGTGATTTTCAAAATGGAGGTCACTTTCTCGAATGCAATATTGACCAAGAATCATAGGGCTCTCTTAAATACTTTTAATTATTAACTCGATTTCTTCACGAAATTCCGCTACAGACTCAGGCCGTTTAAAAATTCCCGCACTTGAACAATAGCATTTCTCCGACCAGATAACAAGTCGGCCGAAAAATTCCTTGGTAAGGATTGGTTGTAAATAGCATTGGCAAAACAATATTCGGCGCTTGGCATCGCCGGAATGCAAATGTTGCTCTATATTGGATTTATATGGATGGTATCTATATTTTTTTAATATTCTTTGAGCATCAGATTTTGCTGCACCAATTGCTTCTTCTATTTTTTACAAGATGATGAAGGCGTTGTTTCTATGTAATTTAATACATTTATTTCTCGGAAATATTAGAATGTAAAGACGTTGTATCAAAATCACAAAGAAAGAGATTTTTTCATTAATTTTTAGGTTGGTGATATCATATGATGATGTATTATACGAAAACAGACTAGGTGCCTAAGACAGAACCTTGAAGGACTCCACTTTTAATGAATTTACAATCAGAATCAGAACCATTTACTCTTACAAATTGTTGCCTATTCCCGAGATAAGATTTAAACCAATTTAGAGAAATACCCCAGATTCCATAAAAATTCAGCTTGCTTATCAAAATTTCATGACTAACACAGTCAAAACCTTTTTCATAGTCACAAAAAAACTGAGGCGGTGGGGTGGTTGTTATTGATGGATAAGTAGGCGTCGCTAAGCAACGAGAACATGGCGTCACTTGTTGGGTAAAAATCCAAACTGATTCTAGGGATATTATCTGATGTTTAAGGAAAAATGGCATAAGACGATTTTTTAGTAACCTTTTAATGATTTTTGATAGCACTGGTAGGAGAGCAATTGGGCAGTAATTGCAAGAGTTGGTTTTTTCGCCCCCTTTATGAAGAAGAATTATAATTATAGCTGTTTTAAGACATTCAGGGGATATACCTTGTATAAGGAAATCATTTATTAGTATTGCAAGGACCTCTCTGACTGGGAACGCCAGGTTTAGGAATATTTTAATTGATAGGCAATCAGTGCTACAGGTAAATTTGCTTGTCATGTTATTCAATTTTTTCATAAGTTACATGCTGCTAACAGGGCTTAAGAAAAGGCTATCAGCGACATTTTTCGATGGAGGGAGAAACGCAGTAGGGTCCAAACTTGCCGAGATACCAGAGGTAATTTTTGTTTACATTAATAAAATAATCATTTAGGTCATTTGGCCTTGGCCAGATCTGAGTCACAGGGTTTGATTTGTTTCTGAGGTCATTGATAATTGACCAGGTTCCCTTTGAAACGTTTTTAGACTTGGTTAGAGGTTTTTGATAGTATTTTTTTGCTGACTTGATTAGTTTACTATAGATCCTCCTATAATTAGAGATATAGTCGGGAATAAGAATGGAGTCGGTGAATTTTTTCATATATAAGAGGGAACGCATATTTTTAGCAAAAATGCATAGTCCTTTCGTGGTCCATGGTTTATGACACTTAGGTTTGATAGTCTTAAGCGGGAATGTCCTATTAAAAGCACTTAACATTCTATTTAAAAAAGCTCTAAAATTTGAGTTAACATTTTCAAATTCAAAATTCCAGTCGGTGTTTAAGCAAATATTATGAAATTCTGAAAAATTGGCGGCCGAGAAAATTCTACATCTATAGCGAGACCCCTGTAAGGGCCTAAAAGGAATACTAAATTTGGAAAATATGGCTTCGTGAAAGACCTGTGTTACAAACCAGAAATTGAACCCGTGATGAAGAAAAATTAGACGTTACGTAATCAGTGATAGAAGAAGAGTATTTTGAAATTCTAGTTGGAGACGATACATGTATTGCAAGACCGAAAGAGTCGAATAGTATTTGTAGGTGGAACAAACAGTAGCATAGTCAATATTAAGTTCCCCTCAAATTTAGCAGGTAATTGATTTTTTAGAAGGTTCTATTTATGTATATATCTACATATGTATATATATATATATATATATATATATATATATATATATATATATATATATATATATATATATATATATATATATATATATATATATATATATATATATATATATATATATATATATATATATATATATATATATATATATATATTTATATGTATATTTATATATATATATATATATATATATATATATATATATATATATATATATATATATATATATATATATATATATATATATATATATATATATATATATATATATATATATATATATATATGTATATTTATATATATATATATATATATATATATATAAATATATATATATATATATATATATATATATATATATATATATATATATATATATATATATATATATATATATATATATATATATATATATATATATATGTGAATGAATTTGAATAACATATCTGGTGTGATTTCACGAACTGCACGCGTAATCCTTTCTCTCATGTCTTCGGCTGTAGTTGGAGCAGTCACCATGACTTTTTCTTTGACAAAACCCCACAAGAAAAAATCAAGGGGGTTTAAGCTTGGGGATCTTGCAGGCCAATTTACTGGTCCCCCACGTCCAATCCATCTGTTAGGGTAAGTGTCATTCTATATAGTCTCGACAGTAATGGGGTGGTGCGCCATCTTGTCGAACCAAATTGCTTCACGTTGTTGCTCTGGAATATTTGGCATCAATCCTTGCAAGTCATTTCGAAGGAAATCGCAGTATCGCTGTACATTAAGATTACCATCGAAAAAATGAGGTCCAATAACAACATCGCCAAATATCCCACACCAAGTATTTATCGACCAAGTGCCGCAGAGCTCCCAAAAAAATCAGGAAAAAAATAATTAACTACATAATCTAACCAAAATACCGTATTTTTTTCCCAGTTGACATGGTAATTCTCGAGGATGTAGAAAAAACAACGACAATGCTTCTGGAACAAAATGGTTGTCATTTCGAACACCTATTATAATAAAATCATGTACCTAATATCAGTTTTTTCTTCTGTTGAATTTCTTTTTAATTTTTGACATTAAATTATTCATTGATTATTAACGTAGTTTTTTCTGGAGATTACGAATCTAGAAAGAAAACTGCACCTTTCCATTTAACATTTAAAAGTTAACCCCCACCCCTGAAAAGTGGTGACTGCTTGAACTACAGCCGAAGACGTGAGAGAAAGGATTACGCGTGCAGTTCGTGAATTCACCCCAGATATGTTTCAGCCGTTTTCTCAATATCGCTTTGTAACACTTTAAAAGGACCACCATATATATATATATATATATATATATATATATATATATATATATATATATATATATATATATATATATATATATATATATATATATATATATATATATATATATATATATATATATATAATATCCCCGGATTAGTTTGGATTTTTACCCAACAAATCTACCAGTGACGCCATGTTCTCGTTGCATATATATATATATATATATATATATATATATATATATATATATATATATATATATATATGAATTTGTGTTCTTGAACCAAAAATGTATGTTTGCAAAAGTCTTCTTGGGTATGTGTTTCTATGGTATATACAGAAACACTATAGTGGTTTCATAAGAGTTTCAATCATTTGACATTTCGGCTTCTTCAAAATTACATATAAACTAAAAAGAACGTTTTTATGTTTAAATTCTCTTAAGTCAATTTTTTTTTAATCACTTACCTAAAACAGAAACATAGACATTACACATAATGACAACATAACACAATTATTCAAACACATGACTACATTAACTGTTAACATTTCACAAACATTATAAGTTCTTGTTTATTAAACGTAACCTTACTTCTAAAAGTAATATTTTTGCTATAAATACAAAAAAAATGGATTGTATATTACACTTGACATGTTAACACAACTGTTATCATACCAGGTAGTGGTCTAGAGGCACACGGAGCCGTTTCCTGGGTAACGGCAGACCCTCCAAGCTCAAATCCCAGAGCAAGACTTTTATGTACATACATATATATACACTCGTTTTCCCTTGTCAGGGCTTAAGAAATAAAAGAAAAAAATTATTGTATTTTTGAAAAATAGTATTTTCCCAAAATTAAACGAATTTTACCGAATTACAGAATATTGGTATATATTTTGCTGAGGTTTTTGATGTCTGTTTTGTCGTTAATCGAGTGTGGTTCTTTTTTATTATATATCATTTCTAGAATTTCTTTTTTTTGTTTATTTGGTTCGGTTTTGAGGATTTTGGGGTTTTGATAATTAAATTTATGTTGAAATTGACTTTCATGTTTAATGAGAGCGGTCTGGTTGCAGCCCAAATATTGATCAGTTTGCCCAATGTAGATTTTGTTACATTCGATGCACGGTATCTGATATATAGCATGAGTTTTTTTATTTTTTGGTGTTTCTGATTTCAATTTACTGTATTGTTTTCGAAATAAGTTGTGAGCTTTATGGCATACAGTTATTTTAAGTTTAATAGAATATTTGTTCATGTTTTCCAAAATATTTTGAATATATGGAAGGGATAAGTAAGTGGGTTTTTCTTTATTTTGTCTTTTGCTAACTTCTAATTAAAGATATTCTGCCGAGTTGCAAAAACTCTATTTGTTAATTTTGAGGGGTAACCATTTTGTCTAAGTATATTTTTAGCTTTATTTATAGCTTTTTGATGGAAAGTTTCATCAGATAGTTCAATTGCTCAGATTTTTTTTGGGATAAGGGGTGATTGAACTATTTTTCTGTTCAAATATCTTCCTGACCATGTACATGTACAAAAAAAATAAAAACTATTGCTCTGGAATTCGAGTCTGGACGGTCTGTCTTGGGTGACGGTTCCGCGTGCCTGTTATCATACCATTACATGGTATGATAACAGTTGTGTTAACATGTCAAGTGCAACATACAATCCATTTTTTTTGTATGCATAGCAAAAATATTAATTTTAGAAGTAAGGTTACCTTTAATAAACATGACCTAAAACTTATAATATCTGAAATTTCAGAAATTAATATAGTCATGTGTTTGACTAATTGTGTTGTCATAATAATAATAATAATACATTTATTGTTCAACCGTACAATACTACACAAATAATTTATTATATTCTAGTTTTTATGCTAGACGGTTAGACAAAGAGCCATAAAATAATTGCAGCCAACCAGACAAGTCAGGACACTGATAAAGCCCGTAAAAACTTATGCATAGAAAATCAAATAGGTATATGACGCGTTTTCAGTTAAGTTATTAAATTTACTGAATTAGTTTACGAAATATAATTAATATGTAGTTTTAAAGACATAAAAAAAAGAAAACAAAAGAAATATAGAGAAGACACAAAAGGAGAATAATTTAGAAAGCAGACGAAGAGAAGAGAGGGGGGAGGAAATGATAGGTTATATTTGTGAAACGGAAATTATTTGGAACGAAGAGAGTTTCAAAGAATATCAGTAGTTTTTTAAAACATAAGAATAAAAGGTAATAGCGAAGAAAATTTATTGATTCTTGAATACATTTTTTTTTATAATATGCTTAATAGAAAGGCAGGATAGATCTGTGGTTTCAAAGTACTTAACTAACCTAACCTAAATTTGTTTGGTTAAAAGAATATTCCACTAAAGGCTTAAAAAGCTCTAGAAGATGGAAAAAAATGTATTCTGTTCACCGATGACTTCAAATTTTATACAGTTACTCAAGGGCAAAAATGTTGACCTAATTGGGGCAAAATCACCAGTGGAAAGGAGGATGGATATGTTTTTCGCCATACTTGCTTGGAAAGTTCACTTTTCGACCACGAAGAAGCTGACCGAAAGTTATCCTTTCCTTCCAAGCAACCCGTACTTCCCCCCGCTTTGGTAGGAAAAGTAACAATATAGATATATTAGCTATGAGTGTATATTTGTCTTGTATATATCTTGTATATAATGTCCTAGCTCTAGTTCAAAGTAAACTGAACGTAATAGCAACGAATGTTAAGCGTCTATAAATAAAATACACAACAATAACCACGTTTCACATAGATTGGTCGAAAGTGAACTTTCCAAGCAAGTATGGCGAAAAACATACCCATCCTCCTTTCCACTGATGATTTTGCCCCAATTAGGTCAACATTTTTGCCCTTAAGTAACTGTATAAAATTTGAAGTTATCGGTGAACAGAACACATTTTTTTTTCCATCTTCTAGAGCTTTTCAAGCCTTTAGTAGATATTCTTTTAGCCAAACAAATTTAGGTTAGGTTAGTTAAGTACTTTCACACTTTCACTACAAAAAATGTGGAGATAAAATAAAGTATTCTCTCACTTATTTTAGCACCATTATTAATCCCTAAACTATTTTTCGGTATCTTTTACAGATAACGAATGTCTGCTCTACATACTCTTCAATATACTGCCTAAATTTTTTTAAAATTTAAAAACGAATTTTTATTAATAACATGACCTTAAAATAATACTCATTATGTTTACCTTCAGAATTACATAAAAGGGTATTATTGATAAAATACAAATAAAACTACCTTTACATACAGTTAGCAAATCAGCCAACCCCTATTTGCTTAATATCTTACCTAAATTTCATTCTTCTATGATTATATTTTTTAGGTGGTAACTATCGAAATTTAACCAAAACCCGGCTTCTTCAGCCTTTTTCAAAATTGCATATAAACTAAAAAGAACGTTTTTATGTTTAAATTCTATCAAGTCATTTACCTAAAACAAACATAGACATTACACATTATGATAAAGCTCTTAAAAGCGGGACGCATTTAAATAAAACTAAGTCTCTAGCGAGAATCCTCTATTCGATTTCTTTTCCAACTCTTAGTTTTTCTGCCTCCATTTCCTTTCTCTCTCTGTCTCTCTCTCTCTCCTTCCCTCTCTCCCTCTCTCTCTCCCTCTCTGTCCCTCATAAACAACTTCGTAATTATGTTACTGCTGCCACTCGTGCTCAGGAAAAATTTACGACCAAAAATGTCGAATTCAAACACACAAGAAAGGTAGCAGGAGTTAAAGACTTTTTCTATACTTAAGGAGGATATTTTAATTTATAAACAATATTTTTGTTTATTCGACTATTAACTATTAACCTAAATCAACCAGCTGATAATCTTCTTAACTACTAAGTTTTCGTAAGTGTCTGAAAATAATGTATTGAGAGCAATTATGCATAAAATCCAGAGCCATCGGATCCGATAACGTAAACATAGTGTTAATTCAAATGTGTACACCATTCTTGTTACTTGAGGCATACTATACATCAGTTCGAAAACACGCTTTTGTATTCCTCTTTCCTAAGATAAGACAACTCACTGAGTATGGTCTTTTAAGATCCATCATTATTTTGCCAGCTTTCTCAAAAGTCTTGGAGAAACTAATTGAAATCCAAATAAGATTTTTTGTGGAAACCAACAATATTTTACCCGAAAAACAGTCTGGATTTCAGTCAATGCATAGCTGTGCCACCGCTCTCTATGTGAACATGGTAACAACAAAATAAGCGCTTTGGTCCTTTTAGACTTCATCAAAGCTTTCGATATGCTCAACCATAAGATATGTTTTTCTTATTAACTATCTCGGCTTTCGACATGGTGCTCGAAAATTTGTCTCGTCGTATTTATGCGGTAGGTCACAACAAGTGGTTTTGAATGTTAAATTTTCTGAAAGGCAAGTGGTAACGTCTGGTATTCCACAGGGAAGTATACTTGGTCCTTTGTTCTATGCTTTATATACCTCACAATTTCACAAAAACAAAAAAACTGCCATTATCATCTTTCTGCTGATGACTCCCAAATTTACAGAAATAGTGATTGATCTTAATGCCTTATTTAAAACCGCAACTGATCACATGCTAAAAATTATCCCTAGTAAATCCACCGTAATTCTATTTGGCGACCGAACACATTGCAGTTTAGCCAATGACAACCTAGATATTCAAATGGACAATTCTTTTATCCTCTTTGTTGACACCTGCCAAAATCTGGGACTGCAATTTGCGTTTTAAACATCATGTAACTAATAAGCTAAAGGTAGCCTATTCAACACTAAAATCTCATCGCCGCTGCTTTACACTGGAGTTAAAAAAACTCCTTTGTGATTCTGGTATTATTAGTTTTCAATCATTGTGACTGCGTTTACAGGCCATGCCTTGACAATATCGAAGTTAGGCGTATCCAAAAATAATCGGGAAGAAACCCTATTTCACCTAAGTTAAAAGATGTCGGTTGGTTGAGTATGCATAATAGGCGAAAACTGCATATGCATATATCATATAAGACAATTAAATATAAAAACCCTCAATATCTTGGTAACAAGCTCAAATTTCGTGGTGACGTCCACGCTCGAAATTTAAGAAACAATCATATTGTTACAATTTCACAACATCGCAAGGAGCTGTTTAAGAGGTCAATTTCTTATAATTTATGTACTACCATAAAATCGATGCATTTTCTGAATACAGATCTGTCCTGTCTTTCTATTAAGCATATTATACAGAAAAATGTATTCGAGAATCAATAAATTTTCTTCGCTATTACCTATTCTTCTTATGTTTTAAAAAATTTCAAATTTTACTAATATAACCTATCATTTTCCTCCCCCTCTCTTCTCTTCGTCTTATTTCTAAATTATTCTCCTTTTGTGTCTTCTTTATATATATATATATATATATATATATATATATATATATATATATATATATATATGCGTGCCACACGACAAAATCAATGACATACATGGAAGAAGAAAATGAATTAAATTTTTTATAGAAAAACCATGTTGTACATCAGAAAAACTTGGTCATCACTTTACCTCAATTTTCATTCGCACCACCCAAGTAATCAAAAATGTAGTGTCATTATAGGTTTAACTGAAAGAGAATAGAAATATTATAAAAGTTAAAAAAGTTCTTAAAATAAACTAATTCCTAGAAAAAAATATAAACAAATATAAATATAAAAAAAAAGAACGTTTAAATTATACAACAATTTTATATTTAAACTCGTAACTTGTATTTTTAAAAAACTAACTTAGTAATACTTAATGACTAAAATTATATTTATTTCTCATCCACTAGCTATGTGAATAGCAAAAAATAGATGAGTAATAAGTAATATAATCTAGTATTTTATATGAATAATCGAAAGTGGCCATATAATTCCTCCCTCCTTAAGTTTGAAGAAATTGGGGTTGATTTTCGAGAGACTCCATTTTTATGTCCACGTTTACATTTTCTTCAGATTTCTTACAGTAGTAATATAAGAAACTTATCATGACTATAATTATTACACAATTATAGTAATTGAAACTTCAGAGCTTACAAAGTCAAATTGCTTTAAGGCGTGAATTATTAGTTTTCTAGCATTTTCTAAATCTACATTGATTTTTTCCAGATTTATTTCTTTTAATTCTAATGGTTCGATATCTTTAATTAATTTTTTATCAATAATAATTAATGGAAGTTTAAATCTTAAACCGATTGTTTCCGGCTTTTGAGAATCATAAATATTATTTTGAATGTTTCCTTTGCAATCTGAAGGCAATATTTAAGATACTTTATAAATTATTTCAAAACTATATTGATTCGGACATTGAAAATATATACTTTCCTTAGAAGTAGGCACAATTATGAGAAAGTTGTCTTCAAGTTGTGTTATCGAAGTTTCGCTGTATTTAATTGGTAGATAGACAATGATTCGTTCCATTAATTTATTTGAGGTATATAGGGTTCATTTTTGTTCAGTGGGTGACTTGAATATAAAAATAATTTTTCTATATAAGGGTTTTCTTTTAAATTATAAAACTTTTCTGTAGACCTCAATAAATAAGGATTGATTAAAATCGTTATTTAATTAATTATTGGGATTGAATATATTCGATAAAGTATACAGAGTTTCTGTGAAATTAGAAGTATTACGATATAAAATATAATTAAATCATTCTTAATTGTCAAATCCGCATGTGCTACTTCATAATATCTAATTATATTATCAAAGGGAATTTTAGCTTCGGGTTTTACCTTTACGATGATATTACGAAATGCTTTAGACTTTAAATGTTGTGGTTCAAAATATTTATTTCCGTAAAATTTATGGCAGTTTGTACGTTATTAGGTATGTCGGGAGTCACAAGAGTGATATTAGTAAGGTCTTCAATCGGGTTAATAACCTTTGTTGATTATTTTTAATATTAGTCAGCTGTACATCAAGGTCTTTTGTTAATTGTTTTACTACCGTTTGTGTTTTAGATAAATCTTTATGCAATATTTCTTGATTTTCGTGTAGGATTTTTATATAGTTATCATATCGTTTTCCATCATCAGCAATTAAAAGCCCTCGTTTAATTCGTTTTTGTAAGGTAGTGTAATGTTTAATAAATAATTCAGTTGATTTTACATCATCAAAAATGCTACGTGTTCTGATAGTTAAGAGTTGATATAGAGGTGCATATGAGCTGCCTAGAGTATTATTAATTCGTAAAAGAGTTTCAACACAATCTTTACTGTTAGTTAAGTTTATATCATAATAAACATGATGATAAGTGTGTATATTTTGGTTCTAACTTTAATGGTAACTTTTGAGGGGTATGTAATAATTGTTTTGTAGCTTCAGCTATTTCTTAGCCATTTGCGCGTTTTTCATTTAAATTGGCTAAGATATTAACCTTTTTTGCGCTTAGTTTTAAATTTATTTTTTCATGACGTTAAATATTTGAGCAAGCTCACATATGTAGTCAGTTTGGACTTGATTTATTTTTTTCCAAAATTAAGTTGAAATTCAAGTTTCCTTTTATAATTGAAATGGCGTATATTCATGTGTGGAACCTATGCTATTATTATCACTAACGATTGCAATTTCCATTAATTCTTGTATTGTTTTAGTTCGATGTTCGTTTCTAAGAGCAATAAGACGTTCCTTAAAGGTTGAATGACATCTTTCAATTGGAGAGTTCGAATTTGGATTATAAGGCGTAGTGAAATGTAATTTAATCTGATAAGTTCTACAAAGGTCTTATACTAAGTTACTTTTAAAACGTTGTGCATTATCAGTTGTGATTTAACAGAGTATACATGATGTGAAAAGAATGGAAATAGATTTTGACAAATCTTAATTAATGCTTCATTTATAGGGTATGCTGTAGCAAATTTAGAGAAGTTGTCTATTATTGTCAAATATTTTTGACCTGAAATGGAATATATATATATATATATATATATATATATATATATATATATATATATATATATATGATCCATAGGCTTACAGCCTGTTGTTACTATAAAAATAATTTTAGAAGGGTGTCTATCATATTTTGTATGTTTCAGTCATCCCTCGATGGGAATTTTCTAGTTGTATGGTATCTTTCAATTATTTCTTTTTGGTCATTTACGTCTGCGACTCCTTCTAATAGTTTATTAGAAATAATAAATTTATAAGTGTTATTTTGAAAGGTTTCTTCAAAAATTTTAATTATTAATGGCTCTAATTCTTTGTTAGGAAAATGAAATCAATAAATGTGTGGGGGTAAATAGTCTCTTAAAAGTCTTTCAATTATTTCGATTATTGAATTTTGGTTTACAAAAATTACAAGTCTCTTTTTAGTTTCAAATAATTTTTGAATTGGTTGTTTTGAGTTCATAACTTGCTTTTAAGTGTTTGCGGCCTTACTAACATACGGGGCTCTTAAATAGGGTCTTCTTTTGAGGTATGTATAGTTTTTGTGTCGAATTTACTTTCTATTCTTTCTGGTTGTTTCAGATTGTTATGTATATTAGCTAAATCAATTCCTGAGTTATTTAGTTATTAGTTATTATTTTTTTCTACGTGATTAAATTTACTTGTTGATGGCAATGGTGATGATGTCTTAATTGGTTTGTTTGGAGGCATAATTTGGATATCAAAAATTAAATTTATTTTTGGGTTTTTCTTTTTTTTTACTTGGCCTTCTTGGCTTTTCAAATAAATTTTCCTGTGTATCAAAGATGTGTCTAATTTTTTTATGCCATAAATATTGGACATCTGAGTCTTCGTCTTTATCATATACCGCTGACATATGTGCCAATGGTGATTTAATTATTTCAGTTGGGTACATTTCTTCTGGTGGTCTTGAAAATGCGTCAGCATTGGCATTTTGTGTTCTTTTCTTGCATTGAATGTTATATTCATATTCTTGTAGCTAAAATAAAAGAAATACTAAAATCAGGGTTGTAATATGAGATCATTAGTTAAGATATCTTAACAGAGATTAAATGCCGTAATAAATACTTTATCATGAGTTATTTTAGCATTTTTCTTTTAACAATGAGTTTGAGGTTCCGTTATTTTTGCAATTTTTTTTTATAAATTTTCGATAGTATCCGACTAACCAAGAAATGATTTTATTTCTTTTGGTATTTTGAGAATTTTAAACTTTTTTATTGCTTCTATTTTTTCGCATTAGGTTTAATACCTTCAGGGGTAATTACATGACTTAAAAATTCAACTATTTTATGGAAAAATTCAGATTTATCTAATTCGTTTTCATATTAAACGAGATTAACCTGTCAAATACTTGATTTAATGATTCTAAGTATTTCTGAAAACTGGTTAAAAAAATAATTATGACATCCATATATACTCTATTTTTCTTTGCAATCCGCGTAAAACATTATCCATGGCACGTTGAAAAATGGAAGATGCATTTTTATATCCGAATGGCATTCTTGTGTATTTATAATGTCCGTGTTCCACATTAACTGTTATTTTTGGTATACTTTTTGGATTCATTTCGATCTGGTGGAATCCGCTGACTAAGTCGAGTGTTATAAAATACTGACTTCTTCCAAGGTTATCAAGTAAATCTGCTATATCGGATATCGATCATCTAACGTTTTTTCATTAAGTTTACGATAGTCGATGACTAGTCTCCATTTTCTTTGTCCGAATGCGTCAGCTCTCTTTGGGACGATCTACACAGGTGAACTCCAAGGAGAAATTGCAGGTTGAATAATTCCATCTAGAAGCATATGGTCTATTTGTTTATTTACTTCTTGTTTATGGACAAATGAGTATCAATACCTTTTTGCATGTAAGGGTATTTCATCAGTAGCCTTTATAACATGTTCAACTTGATTAGAAAATGTTAATTTGTCTCCAGGTTTATGTAAAACATTTTAAAAGTTTTAAGTCTAAAAAGTTTTTTGCGTTCTTCAAAATTTAAATGGTCATATCTAATTAGTGATTTTAGTCAATATCTTCGAGTATATTTTCTGTAGTAATTTGATTTGATTTGGTTCAAAATTAATTACTATAAAATTATTAAGTTCAATTGTTCTAAGTCTAAATTATTATTTATTGTTTCTAATAGGGTAAATGGTTTTCTGTATGATTAAAAATATCAATAGTATAAGTATTTTCAACAGATCAAGGTAGTTTGATTTTCAATGTTTTTGTTTAAATAATAGGGCATTAACCAATTTTATAATATGGGAGCGCCTCCTCCTCCTCCTCTTCCTCTCTCTCATGTCCCTCATTCTTAACTTCCTCCCCTTTTATTCTCATTCGCATCATATTTTTAATTTTTTCTCTTTGTTCTCCCACATTTGATTTTGCATTCTTAAGTCTTATAAATAGGTGCATCATGATCATTTTAGTATGCCGAGGCACATTTACTAAGCTGTGCTCGAGTTGCGTAAAAAGTTATTTTTGAATTTTTCCACCAATTTTGTATAAAACAAAAAGAAAAAATGTGTCAAGTAATAAGTGAATTATGTGTAATCGCGAAAAATTAACTACAACTATCAGACAGTTAAAAGTTAAATATCTCAATTTCTTTGAAGTGATTTCGAAAGATGAATACACCAAGCTGTTTTATCCACTGAAACGAGATTATTTGGAAGCAATTGACTGTTGTGATGATTATTTAGAAGGAATTATAAGCCTTACTACGTTTTTCAATACATTTGGGAAATCATACTTTGTAGGAGAATTAAGCCACCTAATAGAATTTATAGGAGAAGATTGCCAATTTATACCTGCTATTATTGCAACCCAAAAGAGGTTTCAATTATACGAAGATAAAAAACAGGTATTATCAAAGAAAGTTAATCCTATTCGCAAGAGACGTCCCCCTACATATTTAAAATATTATGTTAAATAAATGAAATGGCTGAGTTGCTGATTGCAGTTAAATTATTAGAGGAGAAATTTAGTAATCTTTCAAAAACCTATTTCTCATATTGTATGGCAAGTGGTCCGGAGTGGATAGACTTTTATTGTAATCAATCTGAGGAATTCGTAAAGGCTGCCCTCTGTTGCAACAAATACATTGAAACATTAAATTTTTTTCAACTTATTCAAGATCTAAAAGATATTGGCTTTGGTTACTATTTAAAAGACTTGAAGCAATTTATTGACGAGGATACTATTCTTCAAGAAATTGAAAAGGAAGAATAAATTTAATAATATTTACAATGGAGCAAATGGTTACTGAAATGTATGAAGAGTTTATTATATCTGCTGCATACTTCCAATATTTATCAATTGTAGGCGAAGAAGACGCAGAAGCACAAGATTTGTCAGCATATGTTAATAATATAGATCGAATGGAACAATGTAAATTAGCCGCTAAATTTTGTAATGATTATTTAAAATATAAAAATGAGTATGAACTTTTAAATGAATTTAGAAAATTAGATTTAAGGTATCATATTAATTGTATTCAATCATGGTTGGTTAATGCAAAATAAAAAGGTAATTAAGTTTTTTATATTTTTATTCATTCATAAAACAATTGTCATATAAAAATAACACATTTGTCAAAGCACACATACAAGGTGATTTTGAATGATAGAAGCATTTTGGTTCCATTAGCTTTAGCGCTGGTTGTTCATCTATTTCAATCACAGGCTTTTTAGAATATTTCTGTATAAAATCCTTTTTTTCGCTTCCTTTTACAAAAACAAAATCTGCTTTCTTCGTAAGTGTTTCAATTATTTTTGGGAAATGATGTAATGGAGTAAATCCATTATTCCAATGTATACAATGATAATTTTTCGTTAACCATACCGCCTGCTTGTGACAATCAGGTGAAAGAAACTCCATTGGAAAAGGCCTTTTAAAAATGTAATGAGTCAATTCATAACCATCAAAAGCTGCAAGCTCTTTCGGTATAAATTTATTTTTTTCATCCTTGAATCCTTGAATATCTATAACCAATCTCATATTTTCAAAGCAGCAAATTTTTTAATGAGACTTTTTTTACTTGAATAATTTGCAATTTCTTCTTTCAGTTGATTAATTTTAAAAATAAATTTTTCAATTTGTAGTTGTAGTTTTGATGTCATGACTAAAACTAAAAGCTTTTGAAAATTTCTTTAAATTAAATCGAAATATGAAAATAGTGGGGATAAAGTTTATAATTGTTTCACAATTTTAGTAAGAGGGTTGTAGCTAAATAATTTGTCATGTAAAATAAGACAATAAGCAGAAGTATCTTTTTTAATTGCATTGTGTGTCTCAAATTCAATTCTCATTACTACGGATCCCGTTTGAATTGTTTCTTTTTGATGGGAGCAATCAATATGTGTAATAGGACTAATGTTTTTGAATTGTTCAGGATTAAAAATGGGTTCATTTGGAACACCATAGTAAGACTGTCTAAAGTTGGCAAACATTTCGTATAAAGCAGAAAATTTGTTTTCTTCGAAATTTAAGTACAAATCGTGATAAGGATATCTTTCAGAATTTAAATATACTCTAATATTTGACAAGGTAATATTGTCAAATTTACTCATATCTTTAACAATTTTCCCTTTTCTGTTTTCTTGAAAGCCAATCACAACATGACGAGGAGCTTCTAGTTTACTAGTTGTTTTTACCGGCCATGTGTGACGGGTTGTTTCGGTTAGAGAAGAATATTCAACAAGTTCCCAACTCCTGAATCCTATCAATATATCTTTATTTGATTCTAATATTTTTGATAGAGCAAGTTGTTGTGGCATATCAACTAAAATGTGAGGAACTTTCCAATAAATTTTATCGAAAGTAACCAATGGAGTGTCAGGAGCAGTAACAAGGTGTGCCGGATCTTCTTTGAAAATAACACCATCTAAATCATCAGTTGATCTAATAAGAACCAATTCCTGTTTCATATTCATAATAATTTTTCTGTAATCTTCAAAAAATCCTAAAAGCATTTTTAGTGGTATGGATACGGAGAATTTTCCATCATTATCAACTAAAATTGTATCACCTTCTTTCCGATGTGGAAACCAACCTGCATTTTCCAGTTTTAAACTTTCGTTGGTATTGTGAGAAAGGTAGCTTTTTAAGGTTGATGCTAATCCAACATTTCTTATTGAATCTATAGTAATTCCGTTTAGTTCATAGCGGATTTCTCTGAACAAAAAGGCTATACCATTGTTAATAAATAGCAATTCTTTCTTATATTTACCTTCTGTATTAGTTAATTTTCCTTCGATATAAAGTAAACTATCTGATGGTAGAGTGTAAGCATCGAGTTCTTGAATTGGGATCCTTATTTCATCATTGTAATCGAATTTTGAAGAAATATATGGTTGATATGTGTGAAGCTCAGAACTGACGATGGAATTGTCTACATAAAGCTTTTCGTTTACGTTTAATATGTTCATTATTTTAAAACAGTGAAACCCAAGGATGTGAGAAATTTACGATTATCTCGTCTTAACTTGTTGGTGTTGGATTTGATACTGAACTGTTGTTTAGGCTTTTTCTTTTTATAAGTTTTTACTTTGTTGATAGTGGTAGGGGCAAGTCTCATCCCAAGGGCTCTATTATATCTAACAACCATTTTATATTTCACTTGTTTGTAAATGCAACCTTACTGTTATAGTTTCTCCTCTAAAACTGATAAGTTCTCCGTCTTGATCAACTATTTTAACTGTTATATTGTTAATTGCTTTGACGCTAACTGGAAAATACAAAATGGGCAAAGGAGATTCAACTATTTTATACCCTGGAGCTACAGTTGGATAAAACTGGTGAATAATATGAACAGGTTTACCATTATTGTAAGAACCGACACAAATATTACAGTCAATACAAATAGCATTCACCTTAGTTATTTTTGCAACATTATCTGATTCTTCCTCTTTCATAGCTTCTAGTATCCTGCTATTAAAACCCAACATTTTTCCTATCGAATCTTCCTTGGTAAAATCAATTATTCTACTACACATTAAAAAAGTTTTTAGAGTATTAACATTTGCTTTTAAAAGAAAAAAAATTTTTTCATTCGGAAATAAATCTTCTATACTTTCTCTTATGTATGTTTCTATATCTGTAATGTCATAAGTTCCGTCGGGAATAACAATTACTTTATTATCTATATAAAATTTATTATATCCTTCTTTTATATTGGGGATAGTCATAAACGTTTCAAAATCAGCTAAACCCAGGTAATATTGTTTTTCATCCTCTAAATATATGGGCGGATTAAAATCAGCAGACAAAACAGAACTGTTTCCTGATATGGCAATTGTGGTAGACATTGCAGTTTATTTATGAATGAGATATTACAATAAATAATGAGTTTATATATTTTTTTGCAAAAATTTTAGGGATAGTTGACCACAGTTATATGAATTAAATTTTTGTTTATTTTCATAAGTATAAAATACATCCACTTTGCCATTCGAATTAAAATATTTGAGAAGTTCTAAAGGTGGTTTTAAATTTCCATAACTATCAAAATATATTACATTTTTGTTATTTTTAATATAAGCAGTCCAATGAGATCCTTTATTTTGTTTTTTATCCAAATTTACAATACCACATTCTTTCAGATTAATTTTTTTTGGAAGTTCATCGAGCATAAAAACACCTCTAAAGCCAGTTATTTTTAACAGCTTTACATATTTAATAATATCATTGTTCGTAAGTGCTCTTTTTGGAAAACTTATTTTGAGTTTTTTTTTTGTCTGATTGCTTTCATTTTGACGGATCCTCCTTTATAAGGTCTAATAAATAGTCCCTTTCCTTTATATGGTCTAATATATAATCCTTTACCTTCTTTAGAAGCATTTTCCATTGCAATATTATGTCTATGTATTTCTTCTAGTTGCTGTTTAGCTGCTTTAGCATCATTTACTGCCTTAGCAATTCCTGCCGCGCCTCCACCTAGTGCACCCAGGGCGCCAAGAATGGGAAACAAAAGAGGTAGAAATCCTCCAATTTTTTTGGGTGTTCGAATGATACGTTTTTTTCTCAATTTAAGTTTACCCCCTTTTGTATTTTTTAATCCCAAACCGAACTTTCTTTTACCCTTCATTATTCCTGCAACACTTAAAGCTGCAATTTTTTCACCAATAGAAGAATCTTTAGCTTTTACCCTATCCCAGGCTTTTTTTTCTAATATTTGGTCAGATATGTGTCTTTTTGATAAATCTTCAGTCTGAGAGTAAGATATATCATGTTCTTTGCAAGCGGAATCCAATGGATTTACACCAACGTCACCTCTAGTTAATCTTTTTTCCAAGTTGGTGCCGGGACCACAATAATTATATCCTGGTATATGAACTTCGAAAGGTAATTTACTAATTAATTTATTTACTAAACCAGAGCCTTTTCTATTACGTCTTTTAATAGTTTTTTTCAACTTATGACGACCCACAGTCATTGAAGTTCTTTTTATACTAAAAACACATTGACATTTTTCTGGTATAAATACTTTTACAGCTAAAAATATTTACTAGTGTGATTAAGAATGAGGATTGAAAAACAAAAATTCTCATTACCAGTAAATAATCATGACGAAAAAATTTTAAGTAAACAGTTGAGAAAACATGGTGACTTATTTTGCGGTGGTTCAAAAAGAGGGCTTATAGTTGGTTGCAGTGGTAGCGGTAAAACCAACGTTATGCTTACACTGCTCGAGCATCCTAATGGAATTAGGTTTGAAAATGTCTATGTTTATTCAAAGTCATTAGATCAACCAAAATATGAATATTTAAGGAAGTTGTTAAAGCCTATGAAAGAAATTGGATACTTTGAATATGATAGCGATGAGAACATTATTTCACCTCATGAGATAAAGCCAAATTCCGTTATCATTTTTGATGATATTCCTTGTCATAATCAATCTATTATTAGGGACTATTTCACGCATGGAAGGCATAGAAACACCGATTGTTTTTTTATTTTTCAAGGATATTCCTCAATCCTTAAACGTCTAATTCGAGAAAATGCAAACTTATTAATTTTATTTAAACAGGACTGTTTGAGTTTAAAACATATATATAATGACCACTGTATATTGGATATGACATTTGATCAGTTTAAAAATATTTGTGCTAACTGTTGGATGGATCCATATGGCTTTCTTGTAATTGACAAAGATTGTGAAGTAAATCACGGCAGATATAGGAGTAAATTCGATTCCTTTATATATTTATAAAAGTAAAAAATTTGCAGTTTTATTTCATTTAAAACTTGTACAGCATGGATAAACGTTTAGCTCGAGAATTAATAAAATCGAGACAAGCCGTGAAGCAGAAATATCAAAGCTTGAAATTAGCTACTTCTACTGCTCAGTCCGAATTAGAACAAACTTATAGACCAATAACACAACCACTTAAACAGCTAATTTCAAGTATTGGTAAATCCGAACCATTCGATTTAAAAGAAGAAAGAGTTTCAAAGTATGAAGAATTCAAAACACCTACAAAGCTTTATAAAACATCAACTCCGACGAAAAATATTCAGAAAACAGGAAAAACTCCGTTACTCCCTACAGAACTACCAACATTTTTAAATGACAGTAGTATCACTTCTTCCTCTCCTGTAGTACAACCATTGTCATCAACTGTTATAGCAGAAACTTCAGATCCTTCTAGTGACACAACAACAAATTTAAACTTGTCAGACATATTGGAACAAACTAGAAAAACAATTCAAACCTATGTTGGTACACCATCATATAAAGATTACTTAGCAGATTTTCATGAATTACCCAGATCATATATTGATGAGGGTGTGAAAGATACACAACATAAATTTGACCATTATTACGGAATAGTTCATGACCTCGAAACGGATAAGTTTTCTTTTGGTTTAACACAGATACCGGTAGAAATTATTGGAAAGGACATTAAAGTGGGAGGAATAACGTACACAGGCACGCCAGGTTTATACGAATTGCTTTTCAAAAAAGAACCGATAGGTTATAAGAAGGAAGATTTAGATAATTACATGAACATTCTAGCTAAAACAAATGTATATCGTAGGAATTTTGATTCAAATGAACAAGTTCAAGGAAATACATCACACAAATATGTTACAATAATAGGACCATATTTACAAAGAAAGGGGATTACAAAGACAAAAACCTTGCCAAGATTAGTTACAGCATTTAACAAACCACAACCTCCGTTTAGAACAACTAGAGCCAAATCTACAGGAAAGGGATTAATTTTGAAAACAAACAGATCAAATACAGACTATGTATACTGGAATAATGTAAACGAAATTGTTGATAGGCTACGTTTATTAATTTCATCAAGTGATGCGGGAAATAATGCTCATAGTAACGAGATTATCTCTATTATTGAAGAATTAAGAGAAGATAAAGTAATACTATAAATAACAGCTATCAAATATAATCATATTTATTGTTTAATGAAAGCTCAACATGACAGTTGATAAATTTGGACGCCATATTTCAAAACAAAATCAAGAGAGAATAAGTGACATTAATAATTTAAAAAGGAGATTAGGTGAAAATGAAACAAATAATGAAATCTTTGCTAAAAAGCTTAAGGTTTTTGATGAAAATTTTTTAAAGTATGAAAACCAGATTAAAGTATGTTATACCTCAATTGAAAACGTTAATAAACAGTTGCTAACGCTAAATCAAATAAGTAAAGATTTGCAATTTTTAAATGAACATGTTAAAAAGGAAGACAAAAAATTAAGTGATGATATCAACAAAATTAATAAAATAATGGAAACAAATATAAGAGAAGTAATAATTGAAAAACACAAGGAAAAAATTAAACAATTAAGAACTTTTATAAAAAGGTTAGATGATGAAAAAAAAAGAAATCAAAATAGCATTCTTAACAGTAGAACAATTGACCAACTCACTTTGGAAGAAAATCAACAATATATTTCCTTGGAAAATATAATGTCCAGTGTAATTAAGAAATTAGAACAAGAATTAAATAAAACAGAGGAGGAATTAAAAAATAGTGATAGTAGATCAACTACTTTCTTAACTGGAGAGATAAAAAAATCCTTTAATGCGTTAGAAAAGGAGATTACTAAAATTAGTAAAATTTTAAATGAAAAAAGTTATACAATACAAATTGATAAATTGAATGAATGGGAAAAAACATATAAAAGTTATATTTCGAATTATTACAAAACATAGAAAGTGAACTTCCTTAAAATTGAATAAACAAGTTTGTTGTCATGACAACCGTTAAACAGCAAGTCGTTAATGAATTACATAAACCTGCTAGAAAAAACTACAAACGCAGAAGGGTGGTAGTGAAAGGGTTAAATGATCTTTTTCAAGCTGATTTGGTTGAAATGTTACCCTATGCCAAATTTAATAAGGGATTTAAATATATCTTGATTACCATAAATGTATTTTCTAAGTATGTTTGGGCCGAACCGTTAAAATCTAAATCTGGAAAAGACGTAACAGCGGCAATGAAAAAAATATTAATCAGTGCAAAAACTCCACCAAAAAACTTGCAAACGGATAGAGGAAGAGAGTTTTTCAATGTAAATTTTCAAAATTTGATGCAACAATTTCGAATTAACCATTATAGCACGTTTTCCAATTTGAAAGCGAGTATAGTAGAAAGAGTGAACAGGACTTTAAAGAATAATATGTGGAAAATATTTAGCATTCAAGGAAATTACAAATGGTTTAATATATTAGCGGATATTGTAAAAGATTATAACAATACAAAACATTCTTCAATAGGAATGAAGCCAAAACAAGTAAATAAAACAAATGAAAATAGAATCTTGAAATCTGCATTTACTCATGCTAAAACGTTAGATATAAAATCTCCAAAGTTTAAAGTGGGTGATCACGTACGAATAAGCAAGCATCGAGAGGCATTTTCAAAAGGTTACACACCAAATTGGTCAAATGAGATATTCCACATTAAAGAAGTTAAGATGACAAACCCTTGGACATATTTAATTCAAGACGAAGATAATCAGGACATTCTGGGTTGTTTTTATGAGCAAGAATTACTAAAAGTAAAGCATACCGATGTGTATCTTATTGAGAAGATTTTGAGAAGGAAAGGAAACAAAGTTTATGTGAAATGGTTAGGACTTGATAAAAAATATAATACATGGATTGATAAAAAAAATATTGTTTAATTAAATTGAAATTAAATTTTAGTTAAATTTGTTTTATTTCTGTTCCTCACTTTATGCTTTAGCTGATACAAATTACAAAGTCTTAATGTGCTAATTAATTTCAAATAAAATTCACATTTACTAAACTAAAATTTTATTAAGTAAAACATCAAATACAATTTTTATTAAAACGTGTCAAATATATTTTATTTCTATGTTCCTCAGATAATATCGAATCTAGAATAAGTTTACAATCATTTATTCTTTTTTCAAAACGGAGTCTATCTAAGTACCACATCTGAAAGTTACTCCTACGGGCTTGTCTGTAAGCAAAGCTCCACTTCACTAACACATGCACCTTATTGTTCTCTTCCAGAAAAGATATTGTTTTCTTCGTAATATTTTCTTTTTGATCCATTTTCATTGTTTTCTTCGTAATATTTTCGTTTTGTTCCATTTTGCTTCAATTTGTTTTCCATTTGTTCAGGATATAAAGCAAGTAATTCCATCATAGTTGAAACATTTTCACTGTTAGGATTTTCTGTTGGACTTATTATATTATAAACATGCGTACACAAGTCGCCACAATCAGATGAAATATTATTTTGAAATATTTTGAAATATGTATTGAATTCTTGCCTTTTAAGTATAGATAATCTATAATCAATAATTTCCTTTAATCGCCACAAATTGTCCAAAGACTCTTGTCCTAAGTATATGAAGTGTGGGCCTTTTGTAATTTGTAGAACAGGGGTATCATTTATTTTCTGAACCTGCAGATGAATGTTGTTTATATTCACACTGGTTTGATCAACTTGAGGAAAGTAGAAATTGTTTACAATAATTCCTTGATGAACACAAATGTCTTTCCAATTTTCTTCGGTTAGTGCGATTGAAAATCCAGTTTTTCCACCAATTACAATTTTTGGAGAAAAATCATTTAAACTAATGCCAACAAGAACAAATTTTGACAAAGAATTATTTAAAAAATAAATTTTTGAATTAAGAAGCGTTTCCAAAGGTTTATGAACCACGGCGTTGTTCATAATGACTAAACGAGACTGAAACATATTGTGTTATTCTTGTACTTAAATATTCTCATCCCCACTTTCTTTAAAGTTTCGTTTAAAATGGATTAATGAAAAAATAGATTTCCAGTTTGAAATTTATAATAAAGATAAATAATTAAAATGGTAATGTATAAAAATAATGCAAAGTTTAATGTAACACTAATGATGGAAAAGTAATAATTTTTGAATCCGTCATAATAATTGGTACAGTTGGGGGTTAAAATTTGTAACTGATTATTTTTAAACTCTAACCTTTCTATCCAATTTGTATCAAAAATAGATCGATTTGGATAATGATACAAAATTTTAAAAAATTTACTTGCATTTTCATTTCCATTTATTCGTTCCATCCAACTAATTGTACTATTGTTAATTAATCCAATTTTCATAAATTTACAATATTTACTTAGAGTGACGTCTGTTTTATTAGAAAAACATATTTCACACTGTGTTACGCCAGGGGGATGATGAACATAAAAAACATTTTGGAAAATAAAATAAAGAAGAATAAATTGAGATCTACTGATAGTCATTAAAACAAATTAATAATAATATTCCAAATTTATTAACATTAAGCAGATACTTTCACCACGAAAGCAAAAGCAGTTGTAAAAAAATAACAATAAAATACTTAATTTAAATATATGTAAAAGTTCATAAATAAGGATATTAATAATACTATATAAAATGTGTAGCTTGAAGACTTATTTTGAATGGTTACAATTATTCGATTCCTATTTTTCCATAAACAGTTATTTAAATCACAATTCCTAGCAAATTTCTTATGCTCCACAATAGGATCATCATAACTTAACCAATCAAAAATTTCAATACCACAATAAAAACATTTACAAATATCATTGATTGAAGTATAGTAAAAGCCAGCTCCAGCTAACACTTCTGGTCTCAATTTTCCTTTCCATTTTTTAAAAGTGGAAAGTCGTTTTTCATATGTTTTAAAATAACTGTTATCAATTTCTTTGTCAAAAGTTTCTAAGCACATTTTGTGAAAGACTTATGAAGACTAACTTTGGTTTCAAAAACAACAAATTTAAATACCTTATAATATCTACATAAATATATCTAAATCTTCATGTTCTGCATTCCATTGATACAAAGCAATATCTTGGTGTCCCCAAGCTAATGTATTAAAACTATAGGGAATTTTATACCGCTTATCATCTTCGGAACTCAAAGCCAATTTATTAATTAACTCTGTAAAAATTGTATGTTGTCTAGATCGAAAAACATACATTGAACAAAAGGTTTTAGAATGATTTTCAACAACATCTTTATAATGAATAAAATCCAACTGCTTTTTAATTGCACTTTTTTTAACACCTTTTGCTTTTTTTGTTAAACTGTTTTCCGTTTTAATACAATATGCTTTTGCTCCAGTACCAAAGAAAGTAGTAATGGGTTCACCAGCATATTCATCTTTGAATTTTCCTATAACTGACTTTGTAATAGGCATTTCATGAATATTATTAAATTCATAATTAGATGTGTCAAATTTGTGAATATTTTTTATCATGTCAGAATAAATATTTGGAGTTGTGACTTCTAAAATGAACGAATCGGTATCGGTGTATAAAAGTGAAATATTTTCCTGATAAAGAGGTTTTAAAAAATTATAAAAGAAATCATACATGACAGTTTTAGATATATCTAATATTGAGAAGCCTACATATATTGGTTTATTGTAAGTAACTTGAATCTTTTGCATTTGAATAGCTACCAAGTTTTCAGAAAATATTGTTAAGTCCTTGAAATATGGTTTTGCAATTAAATTCTCAGCACCATCTTTTCTTCTATTTTTTTCCCACTCTGTAACAAGTCTTACGTCAATTCTCCTATCAACATTTTCCATAGTCTTGCCATAAATACTATTATTTGCCAACTTGTAAGTATTACGATCAAATTCATTCTTTGAATCATTTCTTAATCTTGAATTCAAGTCTATATATTTTTTCAACCAATCAGATTGAGAAAACTGTAAAACTCTATGAACTTTAGTTAACTTGAGTCCATGTTCCAAACATTGTTTTAATAATTGATAGTGAATAACATATTTTGATTTATCATTTAAATTGGGTATTAATTTTATGCATTTAGAATTTGGCGGTTTAAAGTTTTCTGGACAAAACGGAAAATCGTTATGATAGGAATGTAGACTTGTAGGATATTCTAAATCAACTTCTAAAACATATCCCTTATTAGATTTTTTAGAAATATTCATAATATTTAAATCATTGATTTCTTTATCTGTTAACCAAACAAAATCTCCCGTTGGAATGTGCTGTGACATTGCATAACCATACAAATTTGTTGCATCATAATAAATTATGTATTTAGTTGGCTTTAAAGGATCAAAATTTAAAAGAAATGGATTATTAGCTTCAGATTTTCTACAAATGCAAGAGCTCACACCACCGCGAACGCTTTTTTTGAAAAAGTGTATCATATCTGGATCAGTTAACAATTCTAACTCTATTCCAGTATAACGCAAACACGCCTCCCAAGATAAACCTGGAAAAGTGTAAAAATGAGCTGGATCGAGCTTATATGTGGATAAACAAGTGCTTCTAAAATTTTCAAAAATATCTGCCAAAAGTAAAGTATCAGAGAGTAAGTAAACGTCGGAGTATTGACCAAGAGATTCACATTTAAACAATTGCCAAACCTTTACAGCTCTTTGGTATTCTGCATCACTGATGTGCTCATCCGTTAAAGTATTATAAAATTGGTCTTTTTGAGGTAAAGTTGTTTCTTCTAATTTTAAATAATCATCAATATAATTGTAAGGAAATACACCTTTTTGCCGAATAAGTTTAAATCTTTCTTCATCATTGAAAATTTTTTTTATTTCCTTACATTGTTCATCTTTTAAGCTTTCAGAGAGTTTTGATAAAGAATGGGATAGAAATTGAAAAGAATCAATAAACCTTAATGATATATTTTTTTTCTTAGCCTTTTGTGTCTTTTTATCAAAATAGTTATCCACATGAATAAGCTTTTCAAATGAAATATATTTTTCCTTGTTTTGTGCGATAACTGTTAGTTGTTCTTTGTTTAAGCATAATTTTTTAAGAAATAGATGAGAATCATAATTACGCAAATTATGCAATATAACTGGAATAAAGTTAGGTATTCTGTAATTTATGTTGCAGAGTGAATGAGCTGGACCTCTATAAAGACCGGTTATATGACAATGATCTGCAACCCTGTCATTTAAAAGAGGTTTATTACAAATATGACAAACTGTTTCATAGTTATGATAAATTTTGTCCAGTTCGTTCAAAGGAATCATCTTTTTAGGAGTCTTTAAATATTTATTGTATATGTTATACACATCTCTTTCTAAAGAATTTATAAATAATGTATCACAATTTTGACCTCTATATTTTTCAAATTTAGAATAATTATCGTCGAATGAACATTTAATGTAATAGGCAAATGAATGTGGAATATGTTCATATTGTTTTAAGGTGTATGAAGTATTAGGATTTTTATCAACATTGTCATTATTTAAAGGCTTTAAAATGCATTCAAAATCTGCATACACCACGAAAGGAACTTTCATTTGTTTATGATAATTTACAAATTTCAAAATATTATCATATGAATAGTTTCCAAACTTATCTTTTATTAATTCTTTAGAAGGTAGGTTAATTCGTAAATGATCACAATCATAGCTATTGTGTTGTAATAAATTTTCTTCTGTAGGGAAATATTGTAAACAACCATCGCAAATATATTTTTTTCCGTGATGTTTAGAAATTTGTGCAGAAACTAGTTTTGATAAATCTTTAATATAGCAATAATGAAAAGTTTTTTCATCATCATCACTTATTAACAATAAATTGACATGTTGATTTTTTTTATTTCGATGAATAATAAAGTGGACCAATTACTTCATACCCCTTTTTAGGATTTATAATTTCTAATCCATATACATTAATAGAAATGTTATTTTTTTCTTCAAAAATCTTAATGTTCTTTAGCAACATTGGAAATTCTATACCTGACATATCCAAAACAGAAGAGTAGTGTGGGTAGGATGAAGTTTCAAAATCTAATCCGCTTGGTTGGTGAAGAGCAGACACAACTGCCCAGGCGAAGCAAAAGTTGTCATCATTCCTAATGTTGATCACAGCTTGACGTCTCTTGATCTCTTGAGGAAGTTCGATAAAAGATGAGGCTCTCAGCGGATTGTGCTTGTTAACATTAATTTCCAAATGAAGTAAATTCATCAAAGCCCATCCTGCAACGTAAAAATTAAAAAATTACTTTTTTTGTTGCTGTTGTAAAATCGAAAATAAATTCTTTACCTGAATCTCTTTCTGCAAATTCGTCAGCTTTCTGGTCAATAATGGTGCAGATTTGCTCTAACAGTTCTTTTTTCTGATATCCCTGGCAAATGACTTGGAACGGCGCATTAAAAGATTTGACATCATAGCTGTCGCTGCTGGGGTTAAAATAGAAACCGAACAGTTCCATATTTAGCTTGATACATTTATGTTTCTGCAGTTCTTGATCTATTAGATGTGCAATTTTGTATTCCAAATGTTGAAAATACTCTTTCACATTTATGAAGTTTTGGTGTGAGGAAATCCTATAAGATATTATTCGTTCCCTGAATGCTGACTTGATAATTTCAACACCTTCCTCCAAGCCTATTTTGGAATTGTTCTTGTGCACACTAGATCGAAGATGTCCACCCCATAGACTTTGGTTTATATTTTTCTTGCATTCTTTACAATATTTTACAATATTTGTAGAATCTATAAATTAAGAAAAAAATATTTTACAAAATATAACATGAAAAATAAAATGTTCTTACCTTTAACAAGCTTTGGTTTTTTCAACCAACTGTTGAGTTTTGTGGAATTTCCGTTAACATGTTTTTTATTATGTCGCAATAAATTATCCTTTCTAGTGAAGACTTTATTACATGTTACACACTTATGCATTTCTGAAGTTTTCTGGATAATAATAATAATAAAATTAATATTGTGCATTTCTATTTAGTTATAGTCAAATTTTGAAAAAAGCAATTGCATTTTTGAAGTTCTTTGTATAATAATAAAATTAATATTGTGCATTTTTATTTAGTTATAGTCAAATTTTGAAAAAAGCAATAGAAATTAATTGACTTTATGAATCCATTTCTTCAAATGAGTCAACTAATTTGTCAAAGGCCTGTTTAACATAATTCACCGTACTTTCGTCTCCCTTTTTAATTGTGATCAAATTAGTTAAATTTTGAATAGCGAAACCCAGACACTTAAGGTTTGCTATTTGTTTTTTATTTTTTTTATTAATTTTAAAATTTTTTTTAATGATAAATGATGGTTTCGAAATTGAATTTTGTTCAACTGGTGAATTATTAGGAGAAATATCCGAAGTTAAATTTGCATCAATTTGTTTTTCTTGCGGATCAGAATTTACAATAGCAAATGGTGAATTAATAGAAGATATAGCCGAACTTAAATTTTGATCAATTTGTTTTTCTTGCGAATCAGAATTTACAATATCATATGGTGAATTAGTAGGACAAATAGCCAAACTTAAATTTTGATCAATTTGTTCTTCTTCCGAATCAGAATTTTCACTAAACAAAAAGGGAGAGCAAATTGGTCTCGGAGAATTAATTGGCGATTTTAATGTTAAATAATTTGTATTAGATTTTTGAAAACAAACAATATCCTCATCGCTAGAATTTTGAGTTTCGTCAATGTCATTCAGTTCTTCAAGAGTTTGTTTAGTTTTTGTTGTAATTAAGTCCGATTTGTTGTCAATAATGTCATTAAGATCGTCAAGAGTTTCTTGTTGACTAGCTGTAAATAAATATTTTTCGTTGTTCTGTTTGTTGGCATTATTTTGAACTTGGCTATTATAAATAATTTCATTCAAGTCCTGAATAGTTTGTTGTTGACTAGTTGTAAATACGTCTGTTTCATTGTTTTGTTGGTTTGCAAAATTCTGCATTTGAGTACATGTGTATAAGTCAAAGTCATTGTCAATAATTTTGCTACTCGATGCCAAAAAATTGTCCATTATGAAAAAAAATCGTAATAACAAATAAAATGCCACAAATGTACATAAAAATGTCACCAATATATATAAGAATTAAATCTTGCCAAATAAAAATGTTAGAAATAAAAATAAAAATTGAAAAATTACCAAATAAACACAATGTAAACACCAGAAAACTCGCGAGCTCTGCACAGTGTGAATGCAGAAATCAATTGCATTCGTCTCTTCGCTGAGGCGATTTTATATGCAAAAGTTAATCACATGTGTCCTACTTAAAGTTGAACGACAATCTCTAAAAACCACTTTCCCAAGCCGATCAACTACCTTACCCCCCTCCCCCCTCCCCCCCTTCCCCCCTTCCTCCCGGACCCCTTAATTTCCGAGACTCAAATCCCGGCTCCCCAATTTCGGGCTACCCTCTTCAGGTTAAGTTAAGTTAGGTTAGGTTATGTTAGGTTAGGTTAGGTTAGGTTAGGTTAGGTTAGGTTAGGTTAGGTTAGATTAAAAAAGAAGAAAAGAAAAAAGGAGAAGGAAAGAAAAAGAAGAAGGAAGGAAAAAGGAGAAGGAAGGAAAAAGGAGAAGGAAGGAAAACGGAGAAACATATAAAAAAGAGAAAGAAGGAAGGGAGAGAAAGAAGATAAGGTGAGGGTGAGGGGGGTTTAAGGGGGGCGAAGCCCCCCTTAGGGGGGTTAGCGGAGCGGGGAGGGGGGCGAAGCCCCCCTTGGCGCCCCCCCCCCCCCCCCCCCCCGAGGCAACTGACAGGGAAAGGGACAGTGAATTAAAAAAAAAACTTATGTATTGCAGGTAGTAAAAGTGGTGGTTGATGGGATATATACTTAAGAACATCCACTCGACGATCATACAGTAACATTCGCTGTAATATCAGTTGTCGCTATTATTTTAACGTATAACCAAATTTTTTATCAAATAAATCGATCTAAATCCAAAGTTCCTAACAATGGCAGAAAATATGAATGGAAACGCTGTCCAAATTGAAGAAAATAATATGGAGATCGCCGCTCAAATTGAAGAAAGAGAAGAGATTTTTAATAACTTGGAAGGCGATTCCATCACTTATAAACATTCATTTTTGGACAAGTCATCTAGGCTTGTTAGAAGATCATTCTTATGTAACATCGATATTAATTATATTGAAGAGGAGGAAGAGGAAGAGATGGAGGAAGATGATCAGGAAATTGACGAAGGAGTGGATATGGATGGACAATTACTAAATTTAGGAACCGAGGGTGACGTAAAAGTAAGCAAGTTTAGGGCTAGTGAATTATTTAATAATTTTGAAGAAAAAGATGTATGTGTTATACAAAGCTACTCTAAAATTGAAAGTCGAAGACTAGGAACATTTGCTATTTGCCTTCCTTGTAGTGCAATTCACATGAGATATTTACGGAGAGGGGAATCCGATCACGTGAGCTGCCACTACAAAAGAGCCTATGTTGTTAGTGCTTCTGATTTACATTGTGCTATTTGTAGGATACATCTTTTTATACTAATTCCTGAACATGCTTGCTTTTACTGCAACAAAAATGAAAAAAAAGAAATAGAAAATTATATTGTTAAATATTAATATTAAACATAGTTTGTAAATGTGATGGGTAGATTAGTTTAACAATATTAATTTTAAATATAGGTTAGGTTAGGTTAGGTTAGGTTTAATATTAAACATAGTTTGTAAATGTGATGGGTAGATTAGTTTAACAATATTAATTTTAAATATAGGTTATAAACGTAATGGATAGATAATGTCAAAAATATTAATTTTAAACTTAAATTGTAAAGATAATAAGAATACGTCAAGAATATTAATTTAAAAATGTCAAATGTTACTATAAGCGGTTATATATTTTCAGTGCTATATGCAAAATACTTCTTTTTATTCTAACATCTGACACTGTATTTGTAAATGAAATAGTTAATCATATGTAAAAAAAGTGTCGATTATGTCTACTGCCACTAGAAGCACTCATATATTAGCATAACATTTTGTTAACGCTTGTTTCTGTATTCAATTGAGTTTTCTCTTACTTGATGCAAATTATATTAATATTATTAGTATAATTAAAAAGTAGTAGATTAGGCTATGCCGGTCCGACAATCAAAACCGTCATTTTTACATGTAAATTCCCATAAGAAAATTTAAGATTCGATCTGCAAAAGTGGTGCCATTTTAGGGCGTGGCACTTTTTGTGTCAACCCATAACAATTGTTTTGTTATGTAATGTGAAAATTAGTATGTATTAAAAAACTTGTTAGATCATTGTTGTCGTTTCAATATAGGAAAAGGAAAAAATGTGTGTCAATTATTATATATATATTTACATTTACTTTTTTTACAAAATTATTTGTTACCAGAGTTTTCACAAACACAAATTATAAAAAAAATATTATCCTCTTTTTAAAATTACAACAAAATGATGTCTAATTACATCTTTGAAGATTTGTACCAAATAGTAATATCTAGTGCGACATACAGGACAATTGTTTACCATTATAGAACAACAATTTTCATCATTCCATCTTAAAATACATTTTAAACAAAAAATGTGGGAACATGTATTTGGTCTACATGAATCATAATATTCGATTATTTCAAAACAAATAGCACAAAACACTTTTTTCTCTTCACTCTCAGTTTTGTTCAAATTTTTTAAAACAATCCCATTATTTTCTTCTCGAACTAATGGTATATTTTCTTCTTGAACTCCTGGTATAATTTCTTCGAGGCTCTGAAGCGGAATGGATCGATTTCTTTCTCCAACTGATTCACTCATTTTATTTTAATATTATTATTAATAGATTTATTCAACAGATTTTTTTCTTTTAACAGTCACTCGTACCTTAACATACTAAAATGATCTTGATGCACCTATTTATAAGACTTAAGAATGCAAAATCAAATGTGGGAGAACAAAGAGAAAAAATTAAAAATATGATGCGAATGAGAATAAAAGGGGAGGAAGTTAAGAATGAGGGACATGAGAGAGAGGAAGAGGAGGAGGAGGAGGCGCTCCCATATTATAACTACTTCCTATCAGTCCAAAATATTCATGGAATGAAAATAGTTCAGTTATATAAAAGCTTTAAAATAAAGGGATAGTTGCTTTACTTGTTGCTTTTTTTTAACCTACACAAGTTTTGAGTGTGCTTACATAGGGTTTAACAAATTCAGTAAAATAGGTTTCTGCTAAAGAAAGTAGGGATGCATGAGAACCTGTATCTATTAATAAACGAATAATATAATTAGATGTTCCTATGTAAGGTAATTCGTTTACTTGAAAACTTTTTAACTCAAGGTTTTCGTCCGAGGCTGATAGATGAAAAATTTTTAGTTGCTCAACCAAGTTTTCATTTCCTGGTTCGGTTGCTTCTTCAAGATCTTGATAATCTTGATAATAACTGTTATCGTCAAATTCAAGGTTTTCTTCGTTATATAACTCGTCATTATTAAGTTCATTATTTTCTAAATGGGTTAATTCTTCAAATTTAAATTTCGGGTAAGGTTGTTTTTGTTAAGATTGCTGTCTATAGAAAATATGTTAATAACAAACATAGAAAAACACTCCAAGTCCCGATCTCAGTAAATTATAATTTTACATTTTACAACAAACGTGACACGTATTTTGCCCTTTCGAACATCATCAGACCTGCAAACAACAGAGAGAACCCTAGTAAATAATCACACTCCTAAAGCAATAACTTACGAATAGAATAAAACACACTAAAACACAACAAAACAAACAATTACTTATACATATTTGAAAGGGGAAGGGCTGTGCGCACGTAGAGGTAAATAAATTGTGAAAATCTTTTCTTTGTATTTCGTGCAAATCAATTTATTAAAAACGTAGCAAAGCGCTTTCGGCTTTCGCCATCATCAGTGCCACTTAGTCAAGTGTGCACAGGAAAACATGGATTTATTTCCTATTATATAAATATATATATATATATATATATATATATATATATATATATATATATATATATATATATATATATATATATATATATATATATATATATATATATATATATATATATATATATATATATATATATATATATATATATATATATATATATATAAATATATATATATATATTTATATGTATATATACATATACATATACATATATATATATATATATATATATATATATATATATATAAATATATATATATATATATTTATATATATATATATAAATTTAATTGTGATTTCGTTGTGTAAAAAATATACACAAACCTCGCAAGCATGAAAGGGAAATGCGCTAAAGAATAATAATAGTTATTATGGAATTCATATCTAACGATCGTTATCACACGCTAATATGCAATCACGCGCGTGATTTATGAACGACTTTAGGGTTTACTCGGTATGCTATGCGGTACGTTAAATACGAATATGCTTGCGGATAGATGCATATGTAAAACAGGTCCCATATATATTTAATATTTTTCGTAATCAGAAGTTGATTCTAAACAGATTTAGTTGTTTAAAACAAAATTTTAGATTTTTTGAATTTTGAGCTTTTATTGTATTATTATTGCATGTTTTAAATATTTTTCAGTGGAATGCAGGATATCTTATAGCAGATTTTTTATGATTTTTAAAACGTTTCTTTCTAAATCGTTAGACCATGTTTTTACTCAATTTCGTGATATGGTGCTCCAATGGATGTTTTTACTTACTCGGACGGACTTGTATTGTCAGGGGTTTTGTGCACCGTAGGTGAAACCCTATTTAACAGGATTATCTCTCCCTCAAGTTTAAAAACCGCAAGACTACAATTCACGTGCAACCACGGAAGGCAGGAAAATGGCGGCCTGGTCAAACTTCAGTAGTCAAACTCCTCTCTCGGAGAAATACCTAGGCCGTAATAACAATAAATATCACGATATTCAAAATGTGAACAGAACAGAAAAGTAAAGTGAAATAAGTCCCCTCTTGTGAACAACCTTCGTTCTGCCTTCTAGAATTTTCCCAGCTCATGTGGCAAACCATCATTGGCTATGTAGCGCTAGGCGAATAAATGGAAAACCGGCGTTCCTTGGCTACGGAATTACACTTGGCAACAGTGAAAAGGGAATATGTGCCTTCGACATAACCCAGCATCGAACACATCCGAATTAGATCGGTTAAATTACGAGGCGGCGTATGATCTTGACAGAAGGCCATAACCCGAAACTAAAGATGGCAAATAGACGAGACGAGCAATAAACAAATAACTAACTTCCCAAATCCTAGATACCTAATTAAAATAATAATTGAAAAGGCTCTTTAAAAAAACAACCGCAACCAAAATAGAGAAAAAATTATCGGGAATGAGCTACAGATGGAGAAAGGGAAAAACCTTGACAACAAAAAGGTAGATTAGGTTGTTAAATATAATAAGCTAGGTCGGTACCAGCAGGGGTGTGGAGGCACTATTCTCTTATGACGATACAAATTAATGTATATAACTGGATTCTATGTTTTAAATCTAAGAGTAGACTAGCTTCTTTCCAGATATCTGTTAGAGCCCATATCATGTAAAGCCAATTTTCTATTATTTTCTTCTTTGTAAGTACTTATATAAATATAACCATCAATGTAGAAATTTGCATCACACCAACAGTTCTTGACTGTATCAAGGAATACTAGAAAGGTTAGGTTAGAAAATTGTCTAGATAAGGCATAGACTTTTAAAATCACTTGCTTCACATATTTCACCTTTATAATATCTCGGACATTATATATTGAATAAATTAATCTAGGCTTGATTATTTTTCTTTCTTGCCTAGACTTAGACTGATGTGCTACTCTTGAGCTTGATGTAAATATATCATCACATTTAGAATTCATACTAAGTTTTTTAACATTATATATACTGATCTATTCGTCCTGACTTTATATATCTCTGATATTTTTGTATACGAAGTATTGGAGATAAATATTTTATCGGAAAGAGTTTGTAATTTTACATAGATACTCGACTCAAAGTTTGGTAGTTTCACATCGAGCTACGAAATTTTTGTATCATTTTTTCCATCTTAATTTTCATCATAATGTCCGAGTTTACCTTTGTAGAGGTATGCTTGCATTGTATATGTATATCCATTAATTAGTAAATAATTCCTTCCTCACATAATGCCTGGATTATAGCTAGCATTTTATTATCATGGCTTACCTGCTAACTGAGAACTCCAGAAAATTCTTAGTCTATCAAGGAGCTCATTGGCTTTGTTCCAGTAAATATATTTAACATTACTCTTGTATTTATATGTTTTTCACTATGTAGTTTTTGTATACCCCCTCTTTTTTTGTTAATAAGAGTTTTATTATTCAATTGTATTTGTCGCTTTTTCTGTACTGTACTTGCAGTTTGGGGTTATAGTTTTTGAATATAGAGTTTATTTTATATAAAATATCAGGATACGTATTTTTGTTTCATCTGTAATTGTATCTAAGTATGCCAGGGCTTTAGGTTGTTTTAGAAAAATTAAATCGAGTAGTTCTTCGCTAACAGGATAGCTATCTATATTCCCACCCTCTTCTCGTATTGAAATTTAGCCTGGCGAAAAGCGTATAAATATTACGTACATACATCCGATATTTACCTTTTGAATTAATATATAAACCAAACTTTGTTTCAAATCGATTATTATCATCTTTAAGTTCATTGAGGTAGGCTATAGCAACTTAAAACTTTTTTTTCCTTCAGAAGATCATGATAGTTGTTTCAGTTTGATAGTTGTTTTATCAGCTATTGGAGTTTATATTCTCTCCAGAAAGCAAGAAACTCAAGAGATCTAGGAATATCGGTTCTATATAGAAAACTATTAATTTGTGTCATCATCATAATTTGTGGACTCTTCTACTAGATCCTTCGTGCTACTTTTCTTACCACTAACAAATGGAACACCTAGGATAGGTGTCGATGATGTTGATGACCCATATGCAATTTTTGGTTTTTTATAACTGCTTCAGATATCGATTTCAGGGGTACAGTTAAAAGTTTATAGAATTCTTCAAGATCGGCCTTATTTTTAGCTATTTCAAACTTTAAAGAATTTTACTTTTTACGAACTGCATTAGCCGATTCAATCAGCTTCCGTATTAAATTAATTTCATCATTTGAGTTTCTTAAATTCATATTGTTTCTTATCTCGCAAGTTCAAATTGGGACTGAACATTACATGACTGTTTTATGGACTTATATAAGCTCCAAACCCCTTGCGGTATCTATCGCTATCTACTTTACTATCCTTGTCTATTATCATGAAACCATATTCATCTTTCCAATATATAGCGCACACATTTCTAAAAATTGGGTAAAACTCACATCAGGTGAAACATGATTCATAAAAACATGTTTAAGATTTGTCTCATCCTGTTTAAGCAATATTATAAAATTTGTGTTATCTTTTATTAACTGTTTTATTATCAGAGAAGAGAAGTTTGAGCCAGATAGAAACTGGAAATATTTTTATGACGCCCCTAAAATATGATCGGATGGGTTCTTGTTGTTCACATATTACATCATCAACTATAAATATCGAATTCTCTTTAGCTTTTGAAGGTTCAATAATTGTATCACTATTGGTGTAAGTAATAGTTGCCAATTTCTTTTAGAGGTGCTTAAACTTTACGGAAATATCCATATTTTGGTTAATAAAGGGATTTCGAAATATAAACCTTCTGGATGAGTAATTAATGAGATTATCTGGTTTGTTTTACCTCAGTTTGATGCCCCTGTAATACAACTAATGCTTGAAGGTAACAGAGATCTATGGTTTTAAAGCTTATTGTCTTCTAGCCCTACACCAACGATTTCATCCAAGTTATCTACTTTCAATTTATGATCAGATTCGGTGATCTTCATATTTATCGCTTACATAAGTCTTATAATGCGCTACATTCTTTTTTCTAAAGTCTACCGCTAAGCAAGCAGCACGTACCAGTTCTTACTTCAACAACAAACATGCTAAAACTGGATGTGGGGGAGTAACCGCTTTAATAAATAAGCTACTTTTCGAACTTAATTCTCTTGGTTATCAGTTCTGTGGGCCTAAAACTACAGTATCAAAGAGATTAGCGAGAGAAGGTAAAGGCATTTATCCTCTAGATGCAGCTTGTAAATCAGATTTTCTTTGGGAAAGATTCAAAGCGAAAGATTCTAGATTTAAAAGGAAAAGATGCTGCTTTGTTGGTTACAACAGCAATGAAAACAAAAAGAAAATTGGGTTCTGGTCTCAGACAAGAGCTAAAATTCAATGCTATTAAAGACAGGAAAAGAAACATTAAAACATAAACCATTCATGGGGAAGAAATTTGCAGTTTCTTAAAAACTTAGGTGGTAAGAAAAAATTACAACTCCTTGTATCTACTCGCGGTTCGCCCCTGTGCCCATAGGTACGTCAGACTTCGATACACTCTAGAAATTCATCTCAACGTCATTGTTTTTTGTAGAAGTGTGACGGGCGATTTCGAACGACATGGAAACCGAGTGGACCTTAATGATTGAAATTTGTTGAAGAAACGTTGTGCTGGCATAGTTGTCCTCTCTCAGAGGGAATCCCCATACCAGAGAGTACCGGGAACTCCCCTCTTTACTGTCCATACTCGGCATAACCTATCAGGGGACATAGAGGCGGTAGAGAGGAAGGCCCATAGCCAAAATTTTTGCTATTGGATTTTCTGATACTTTCTTCCCCGTGATTCGTTTTCCCGAATCCCACACCATGATTTAATGGCGCAGGAAGATGACCCATACCTCCTGGAACACTTTTTCTACCCTTAGGATCGATTTAAGTGTGGTGTCCGTCGACCTGTATAGTGTTATATCCCTTAATTTCTCATGGCCCCTGTTTTCGCGTTACCCTGTATATCCCGAGGCCTCGCACCTACTTTTGTCAGAGCATTCGGGGTAAAGAAGCCCTGTCCTGTACTAGGTAAATTTATCCCTTCCTGGTGCAAATATTGTAAAATATTATACGCAATTTTTGGTTAGCGGATCACTTGTTCCCGCGGTGTTAGTAATGTTGTTATTTGGTTTATGAAGTCGTTTCCTTTCTATCCCTATGATTTCTCCCCTAGCCGTAAAAAACAGTCGGACGGAAGCGCACTTATCATGCGCTGAAATTGCGTTTGCCGTCGTTGCCGTTTGCGTCTGATAGTTTTCGCCCTAGCCGAAAGTTTTAACAATTTATTTTTATGAACATTAACACGTTCTTGGTCATTTATGCAGCGACGGCCATCTCCCTGGGACGCCAAGGCTTCACCAAGGACTGCCACCTCCAGCCCTGATTCCACCTTCTCAATTTTCATTTATTAAAACTTAAACTTTTTATTTATGAACTTTATTATTTTTTTTATATATATTTTATATTTTAAATAATCACAGAAAAAGTAAAACACAGAAATTAAAAACAAGTCACATTTATCCTTTACATGACTGGCAGAATATACAAAATATGCCCTATGGCGCGCAAGCATACAATGTCACTTATTTTGCACACTTACGGAGATGTTTACACGGTCAACATTAAAGTGACATTGTCAAAAATTTTGTGGGATCTTATATTTATACGATTACCCATCAAATAATACCCATTCCAAAACAAGGCGGATTATTACCCCTGACGTAATAAAGTGAAAAAATATCCATACAGCGGAGTCCAAGAGACACAATAAAACTTTGGAGATTATAGCACTAGGAAAGAAGGGAGTTACATATCCCATAATACTAAGCATTGCGTTTCTATTTTGATATATATTATAAATAGGTGCAAAGGACGGTGTTGAATCACTTGTTAGTCCACTCTCGTTCTATGAATTTTCGATTTCAAAATAAATTGAATTTTTTAAAAAATGTTTTTCCTCAGAAACAACGTAATTGACGCAGTCGGCAGGTTAGTGAAACGCTCAAAAAACACCTTATTCACTATATCTACAAATTTCGACAGTTCGAGTCCTTTGAAGTAAATAGTACCGATATAAAATGACTTCTGGGGATGCTCTGGACTGAAGAAATCCCAAAAAATTTTAAGCCTACTGGAAGCAGACAGTGCCGATCTAAGGCAACTTTCACGGGGCCAACTTTGAATTTATGGAACCAGCGAGGAAAAAGGAACGGGACAATAAGCAAGTCAAACAACAGACCACTGAGGAGGACAAGCATCGCTGAACCAGCAGTCCAAACATCACCACTGGGGAGCACAAGCATCGCCAAACCAGCCTAGCAGTAAGGACCTAGTTATAAGAAAAAACCAGATGAAACTGGTTATTTTAAGTTAAGGTATTTAATTACTACTATATTATTAGCAAAACTAAGTTAATTTTCCTATATTTGATATATATAATTTAAATTCGTAATTTTACAACTTATTTTTGAAAATATAATAATTTTTTTACATGAACTTTTATGTATTAAGTCTATATATAATCCACCAAAATTGATCTATTTAGAGAAGTAAATCAGACTTACCAAGCTGATAACGTTCCAAATTTTGACGGAAATCCAAAATTATTACAAAGATATATAACAGCCTCTGAAAATTTATTAAAAGCTTTTCAAAACACAAATAATCTAAATGACCTTATAAGTATGTCTATTTGATATAATATTAAGTAAACTGATAGGTTTCTCGAGCTGAG
This sequence comes from Kuschelorhynchus macadamiae, assembly GCA_030620095.1. Classification (NCBI taxonomy): domain Eukaryota; kingdom Metazoa; phylum Arthropoda; class Insecta; order Coleoptera; family Curculionidae; genus Kuschelorhynchus; species Kuschelorhynchus macadamiae. The sequence continues at coordinate 249,812 of JAUTXW010001947.1, forward strand.
TTGAATAATTAAACAAGATTTGCAGATCAAAGATCTATTGACTGTCTTATTCTAGACTTAATTAATTTTAAACCTTCTAAAAATGAAAATCCTTTAAATTTTAGCATGAGAATTCAGGACTCTAGAAGTTTACTTTCTGCTAAATTAAACGCTACAAACGAAGACGCAGCAATTAAATTAATAAAAATTAATCGTTATGATGAATTTGCTTTAAAAACATTCTTACGAGGTTTACCGTATAACATGCAAGTAGTTATACTTTTAAAAAATCTAACAGTACTTGAAGAAGCTATGGCTTTTGTGCGTGAAGAAGAAAATTTTATTTGTTTCAGAAATTCGCAGATACCACAAAATAAACCTGTACCAACGAACACATCAATTCCATGTGTTCGTTGGTTCGTAAATAAAAATCAAAAATTTCAACCATTGTATAAACCACCTTATTCGCATAACTTTAACCCTAATTATTCACATAATTTTAACCCTAATTACTCGCATAATAATTTTCCAAATATGGTAAATCCTAATTTTTCAAGATTTCATAATACTAGGAATAGAAATCATATTCTAAATTATTTTGGAAGAAATACAAATAATTTCGATACAAGTAAAAATATGAGTTCTAATTTTCAACAAAATTTTCAAAGACCAAATTTCAGCCAGCAAAGACCATTTATGATAACCAATCCTAATTTTGCTCAAAACTCTATTAGAACATAATAATATCCATAATAAAATAGTAATTACTGAACAATTTTATAATCAAGAAGTTTTAGAACAAAACCCTCAAAATCAATCTCAATTTAATTATTATGCTCAATGCTATAATTACGAGAATTTAAATACTAATTTCTCTAATTACGAAAACACTGATTATGCTGATAATCAGGAATTTTCAAATTTTGATAGACCTTTTTATGAGCAAAACTATACGAATACGTATGAACCCAATTATACAAATATGTATAAACCCAATTATACAAATATGTATGAACCAAACTATAAGAATATATACCAAGAACAAAACTATGAACAAGGAAATACGGAAAATACTAACAATGTAAATTTCACGGGAACGAGCCTGAACAACGATACGTAGTATTCTTAAATAATATTACAGCCGAATTACCGTATATTTATTTACCTGAATTAGACGCAAATTTTCTGTTATACTGGAAGTACTCGAAGTTTTATAAAAACGTTTAAAACGCAAGGTAGTCATACATTCTATTTATTTAATTTTTCAGACAAATTTGACCGATTAATAAGCTTAGACCTTATTATTCAACTTAACGCTAATTTAGATTTTAAAAAACGAATTTTACAATCCCTGTACGTTGAAATTCCATTACTCTATTTAGGGAAAAATGAAAAACAAATTTAACCCAAAATTAGTAAGAAACATATTTTAAAACTAAGAAAAATATTTAAAAAATTACGTGAAGCAAAATTTAAAATACAATTAGATAAATCTGACTTTTTAAAAAAACAAGTTCAATATTTAGGACATGTAGTAACCCAACATAGAATTAAACCAAATACTGAAAAAATATCAGCAGTAAAAAAATTTCCTGTACCAAAAAGAAATAAAATCATTTTTAGGCTTAATAGGATATTATCGCCGTTTTATTCAAGATTTTGCTAAAATAACAAAACCAATGATAAAATGTCGAAAAAAGAACTTTAAAGTAGAGTATACGCCAGAATTTATAAATGCATTTGAACATTGTAAAACCCCATTAACAAATTCACCAATATTACAATATCCTGATTTTACTGATACTTACTTTATATTAGCCAGAGACGCGAGTAATTATGCATTAGGAGCAATCTTATCTCAAGAAATATTACCCAACGATAAACCAGTTGCTTACGCATCGCTTACTTTAAATGAAACTGAAACCAGATATTCAACAATAGATGTTGATCACAGACTTTTAGTATGGCTATTTAATCAAAAAGACGTCAACTCGAAATTAGCTCGATGGAGATTACGCTTAGAAGAATTTGATTATAAAATAATTTATAAAAAGGTTCCAATGCATATGCCTTATCAAGAATTCAATTAAACTTATACGAAAATGACTCTACAACCCAGGAGACGCTGACAACGACATTTTTCGGAAAATGTCATCGTGACACCAAACCTTGACTCTCAAATAAATGCGAACTCGAATAAAGATAACCCTGACTCAGATCAAGTACGAAACTTAGATATCAATTTGCCCTCGACTTCCGCAGGTCAAGAGAACAACTAACAAAAAATAAATATCTTATCTGACTTTTTAATACAGCCAGCTGTAAGTAACTCGGGAAATACTGTGAATAGTAATCAAAACGAAACAGAAAACCCCGGATTAAATATCCTAGATGAAATAATTAACAACAAGTGTTTGCAATATTTAATAAAGAAATCGCCTCATCCTAAAATAAAAGTAGATTTTGAAACATTCGAAAAGAATTATATTAACAACGTGGAAATACCGGAAAACCCTGATATTGTTAAAAAATTTGTTTGCGATTACACACGATTCAATGAAAAAACGTGTTACGTATATTTTTATAATAAAGAACATGTCCCTATATTTACGAACGTATACATACAAAACTTCCGGAAACCAAAAATAATAAGATGCACAAAACTAGTTAACAATATTAAAGATGAAGATGAACAAATTTTATTGATGACTCATCAACATCAAAGTAAACCTAATCACAGAAGCCTATGACAGGCTAAAACAAAATTACTTCTGGGCTAGAATGAAGCAAGGAATTACCCAATTTATAAATGACTGTGTAACATGTCAAATTTTAAAATATAGTAGACAAATGTGCCCATAGTAAAAAGCGAGACACCTTCCAAATCCTTTCGAATAATTCATATAGACACTTTCATTTTTGACAATCAAAATTGTCTTACGATATTTGATAAATTTTCGAAACACGGTCAATGTTATATATATATATATATATATATATATATATATATATATATATATATATATATATATATATATATATATATATATATATATATATATATATATATATATATATATATATATATATATATATATATATATATATATATATTTTTGTCGGTATTTTCTTGGGTATAGGTTAATATAAAACCAGTTCTATAATTTTACATCGACGTTTCGCTCACCATATTGAGCTTTCTCAAGATGAAAATTTATTTCCTAAAAAGACACATATATATAGTTAAAAAACATAAAATTATCAAATTTAACCACATTTTTTTAAAAAACATTACATCTAAGTTTTTCGGTACAAACAAACCAAGACTTTACAATATATAGAATACACTTAACAGAAAATTAAAATTTTTTATTTGCTACGTACCTTGAAAATTACATGTTAATCCTAAACGGAATCGAGATTAACAGTGAATTCTATAGCATTGGAATGCTGTTAGTTTATAAGAAATGATACATTTTTTTCCTTTTTTTTAAATTTTATATATGATATATGTTTGGGTTTCTGCTATTTATATGTACAGGATGTTATGTGAGAATAGCTTTTTCTTTGGAATAAACTTACTTAGAAATTAAATTATGATAAATTTGGCTTAAGTTGTTGATATCTTTTTTATCATTTACAGCATTTTTCTCCTTTTTAATCTGAATCATTTCTTTGATTGTTAGTTTCCGGTAATTAGTTTCCTGATCCAGAATTTGTGTTTCTTTAAAATTGAACTCGTGTTTTTCTGAAAGTTCGTGTTTGTGGAGTGCAGTAGAGGCATTTTTTGTATATTTGTGACCGTTTAATCTACTATCTAAATATTGTGTTGTCATTCCAATATACTTTTTTGAGCAATTTAGACAAGGAATTGAATACACCAAATTTGATTTCTTTTTATTTATTACCTTGCTTTTCAAAGGCGTGTAAAGACTTTTTAATAAATTATGAGCTTTATGACAGACATGTATATCATGTTTAGATAAGATGTGATTTATTTTTTCCGATAGACCGTCTGTGTAGGGCATTGCAATGTACTTTGTGTTTAGATTTTTTTCTTTTTCAGCTTTCTTTATATTGTTATAGAATAAATGTGTCCTTTGTTTAAAAATTCGTAATATGATTTTCTCAGGATAATGGTTATTTAATAAAGTTTCTTTAACTTTCTTTAAAATCTCAGGCCGATATTCTGGAGAAGTAAGTGAAATAGCACGATCGGTCAGACCTATTACGACGCTATTTCTTTGGTTCTTAGGATGATTGGAGTTAAAATTTAAGTATCGACCTGACCATGTTTTTTTCGTATACCATTTAGTTTTGATGTTTTTATCTACTTTGTTTCTTATTAGCGTTAAGTCCAGAAAGTTTATTTGATTTTTGTCTTCAATTTCTGATGTAAATTTTAATTTGAGGTGAAAGTTATTAAAAGCATTTAATAGATCGTTAATATTATTTTTTGGAACGGCAGTCAAGCAATCATCTACGAATCTTTTAAAAAAAGGCAATGTAAAATCAAGTTTACTTATCACGTTCTCCTCTAGGTATTCCATAACCAATTGTGCGACAATGGAGGAAATAGGAGAACCCATAGCGCAACCATCTAATTGTTGATAATATTTGTCTGCATACTGGAAATAATTGTTATTCAAGGTAATGTTAATAGCTTCTAAAAATTCATTCAAAGGCAGTGTTGTGTGTGCTTTTAGTTCGTCCCATTTTTGTCTTATTATCTCCGATAAAAGTTCATTTGGAATGTTTGTATATAACGAGACAACATCAAGGGATATTAGTACATGATCATTTGGAACTTCTACCCTGTCAATAAAATGTTTAAATTCAATGGAATCTTTAACGAAATAATCATTTTTACCAGTTATGTTAGACATACAATTAGACAAATACTTTGATAATTTATAAAAAGGAGATTGGATACAGGATACAATGGGCCTTAAAGGTATGTTAGCTTTATGTAACTTTGGTAGACCATATATTTTGGGTGCTACTGCGTTATGTATCATTGGGTTTTTTGCTTCTGTATCAGTGAATATTTTTTTGTTTAACATTTTTTTTATAAAGGTGTTATTTTTATTTTGATAAGAGTTTGTTAAATCACTTTTTAGTTCTTTGTATGTATTTTTGTCACTAAGTAATTCCTTAATTTTTGTATCATAATCATGAGAATTCATAATCACAGTTTTATTTGATTTATCAGGTTTAAGGATTTTAATTTGGGGATTATATTTTATGAATTGTTTGGTTTTATTTATTTTCTTTTGTATGTTTTTTTGAAAGTTAGAGTATTTTGTCTTTTTATGTTTTATTTTATGGTTATAATTAGTGACAACATTTACATACATACAAAAGAAAATAAATAAAACCAAACAATTCATAAAATATAATCCCCAAATTAAAATCCTTAAACCTGATAAATCAAATAAAACTGTGATTATGAATTCTCATGATTATGATACAAAAATTAAGGAATTACTTAGTGACAAAAATACATACAAAGAACTAAAAAGTGATTTAACAAACTCTTATCAAAATAAAAATAACACCTTTATAAAAAAAATGTTAAACAAAAAAATATTCACTGATACAGAAGCAAAAAACCTAATGATACATAACGCAGTAGCACCCAAAATATATGGTCTACCAAAGTTACATAAAGCTAACATACCTTTAAGGCCCATTGTATCCTGTATCCAATCTCCTTTTTATAAATTATCAAAGTATTTGTCTAATTGTATGTCTAACATAACTGGTAAAAATGATTATTTCGTTAAAGATTCCTTTGAATTTAAACATTTTATTGACAGGGTAGAAGTTCCAAATGATCATGTACTAATATCCCTTGATGTTGTCTCGTTATATACAAACATTCCAAATGAACTTTTATCGGAGATAATAAGACAAAAATGGGACGAACTAAAAGCACACACAACACTGCCTTTGAATGAATTTTTAGAAGCTATTAACATTACCTTGAATAACAATTATTTCCAGTATGCAGACAAATATTATCAACAATTAGATGGTTGCGCTATGGGTTCTCCTATTTCCTCCATTGTCGCACAATTGGTTATGGAATACCTAGAGGAGAACGTGATAAGTAAACTTGATTTTACATTGCCTTTTTTTAAAAGATTCGTAGATGATTGCTTGACTGCCGTTCCAAAAAATAATATTAACGATCTATTAAATGCTTTTAATAACTTTCACCTCAAATTAAAATTTACATCAGAAATTGAAGACAAAAATCAAATAAACTTTCTGGACTTAACGCTAATAAGAAACAAAGTAGATAAAAACATCAAAACTAAATGGTATACGAAAAAAACATGGTCAGGTCGATACTTAAATTTTAACTCCAATCATCCTAAGAACCAAAGAAATAGCGTCGTAATAGGTCTGACCGATCGTGCTATTTCACTTACTTCTCCAGAATATCGGCCTGAGATTTTAAAGAAAGTTAAAGAAACTTTATTAAATAACCATTATCCTGAGAAAATCATATTACGAATTTTTAAACAAAGGACACATTTATTCTATAACAATATAAAGAAAGCTGAAAAAGAAAAAAATCTAAACACAAAGTACATTGCAATGCCCTACACAGACGGTCTATCGGAAAAAATAAATCACATCTTATCTAAACATGATATACATGTCTGTCATAAAGCTCATAATTTATTAAAAAGTCTTTACACGCCTTTGAAAAGCAAGGTAATAAATAAAAAGAAATCAAATTTGGTGTATTCAATTCCTTGTCTAAATTGCTCAAAAAAAGTATATTGGAATGACAACACAATATTTAGATAGTAGATTAAACGGTCACAAATATACAAAAAATGCCTCTACTGCACTCCACAAACACGAACTTTCAGAAAAACACGAGTTCAATTTTAAAGAAACACAAATTCTGGATCAGGAAACTAATTACCGGAAACTAACAATCAAAGAAATGATTCAGATTAAAAAGGAGAAAAATGCTGTAAATGATAAAAAAGATATCAACAACTTAAGCCAAATTTATCATAATTTAATTTCTAAGTAAGTTTATTCCAAAGAAAAAGCTATTCTCACATAACATCCTGTACATATAAATAGCAGAAACCCAAACATATATCATATATAAAATTTAAAAAAAAGGAAAAAAATGTATCATTTCTTATAAACTAACAGCATTCCAATGCTATAGAATTCACTGTTAATCTCGATTCCGTTTAGGATTAACATGTCATTTTCAAGGTACGTAGCAAATAAAAAATTTTAATTTTCTGTTAAGTGTATTCTATATATTGTAAAGTCTTGGTTTGTTTGTACCGAAAAACTTAGATGTAATGTTTTTTAAAAAAATGTGGTTAAATTTGATAATTTTATGTTTTTTAACTATATATATGTGTCTTTTTAGGAAATAAATTTTCATCTTGAGAAAGCTCAATATGGTGAGCGAAACGTCGATGTAAAATTATAGAACTGGTTTTATATTAACCTATACCCAAGAAAATACCGACAAAAATATTTCATAAGGTTAAAGAAAAAAAAAATATATATATATATATATATATATATATATATATATATATATATATATATATATATATATATATATGACAACAATGTCAGTATGCCAACGACTTATAAACTATTTTTCATTTTTTGGTTGTCCAGAAACAATGGTTCAGAATTTATTAATGAACTAGTAAAAGAATTATTAAAAGCCCAAAAACAAATAGTCACTTTACAACCCCAAGACATGTTGAAAATAACTCCCCTGTCGAAAGGTTCCATACCTACACTTAAGACTCCTAAGAAGTCAAGACAAAAATAAGACAATCTCTGAATTATTACCTTAGGCAATAATAGCGTATAATAGTTCAAAACATAGTACTATTAAATACACGCCTCATGAATTAGTTCTAGGACATACAAATTCGCGTGACCCTTTTGATTTAATATCATCTACGTTTTATTCAGATTACGTTTTATCTCATAAACAAAAAATAGACGCGATGTATAATACAGTTACAGAGAATACTGAAATTTGTAAAAACTAACGGTAAAGGTGATAAACCCTACGAATTTAAGCTTAACCAAAAAGTATATAAAAAACTATCCCTAAGAAATAAAATTCAAGCTAAATTTAGTGGACCTCTCATAATAAAAGAAATCCTTAAACATAATCGGGTAAAAATTGAAAATATTAAAAAGACTGAAATTATACATATGAAAGAATTAAAACGACCTCTTGTTATAGATGGTCCTACACCCAAAGAGACAAACCAAAATACCACGAATTAAACCAAAACCCTGGCATCTTACCCTACAAACTAGGATATGCGCAAAAAACAAACTATCACTGGACATTTATTCAAATATTTGATCTAAAAGGTGTAATTGAAGAGTATAGATCTTTAAGTTTAAAATATAACATTCAAATTCAAATTCAAATCCAAATTCAAATTTAAATTCCAATTCATTTATTGCATCAAATTTCAAAGAAATATTACGTCAAGCCAAATTATTAAAAATTAACAAATAGTAATTTGTAATATCAATACATTAGAGTAAAAGAAAAATATAAGGTATACATATCTATCAAACTAACAAGCTATCGAAAGAACATATAATACATGCACAATTATTGATCAGGATGTGTAGAAAAAAGGGTTTAATAAAAATTACCCTTTGTTACCCAATTATTAAAGTCAGGAAATTTCATAAAATTCATTTAAGCTGTAGAATGCGTTTAACAGGAGGTAATTTTTCAAATATTTTTAAAACTTACTGGCTTCGGGTATTACCTTAATACGATCAGGCAGAGCCTTTTAAATCTTTACACGATTAAAAAAGAGGCACTTTTCTCAAAATGAGGTTTTATGACTTGGTACACATAAATTATTGCTTCTACTAGTTTGCATATTGTTATAGTAGTCTCTGTTTCTAGGAAACTTTTGTATGTTCTTTTTAGTGTGTACTGCAATTTTAAATATATGTAAAGATGGAACTGTTAGTATTCCCAGCTTTTAAAAATATTCACTACATGACACAAATCTAGAGATGTTCACATAACTATTATTACCCTTTTCTGGGCCAAAAATATTGTTTGAGAATCGACTGATCTAAACTAAAACATTATACTGTAGGAGACAATAGACTGAATATATACAAAATAAAACAGTTTTATTGTGTCCAAGCTCAGGTGATTGTGCAAGTACCGCATGACATAGCACGCGCTATTAATCTTTTTTTCTATAATGTCGTATTTGTTTTGCTTTGCTATTGCAGTACTCATAAAGATTTTACTTTGTCCCTTTGAGAAATAGAATTACCATTCAGTGGAACGTAATTCATTCATCAGAATTACTAAACCAAAGGAGAACAGTTTTGTCACTATTAAGTTTCCACCAATTTAAACTACACCAGTCAACCATTTTCCCCACAACCAGGGTAGACTGATCTAGCATTGATCAAGTGATCAGAAACCTTCTATGTTAAGACTTGAAATGATACATGATGTATCATCAACATATTGATAAACACTATTTGTGGCCATAAACATGGAAAGGTCATTGCCAAATGCAACAAAAAGCATTGGTCCCAGTATAGACCCTTGTGGCACACCTGCTGCTACTTCAGTCTTCCCAGAAAAAACAAGTCTTCTGTATCCGATACTCGAGACCTCATGCAAACCCTCTAAGTTTGTTTGTCAAATAAGACCTCAAAAAGAAAGACCAATTTCACGAATTCCATAGAGTTCCAACTTTGTCAACAATAACTCAAATCAAAATAAATTCCGGCAACGGTCCCGCCCTTATCTAGTTCATCAATTAAATAATTAAGTGAATCCATTAATGCATCAGTTGTTGATAAGTGGGGCAAAAAACCATACTGAGTTGGGGAGAATATATTACTTCCAATAAAATAACAAAGTAGACGTAGATATTCAGCGCACTTTACAATTTTGGAAAAAACCTAGAGCAACGAAACTGGTCTATAGTTACCCGGATCACTTTTATTTCTCTTTTTATGAATGGGAACCAATTTGGCTTCCTTAAGTTTATTCGGAAACACTCCCTTACTGAAACAACTGTTAATCAAATCACTTAAAGGGTAACAATTATGTCTGTGACAAACTTAACAACATTAAAAGGAATCTCATCCAGCCCTGTAGAGAGCTTAGAAGGCAACTTCATAATAATTTTCTGGATTTCAAGATGGTCAGTAGGGGCAAGAAAAAAACTACCAGTTGTGTCTGCGCGCATGCAGACTTAAAAGTTTTCTAAAAACCGTCAACCTTTGAAATTTTTCTCACAACATTTACATCCTGCTTGGAATAAATACTGACGCCTCCCCCTCGAGATTCGTAACGACAAAAATAACTTACTAAAATATAATTATCCCAACAATGCATTTTAACATCATCGCTGGTCAGCCAAGTTTCATTTAAGCACAATGTATCCGGCTCAAGTTCAGCCAAAAGAACATTTAGTTCATTAACCTTATTTCTTATGCTGCAAAATCTTAAAATCACCAAATCTCTGATTGCGTCCTGTCACGAAAAAGCTTTTTCCCAGCACCCTTATTTATTGCATTATCAACAGTGTCAGTCACTTCCTCAACATTCTTGTCATTATCTGCTAAGAAAACCGCATCGAATTTTTCAGAAGTATCAATTTGTTCTATTGGATTATTGGTCCTTTCGAGGATGACATTTCCCAGCTCTTGTTCTTCGTTATCAGGCTCCGTGGTCAAATTAACAGAATTCTTTGCAATAGTTTTATGGCTTTTCATCAGCTTTTCATTGTCAATTGTTTTAATAAATATAAGATTTTTGTTAGGCGACTCTAAAGAGACTAAAGCACCATAAATTGACGAGCAGATATCTGTATTATCTAATCTATGACTGATTTGAGAGGTTAAATCTATAAAACACTTCTGACACTGCATACATTCTTAAGCATACATCCTTTAATCTATTATTAAATTTACGTATTTTAGAATTAATTTTAAAATCATTTTTTACATATAGTACAGAGAACAGCAAAATATTGGTGTGTGCACAAAGACGAATCATGTTATCTAACAGTTTAAAAGATAGATACCTATTATTTAAAAAGTCATCAGACCCACCCAAAATAAGTATAAAGTCTTTAAAATTATAGCTCTTGCTCAACAATCAAATATCCTTGGTATCGTTGTCTAAACATGCACCCGGTTTGAAAATACTTTCTATTTTTATATCCATATTTCGTGAAGTCAAATACTCTTTGAGTGCAAAATTCACCAAGAAAAAGCAGTTTAGGGGGAGCTGCTTTATTATATATATATAACAAGCTTCTTAAACCTCTGCCACACCTGGACCATTATTAATAATTTCATCCCTGGATAACTCTCTTCTTAATGTGGTCGACGGCTCTTTCAATTTATCCCTCAAATATAGGATATCATAGTTTGCCTTCTTCAATTCTTTAACATAACCATTATTTCCTTCTGTTAGTACCTCAATGTTTGTTAACATATTATTTATTAAACCAATTAATTCACTTAGCTTGGTTTAAAAACCCTGTATTTTTATTTTTAACTTCTCTACTTGACTTGAAAGATTAATATTTCTGTCTAGCAATTTTAATATCTGCTTATTTAGGTATGAAATTTCAAGTTTTTTTTGTTGAAACCCCTCTTGATACTCCTTCTCCACGTTAGTTACAATATCTTCATAGTCTTTTGTTCCTCTTTTGATCCTGGATATATATATATATATATATATATATATATATATATATATATATATATATATATATATATATATATATATATAGGTTTCCTTGATCTTAAGTTCAGACTTGGCTTTGTCTAAATATTCCAAGGCTTTGCGTAACTTAGGTAGTTCTTTAATATATTTCTTACAGTCTGGGCAACAAAATATCAAAGATCGTTGTGTAAGTGCAACGGCGTGTGCTTCGGTAGTTGTGACCAACGAGCACAACTTGCAAAACACTTTTTTGCATCATAAGTCGAAGGGTTCCCCAAATAACTCGTCTTCCTCGGGCCTACGTTTAAAAAAACAAACCTTTTTGCATCCCACGCAATTATTGGAAGACATAATTTAATGTAAAATTAAAATATAACTACAATAACTTAGAATTTAAACGAATTCTGGAACACAGCTGGTACACAAAAGTGTAAACAAAGTCTTGGCGCCAACAATACAAATTCATAAATCACCGATTTTTACACGCTTTGGGAAAAAAAATTACATATTTCGGTGCTAAACACTGTAGGAAATAGAATGCACAACTTTTCCAAAATTAAAAATACTTAAATTCAGAAAAACTATGAAAAATATGATCAGGCAATTTTAGTAAGTCATGTAGCGACTACGTTCGCGACTCAAACATGTTAAAATAACATTTGAAAAATAAAACTGACTATAATATGGAATATTAAAATTCTTATATAATTATTGAAAATCGAAAACAAATTATATTACGTCAGATAAACGCAATATTACCACCTAAACAAACTAGACATACACGCGGTTTAATGGATGGACTAGGAAGTATAATTAAAAGCAATACAGGAAATCTAGACGAAAATGATGCAATATTAATAAATAAAACAAAATCAAAATAATATTAAATTGTCAATGGATAAACAAATTTTCTTACTTAGCAATTCTATAAAAAGTTTCCAAGAAATCTCTACAAATATATCTCATAATCAAAATATTTTAGAATTCAGAGTAAATCAAACCATACAAGTACTAAAAAAATGAATTACAAGAAATATCAGATTTTGACTATTACCGAACTCAAATGAATATAACTCAAATATATATATCATATAAAACATTTATGATATATTAGGAAATATAGTAGTCGTTATATCTTTTTCCAAACTGAATAACTTCCACAATACTATAATTCAACCTCAAGAATTGATATCAGAAATTAATCTAATTAAAAAGCACTTAAATTTAGAAAAATTGCCATTTGAACCAAATTTGGAAAACATTATAAAATATGAGGAAACTTTAGACATAAAGGGCTATGTAATGAATAACGAAGTTACTTTTATTATAGAAATCCGTTTAGTGGAAAAACAAGACTAAACTTTATATCATCTATTTCCTATACCAATACCTAATGATGAATACTATAAAATAATGCCTATTTTTAAATATCTTATAGTAAGTGAGAAAAATTTTGGATATTCAAACGATTCATGTAAAAAGACCACAGGAAATGAATTTTTGTGCAACCATATACACCCTAAAAATATATTTAAAACATTACCTTGCGAAATGCAGCTCTTAAGATATTATCATAATATTACGAATTGTAAGCAAATTCCAGTAAAGATAGATTGTTTAGAAATTTAAAACATTGACGAAGAAAAATGGGTTTTAGCAACCAATAAAGATATTACGGCAACAGAAAGCCGTAAAAATACCCAAAATACTATTTTGTTAAATGGAAGTTATTTAGTTGAATTAGTCTTAAAATAAGTAATGTAATAACAATTAAGAGTTATAAAAATTCAAGAAACGAATATTTAAATGTACCAATACCTAATATTAAATTAAATTCCACAAATAAAGCTGTCTATAATAATATATATAAGACTTTTGGGAACCAATTCCATAAACTTGGAAAAATTGGATGATTTACAAAATTAAATAAATAAACAAAAAATCGAAAACTCTAAACTTTTAAGTAACACTGAATATTATCATAAGACAAGTATGTGCACTATTCTACTATATGTAATTTTAATAATGTTATAATATTATATATTTTGTACAAGTATTTATGGCCTAAGGTAAATATTAAACAACCCAAAAATAGAGACCAAACAAATGACATAGTAATTTAAAAATTAATTAATTGAATATTCTTAAATAATATTAAGTCATAAAAACTTCCAGTTTATATGCCTATCTAGGGGTGGAGGAGTTACATACCCCATAATGCTAAGCATTGCATTTCTATTTAGAGGTAACGACATATTATAAATAGAGGCAAAGGACGGTGTTGAATCACTTGTTAGTTCGCTCTCGTTCTTTAAATTTGTACATTTTCGAATTCAAAATAAATTGAATGTTTTAAAAGGTGTTTTTCCTTAGCAAACAATGTAATTAGGGTGCTGGATTATACTTACATGAAAATAAGCAAAATCTAATTTGGTCCCTGCCCCAAAGACCCTTACAAATTTTGATATATTGAATTACGTTTCTGAGCTAGAGGTGTTTACATGAGGGATACTTTACCTTCTTCAGGACCTTGAAGACCTTGATTGAACGAGCTACAGTAAATCTAGATAGCAGTAAAGGAGCAAGGACACACTTGGTTGAATTTTAAAAATTTGGTTGTGAGACTCACTATTATGACATGATTATATGGGTATGACAACAACGAGGACAATCTTGTATAACTATAGCAGAAAACAGTCATCTAAGTGACGAATAACTATAGCGAAGGATAGTGATTATATAAAAAGACAGAACATTCTTATTAAATATTCTCTGATAAAAAATATTTACCTGATATGACTAAGGAAGAATTCGACAGTTTACCCGAAGAGATTTTATTATTGCTTGTGCTCCAGATGAAATTGTTTATGTGTATCATAAACTAGCAAAAGCTTTACAAGAGAATCCAGATATACAGAAATATTTATATTGTATAGATCACCACAGCAACAAAGAGGATGATACTATACATATATATATATATATATATATATATATATATATATATATATATATAGACTTCTAGAAGGTATTTTGCTGTTATTGAAACATTAAAAAAGTAAGCCTCGGGTCTGATAACAAGATGGACGTAACAAAATGTACCGAGAAAACGGCTAAATGTTGTTGCTAAAAGCAAATTTGTATCCTGTCATAGAGTTAGATAAACCTTCGCGATACGGACTGATTTGCTTGGATTATTCCTACCACCTCAATTTTAATGCGGATAAACGAAATATCTTACTTGAGTCAACCACTCCAGTAAATATTATGAAAGTTCGAATGATACGAGTGGATTGTAATATCATATCTGGGTTATATCTTAGCTGTTTAGACTCTCATACTTTGTTTGAATTTGATATTGAAGTGACTCGTGGGTACAAAGGAACCTCAAAACATTATAAATTTGCCAGTCAAGCCTGAGGGGCGTCAGTTCATTGATAACATTACATTGTGGATATTGGATGTTATTGGTAAATTAGGGAACTTTCAAGCTGAAAATTTTATAGTAAAATTTCAATTGAAAAAACTGTCGTAAATCATGGGTTTTCGCTTTAATAATTGGAGCAAGAAGGAGACGCTGATGTTAAAAAGTATTTGAAAGTTATGTAAATGATGATATACTTAAAAATTGGTTAGTACGTCTAAGAGTATTAAACGACATACATAGCTTGGTTTGAGTAAAGAAAACAAACAGCTTTTAAAATCTAGAGGTTATATATTGCGTAAATATTAGCTATTTCTTTAAAATAGGTGAAGAATCGCTGGATATTTTTGGAAGCTCTATTTATGATTCATCCATATCAAGTAGATATTTACACGTTATAAACCATATATAAAAACTCAGATGTAATACCCATCCCTATCAACTTTCAAGATCGGCGCGGCTGTTGACCCAAACTTTGCCAACGTAAGCCGTATATTACCTATGCGCCCCTGTGAAAATTTGATCGAGAACACTCGGGAAAAACTCACCTCCGTTTATAACCATGAGGTCAACGCGGGCCGCCAGCCGTAATAAATTATTTTATTTATTTGTTTCTGTTTGGAAATTATTATTACCATATGATCTAATGGAGGAGCCGTCACTGATCCTATATTAGATATTTCCGATAGCTATAAATACATTGAAGGAAAAGTTACTCCTTGACAAAAAAGTGCTATCTGTCAAATAATGCATTGGCATTTCTTTCTGATGAAATTCGATATGAATTGAATGGAAAGCCTGGTATTACCACAGCTCTAAAAACCAGTATCATTTGTAGAAAAAAAATCTCGTCGCATTACCTATTCAGGTTGGGGCTTCGTGAAACTCGACAGGATATATTGAATACGACTTCTCACGTATTTAGCGAGAAATTCCCCTTAAAATATCTGGTAAATTTCCCAGAAGACTATTCCAAAGGATTTTTGAATATGAAACAAGGATTGATAATAATAATTGCACGTACATACGAAAATTATTCCTTTGGTGATGTAGAAGCCACAGTTGACATTGCAAAAATGGATTGGAAGATTCGGCATATCATACCAGATGATCGCGAGAAGTTAAAATCATTAGCACGTATTTGCAAAGGCGATGGTAGTGCAGCAGTAAAAATACCTTTTAGAAAATATGATCTATGAATTATTATCGCTAAGGGAGACAACTTCAGATATTTGGGCTTTGAAAACTACAAACCAGGGTCTTGCGTCATTAGAGAACCCACGCATTTGTACTTTTTTTCGTTTTAAATGATAGCCTATAGTGTATAGAGTATAGAATAAAAATGGAACCTCGTAAAATTTCCCACTTTTTTTCCAGAAAAAAAATCATAAAAGTTCGCAAATTTCACTAATTTTCAGTGCAAAGACTCTATTATGGTAATTTCGATAAAATCAAGAAACAACGTTATGTGCAGTGTTGCCAAACTCACCTGATTTTCTGGAAATATGTATTAAAGGCTTTATATACTTTATATATTAAAGGCTTTAATGACCCGAAATTTTGTTGGCGCACCCATTTTTTACAACAAACCAAACCAATCCTAATCTTAAATCTAAACCTAAAATTAACCAAAAAATTTCCTTTGATTATAATTTTTAGTTAGGACAAGTAAATATTTTAAAAAGGCGTGCAAAAAATATAATAAACTTATATTACCATGCTCGGCTTAGAAATAAAAATCAATCACATTGTTAAATATAAAATAGATTTTGCATTCGTTCTTAAATAATATTGTAGAGCTTATTTAAAGTTATTTTTAAGTCCTATTATATTGTTTTGTAATTGATTACTTATAGTTTCCAACAAAGCTTAAAATTCTCTATATGTCAGTTTTTGGATTTTCCACATCGGATAAAAAATGACTGAACTATAGGCATTTGTTTTATTTTGCTTAGTTGGCCTGGCCAGAGAACTTAATGCAATTTTAGATTGCATTTAAACTTAATTAGTAGCGTAACGAAAAAAAATTGAATTTGAAACCAAAACTGTCTAAACTTCTTCGTTCAAAACAACTTTTCAGTAGTATTTATTAACAGAAAGAAATGGATTTTATTTTATATTTAGACTTATTGATTTTAAAAACCAAAATAGCAACAATATCGTTTTATTGTTTTTTTTTTGGATTAAAAACCAAATTGCTTCTTTACTTACTTTAAAATTTTTTGAAAAAGATCAAGAAATCGCGTAATTCGTTGCATATTTTATTTTAATACACTTCAAACATTCTCAGACGGATAACAAAAATGTAATCCATTAAGCTTCATTTTCGAAAATTTTAAAACTAATCACTAAAACGAATCAAATTTATCAAAAAATTAAATAAAAAAAGATTGTTGCTATTTTTGGTTTTAAAAATAAAGTTCAAACATTAAAATAATTGAAAAAAAACTTTTTTTGGTAAATGATTCTAAAAATTTATTTTATAACAAGAAACTTAGGACATAGTGTTTTAAATGGAATTTTGCTTAGTTACAGTACTTATTTAGCCTAAATTAGGAGCCTGCATTTGTAGCAAAGCCAACTAAGCAAAATAAAACGAATTCCTATATATAGCTCCGCCCGATTTCAAAAATCTAAAAACTGATATCTATAAAAATAAAACTTTATCGAAACATGATTAAACATTCGAGGCTTTTTATTTAAAAACATATAGACCACTTCCAGTTAAACCGGAATTATATATATATATTTAGATTTTTGAAATCCGGCGGAGCTACTTATAGGCATTCGTTTTATTTTGCTTAGTTGGCTTTGCTACAAATGCAGGCTCCTAATTTAGGTTAAGTATGTCTTAATTTTATTAATATAAAATAACTTTTTAAAATTATTTACAAAAAAAAGTTTTTTCAATTATTTTAATGTTTGGACTTAATTATTTTTAAAACCAAATATATCAACAATCTTTTTTTATTTAATTTTTTGATAAATTTGAATCGTTTAATGATTAGTTTTAAAATTTTCAAAAATAAAGCTTAATGGTTTACATTTTTGTTATTCGTCTGAGAATGGAAGTGTATTAAAATAAAATATGCAAATAATTACGCGATTTATTGAACTTTTTCAAAGAAATTTAAAGTAAGTAATAAAGTAATTCCCAGTTTTATAAAAAAATGCAATAAAACGATATTGTTGCTATTTTGGTTTTTAAAATCAATAAGTCTAGAAATATAAAAAAAAATCCATTTCTATCTTTTGATAAATACTATTGAAAAGTTGTTGTACAAAGGAAGTTTAGACAGTTTTTGTTTTAAAATCAATTTTCCTTCGTTACGCTCCTAATCAAGTCAGAATGCAATCTAAAATTGCATTAAGTTTTCTGACAAGGCCAACTAAGCAAAATAAAACAAATGCCTATAGTTCAGTCATTTTTTATCCGATGTCAAAAATCTAAAAACTGACATGTAGAGAATTTTAAGCTTTGTCTGAAACTATAAGTAATAAATTACAAAACAATATAATAGGACTGAAAAATACCTTTAAATAAGCTGTACAAATTTATTTAGGAAGGATTGCAAAATCTATTTTATATTTTACAATGTGATTGCTTTTTACTTCTAAGCCGAGCATGGGAACATAAGTTTATTATATTTTTTGCGCACCTTTTTAAAATATTCAGTTGTCCTAACTAAAAATTATAATTAAAGGTAATTTTTTGAATAATTTTTAAAATATGTTTTTCTATGTATTTTGATTATAGGATATATATATATATATATATATATATATATATATATATATATATATATATATATATATATATTAGGATTGGTTAGGTTTGTTCTAAGGAAAGCGCACCAACAAATTTTCGGGTCTATATTTAACAAGTTTTTTTTTACAATTATTATATTGTTAGATGGATCTACCTCGTTAGCGATAGGTTAGCTCAGGGTTGAAGCTAAGAACTTTATTAAAGCCTTTAATATATATTTCCAGAAAATCAGGTGAGTTTGGCAACACTGCATATAACGTTGTTTCTTAATTTTGTTGAATACCTTTAAATAAGCTGTACAAATTTATTTAGGAAGGATTGCAAAATCTATTTTATATTTTACAATGTGATTGCTTTTGACTTCTAAGCCGAGCATGGGAACATAAGTTTATTATATTTTTTGCGCGCTTTTTTAAAATATTCAGTTGTCCTAACTAAAAATTATAATTAAAGGTAATTTTTTGGTTAATTTTTAAAATATGTTTCTTTCTATGTATTTTGATTATAGGATATATATATATATATATATATATATATATATATTAGGATTGGTTAGGTTTGTTCTAAAGAAAGCGCACCAACAAAATTTCGGGTCTATATTTAACAAGTTTTTTTTTACAATTATTATATTGTTAGATGGATCTACCTCGTTAGCGATAGGTTAGCTCAGGGTTGAATCTAAGAACTTCATTAAAGCGTTTAATATATATTTCCAGAAAATCAGGTGAGTTTGGCAACACTGCATATAACGTTGTTTCTTAATTTTGTTGAAATTACCATAATAAAGTTTTTGCACTGAAAATTAGTGAAATTTGCGAATTTTTACGTTTCTTTTTCTGGAAAAAAGTCTAAATATCTGAAGTTGTCTCCCTTAGCAATAATAATTCATATAGATCATAATTTCTAAAAGATATTTTTACTGCTGCACTACCATTACCTTTGCAAATACGTGTTAATAATTTAACTTCTCGCGATCATCTGGTATGATATGCCGAATCTTCCAATCGATTTTTTCAATTTCTACTCTGGCTTCTACCTCACCAAAGTAATACTTTTCCTATGTACGTGCAATTATTATTATCAACCCTTTTTTCACATTCAAAATTCCTTTGGAATAGTGTTTTGGGAAATCTATTAGATATTTTAAGTGGAATTTCCCGCTAAATACGTGAGAAGTCGTATCCAATATAGCCTGTCTAGTTTCACGAAGCCTCACCCTGAATAGGTCATGCGACGAGATTTTGTTTCAACAAATGATACTGGTTTTTAGAGCGGTGGTAATACCAGGCTTTCCATTCATTTCATATCGAATTTCATCAAAAAGAAATGCCAATGCATTATTGCAAGGAGTAACTTTTCCTTCAATGTATTTATAGCTATCGGAAATATCTAATATAGGATCAGTGACGGCTCCTCCATTAGATCGTATGGTAATAATTATTTCCAAACAGAAACAAATAAATAAAATAATTTATTACGGCTGGCGGCCCGCGTTGACCTCATGGTTATAAACGGAGGTGAGTTTTTCCCGAGTGTTCTCGATCAAATTTTCACAGGGGCGCATAGGTAATATACGGCTTACGTTGGCAAAGTTTGATACACATAAAGAATTTCATCTGGAGCACAAGCAATAACAAAATATCTTTGGATAAATTGTCGAATTCTTCCTTAGTCATATCAAGTAAAGCATATTTATATAAGCAGAAGAATACATTGAAAATGGTTCTTATTTATGGCGGATGCGTAAAAAAGGGAAGAATAGCTAGAGACTTATATCGCATTCGCTTTCTTGGTGTTCTAACGTATCGTGCGACAAAAATATTTCTAGACTAGGAATCGCAATAATTCCAGAAGATCAGTACGTAATAAAGAAAATGTCATAAATGGTTTAGCGTATGTAGAGAAGAAGAACTTCATATACTAAAAAGTTCTTTTAAACGTATTTTACAAGACTTTAAATAGCATTTTTATAAAGTTCAGCTTGTGCAGGAACTCTATCCATGTTACGCTGTCAGAGGCCTGCAATTTATTGCAAGTATATTAGTTAAATTTGAAGACGGTCCCGTCTTGTCGTCTAAAATAATGTGAGTTGATACAATAATGGTCTAATTAACGGACGTAATTCAAATTATTTGTTTCGTGTTAATATACATTGGATTATGGAGACTGGATTTCAACACATTTGGTGCGTCAATGTTTAGTGTGGATAATTTAATGGAAGGATCATTGGACCTGATTTTTATGATTAAACTTTAACAGAAGAAAGGGATATGCACTTTCTATAACACATTTTATTTCGATTTCTAGAAGAAATACCGTTGGTTGAAAGACAACAATTAATATGCTAATATTTAAAATTCTTCTAAAATAGGTTTGTGGGTAATTTCATCCCAAAGGCTTCTCTCGTGATAAGGCCTGCACGTTTACCTGATCTTTCTCCCTTGAATTTTTTCTTGTGGGGTAAACTTAAAAGATGAGGTAAATCTAAGTAAACCTAATGACGTAGAGGTTCTGAAGAATAAAATTAGAAATGCCTAAAGAAGAAAATTATTATGGATATTTCGCCACAATAAATAAAAAACAGCAAATACTTGTACACTTCTATCTATATTCTTGGGTTTTGGTCCATGGAGCAAAAATAATTTGTAAAAATTAAAATGTTGCAGACGAAAAAAATTATATAAAAAGTATTTTTAATAAAAAAATGTTTTTATAAATTTGAGAATCCAAAAGTCAAACAAAGCCAGGATATATCAACTACAAATCTCTTTATATCATATATACCTAACTTATGGAATAAAATAAGACGAATAGGTAAACATTTTAACATAACTTACAAAAGCCGAGACAAAAACAAACCTGAATGAACAAGAAAATATAAAAAATGTTATTTATTCTTAATTAAATAAATTAAATTAAATTCCGTGTCAATGCAAAAATTGTACATACGTCATACATGAAGGCCATTAACTAAAAGAATTAAAGAACACCAATCTTACATAAAAAAATAAGTAATTTCAAAAATCTAACATTTTCAACACGTACTAGACAAAAACCATAGAAATAATTGGAAAGCTTCTAGTATTTTGACAAAAGAACAATGTTCTAGAAAACGTAAAATTCAAGACAGTTGTTAAACAAAGATAATTGTGCAGTATCTTATTCACTTAATTTTAATAACACATCGTTAAATTTTCTAAATACTGAAGTAAAAAAAGAACACCTCAAAATACAGTAAACTACATTCGTAAACGTATTCTATACTACTACACATAATTTCTTCACCTTATTTAAACAATAAATATAACACTCTTAATGTTCGGCAATATTTCCGATTATATAAGATTTTACTGCTGCTAGTACTTAGTTGCGGAAGACGGGGGTAGATTTTCCCCCGAAATGTTCAGAAGACTAGTAATAGCCTACAGTACCAATAATGATTTTCTTCCTTAAGCATGCATCCGTTACAGATATATAGGTTTATAAAAAGAGATATTTGACATTAGACAATCTTCAACATAATATTAGGCGGATTGTAACATCTACCGATGGCAGAAGAGTTTTGAAGGCAACAAAAACTGTGTTAAAAAATGCTGAAAAATGTATTAGAAAGAATAGAAAAATTTAAAATGTTCTTATTTCTTACTTAAATAAAATGCAAAAAAACTTAAAATAAAATTTTATTTTAAAAATACATAGCCTTCTTTCTCTATCTAAAATACATGAATAACTTGTTATTAGTAAGAAATAGTTTCTATTAGTAGCAAGAATCGTGGCAGCAAATTTAGATTCTTTGATGACCTTGGTTATTGCAATGCATAATGAAAACCAAGAAAATGTGAAACAAGAAATGAAGAAAAACCAAGAAAAGATGAAGAAGACCGAAGAAGAAATGAAGAATGAACTTAAAGAAGATATGAAGAGAAGTCAAGAAGATATGAAGCAAGAACTAGGAGACCTAAAGAGAAACCAAGAAGGACTAAAGCAAGAACTTATAGATGACATGAGGAAGAACCAAGAAGACATAAAAGATGAACTTGAAGATATGAGGAGGCACCATGAAGACGTAAAACGAAAAATGCTAGAAATGGAATAGAATCAAGAAGAAATCACTAGAAAAACGT
This sequence comes from Kuschelorhynchus macadamiae, assembly GCA_030620095.1. Taxonomy (NCBI): domain Eukaryota; kingdom Metazoa; phylum Arthropoda; class Insecta; order Coleoptera; family Curculionidae; genus Kuschelorhynchus; species Kuschelorhynchus macadamiae. The sequence goes on from JAUTXW010001947.1 coordinate 272,866, forward strand.
TGCTTGAACTGACACTAACCAAGAAAGATGTAAAAGAGGAAGTGGGACAAATGAAGAAGAAAGTGCAAAAGCAAGTTCAGGAGGTTCATAACCAAATGCAGCAAGAAGTCCAAGGTCTACATTCCCAGATGCAGAAATTTAGAAACCAAAATGAGTTCAAATCCGACGTTGTTTCTTTATCACATGTGATAAAGCCACCTACGTTTGATGGTAAGGTGCCGTGGGTTACTTACCTGAAACAATTTGAAGCTGCTGCAACAGGAAATAGTTGGGATTCCACCGAAAAGGCACGAGCACTGGTTTGTTCCTTGCATAGCGAAGCAATGGAGCTGCTAAAGAACATAGCCGAAGAAAAATAGTGACTTTGGGACATTAGTAAGCCATCTAGAAAAAGCACATCTACAGGAGGGCTATAAAGTGCAACTTCAATGTCGAAGACAAAAATATAACGAAAGTCTTCAAGGGTATGAAACGGACATTGTGCGACTAATTAACTTGACTTATCCATCCTGCCTGAAGAGATCAAGCAAGAGCTGGCAGTAAGTAGTTTTATTGAAAGTCTTCGTGACTCTGATACCAACCAGGCATTAAGAATGGCTAGATTAAAGAATATGTCTGAAGCTCTCGCATATGCCCTTCAGTATGAAACTGCTAAGCAAACATCCAGAGAAGTCAATGAAAATTACGAAGGTTAAATTACATTTCACAACAACGCCCCACAATTGAAGACGTTTCGAAAACTCTGAAGGGGCTGCAAGAGGCTCTTACTAGGCAACCGAAGGATGAAAGCAAGTTTCTATATTTCCGGCAAAGAAAAGGCATCCGTTGTTGGAAATGTGGAGAAAGAGGGGCACGTACAAAGCATCTGTATCAACAACGGGCTTCCTGAAGATAATCAGGACAACTCCCATTAGCCAGTTTTAAGGGGCGAAAACTGTTTAGGTTAATTAGTATATAGGGTATTAGTAAATTAGTATCCCGGCTGCAGAATAATGGCTCTAGCTTGGTAGTACCAGAGAAGATTTGTGGTCAGGAATGCGAAATGGTATTGGATACTGCATCTACACACACCATCGTAAAACCGAATGTTATAACTACTTGTAGAATAGAAAACCCCTGCAAGAATTACGTCTTGGGAACAGCTAACGGTGAATCTATACCTGTGAAAGGCCTCCATGAAGCAGAAATAAGCCTGGGGAGTACTACTTTCGTGTATAGCACACACTTAGCTTAGCTTAGCCCATAGAACCTTTCTGTTTTGAAAAACCTTTTCGTTTTTGACTGTGTCACATCGATGATCTCTGAGCATTTGAGATCTCCCCGAATACAAGCGTGCCTGATGAGGGTAGAGGCCCAAAAATCGATCTCAGGAGGGTATCCTGCGACATAGTTAAAAGCAATTTCTTCTTATAGGCCGCATGCTGCAGATACTTTTTATTTCCTGGTGTTAAGGATGGCTTTTAGAAGGCAATAAAAGCAGATTTTTTTATGTAACTTATTCCCGGAATTCTAAAGTGTATAAAAGTTTCACGGAAAATGGAAACGAGAAATTTCCGCTGGAATATTTCGGCATTTTAGCGTTTGTAAAAGTGTTTGGAATGAGATGCAAAGCAAAATTTTCATGTATTCTAAAGTGTGAAAAATGGAAATGATGTATTTCCGCAGGAAAATTTTTATTTCCCGTTATTAAAAAGGGCTTTTAGAAGGCAATGAAAACATTTTTTTTTTTTGAATAACCGATTTCAGATGAACGAAAGTTGCCCCTTAATTGTAATCAATGGTGTAACTACAATGGTGCGTGTAGTGCGGTTGCGCCAGGGCTCGAGCCTTTGTGAGCCCGGCCCGCGGCCAGGTTAAAGTCTAGAGAAAAACTGTCGTATTAGAACTCTCGATAGAACTAAAAACTATCGATTTATAAAACCGCACATTTAAGTAAAGAAATTACATTTACAAAACTACGCGGCTTTTATCGTTAGGCGACAAAATCCGTGTCACCGTGTGCGTAGACCTTAACGCGCACCCAACCGGCTAACAGCCTTTTATTTTTATTTGGCCTTCGCCAGCAGGTTCAATTCTGTCGCGGCGGAGCGCTTTACGTCGGTAAAGATCAATCGAACGAAATTTCTACGGGGAATAGGAAGCGAAGATGTAAAATAATTACTGAACTCATAGTTTATTTTAAGCTTTTTCTATTTGCTTTTGGCAGGGCTGCATTACTCATTAGGCCTAGGGTCTGTCGAAAAGAGGTCCCGCCGCCGCCTCGCTGCAACAAAAATCGTTTATATAATTTTCCTTGTTTCGTTTTATCAGTAAGTAGGTAATTTTTATATATTATTATATTAAAGGACGGGATACATTTTTGCTATATAGAAGAGAGGACTTTTTTTGGTCATCACTTTTTCACACCAGCTTGTGGCCCGTAAATACGTTTGGGCGAAAATAATTAATCAGGATATTAGCTGCTACCCTTTTAGGGGATAGGGCAGATAGGGACTCGTAATCTCAGACGAGCCTAGAGCCCCAAAAGTTGTTGATGCGGTACTGGCTTTGGGTGCTAATTGTTTGTGTTCTGTGTTAGGTGTTAGACTAAAACAGTGGTATTATTATACTTTAGAATGTGGTTTTGTTTATGTGTTTCTTTTTTTGTTAAGTTTGTTTAGAATAGTTTACATGGAATATATTTGGTTGATATATAATTTTATTTCATTTTTCTGTAATACCTATCCGATTTGCTGGAGCTATTCTGAATGTTAAAACAAGATGTTTTGCGATTTATGAAATCTCCTAAATTTTTTTTTATTTATATGTACTTATCAGAGAGAAAGGAGGACGACCGGTTTTACGATTTGGCACCAGAGCCCAACGTTGTTTTGGTACGCCACTGATTGTTATCGCTTCAATCAAATATTACCTTTATTCAAAAAATACAAAATAATAATAAATAACCTAAATAATAAAAAGTTATCTAAACAAAGAAAATTAACTCTACGAGAGCCTAATGATACGCGTGGCGGACTGGTGTAATGCGCGCGAATAACTCATCTAGGATGGTTTCACAGGGATGCGTGAAAGATACCGACATTACAAAAACATCGATTTTTTCGAGTTAGAGTTTATGGTATAACAGTGCCATTGCACTCTTTTAATTGCCGACTGCCGATATTTTTTTTAAATACTATAAAGCCGTTGTTTTTAATATGACTTGAGGGGCTTCATGGCTAAATATGCCTCGAAGGCCTATTTACTCTTCATAACGGCAATTCAAATATTTAATCCCTTCTTGAACTGCATAAGATGGAGCGCTATCTTGTTGCCAAATAATATTATTATAGGTTTGAGTTGGCAATTCTTCTTAGAGGTCTTCGATATCGTTTTAAGAAGTTTTTTGAGAGTTTTCAGGGCATTTCAGTGGATACATTATCAGGAGTAAGACGTTATTCGAAAGAAGACAAGCATTAAGATATGTGCGAAAAAACGTATGACCACATATAAGAAATCAAGTAATTGCACAATATTTAATGATAAATTCGGCGAGTTCTATTTCGTAGGCGGTAACAGAAGTAAGGTATGATCCAGAGCAGCCATGTCAAACATGCGGCCCACGGGCAACAACGATTGGTATAATAAAATGAACAATTGTACATAGTGCCATCTATGTTTAGGAGGATGAACTACACATACTCAACCTAAAATCTAAAGCTAAATGTTATCTTGCTTGTTCCATGAAATTCTATTTCGCAAAAACACAGATGACGCTATCTGAACGTTCTGGAAAGAACTCGAGAAATCACAATCCGTATATAAGCCGTGTTCGATTGAGTTCAGTCGTTCAGCGTTTAGTCAGTTATGAGTCAGTTGCGATAGAGTTTCGAGTTGAGTTGCGCACTTATTGTTAAAACACTTAACAGTACTTATTATAATTTATTTCGGATACAGTTTTTAGCATGTCTCTTTCAAAACCAACTGAAAGTAAGAGGAAACTTGTAGATGAGCATCGTATCTTTCAAGAAAATTGGGAATTAGAGTTTTTTTGCTGTGAAGTGAAAGACAAAATTATTTGTTTGATTTGTGTACTAATCGGTGTCCCAAAATTATATAATATAAAACGTCACTATGATATTCATAAACCTATGTTTGACAAGTATACAGGCATGGTCAGAAACGAAAAGTTAAATAAGTTAAAATCACGGTTGAAAGACCAGCAGCTTATGTTTACACGTCCAAAGCAAGAAAATGAATCTGTCATTCAAGCGGGCTACGTACTGTCGGAGTTGATCGCGAAACACTCAAAACCATTTGTTGAAGGGGAATTTATAAAAGAGTGCCTTGTAAAGGCCGCAAAAATTGTAAGTCCCGGGAGCGTGAAGGCGTTTCAAAATATATCCTTGTCCCGGAATACTGTCGCTGAAAGAGTTACTGAGTTGGCTGCCAATATAACTGATCAGAAAAAAACGAAATCAGACTCATTCATTGATTGCATTTTCTATTGCCTGTGACGAAAGTACGGATGTGTGTGGTGTGGCGCAACTCGCTGTTTTTCTTCGTGCGGTTGATACAGATATCAATGTGTATGAAGAATTACTGGAATTAGTACCAATCCATGATACAACAACTAGGAAGGATATTTTCAATGCTGTTTATGGACTTCTGCAAAGGTACAATTTAGATTTGTCAAAACTGTGTTCCGTTGCAACAGACGGAGCTCCTTCAATGACTGGAGTAAAAAATGGCTTCGTTAAAATATTACAGACAAAGATCAGAGAAACGGGCAGTGACAAACCAGATTTTCATCATATTTATTGTATAATTAACCAAGAAATTTTATGCTCAAAAGTGTTTTAAAGTCAGTGAAAAGAATTATAAACTTCATAAGGTCACGAGGCCTTAATCAGCAACAGTTTTCTGCATTTTTACGTGATTTAGAAAGTGAGAACACTGGTTTACCATATTATGCAGAGGTGCGATGGCTTTCGTGTTATATGGTACTCAACCGGTTTTGGAAACTCAAAGAAGAAATACGCGTTTTCATGGAAACAAAAAGAGAGATGTCAGCTTATTATGCGATGTACCTTTTTTACAAGATCTTTCATTTATGGTAGATATCACAAAACACTTGTCGGACTTAAATACGAAATTGCAAGGACCACGTCAAGTTATTACAGATATGCATGATCATGTAAAAGCTTTCAAGTGTAAGATGATGTTGTGGGAAAAACAGTTAGATAATCTGTCACATTTTCTGACTTGTAAGGCAAATCAGGAAAGCACAAGTGTCCCAATGTCATACAAAATATGTTCAGGGACAATGAGAAGCCTTCTTGCAGAATTTGAGAGGCGTTTTCAGAATTTTAAGACCCAAGAAAACAATTTTTCTCTATTTACTGGTCTTTTCACTATCGATATTGATAAAGTTTTCCCTTACTTGCAAATGAAAGTAACTGAAATTCAGTGTCAGACCCATTTAAAACAAAAATTTGATGGTGTTGGTACATTGCAATTTTATAAGTACTTGCATGTTCATTACCAAGAAATGAGAAAATTTGCCTATAAAATCCTGTCAATGTTTGGAAGTACCTATAAGTGTGAACAACTATTTTCTTTGATGAAAGGAAACAAATCTCCCGTTTGTTTCCTTTCATTCGCGATTGACGGACGCACACTTGGGCGCAGTTTTAAAAGTTATTTCCGCCGATAGATTCGCGCCACAAATAGACAACTTAATTAAAGACAAAATATGTCAAATATCTGGCAAAAGAATTTAATATTTGTAGTTTTTTGTAATGTCCTTTTTATTAGAAATTTAATAAACAGACTTATCCTGTAATAGTACTTTTTCTCAAGATTTTCAGTAGTTTGTCTTCTTTAAGATAAGGTTTTGCGCCCACCTAGTCGATGGTCTTCATGCTTTTGGCCCACCAGTGACTTTGAGTTTGACATGGCTGATCCAGAGCATCGAAGGGTTAGTTATGAAACAGTTCAGAGAATTCTAAAGCATTTTGGTTTGAAACCATATAATATCCTTCCCGTTCTATATCTAACAATGGAACAGACGAAGTTTCGTTTTCCCTTTGGTATGTAACTGAAAAAATACAAATTACTGGCCAGCTGCTAATCCCGGTATCAAATGATAAAAAATCTAGGTTACACAATGTTTGGTGTGGGATATTGGCATATCAAATTATTGGACCACTGTTTTATCGCGGTTCTTTAACAGGCCTATGATGCTTACAGTTTTCTTAAAACGATATCGAAGATCTCTAAGAAGAATTGCCAACTCAAACCTATAATAATATTATTTGGCAACAGGATGGCGCTCCACCTCATGCAGTTCAAGAAGTGGTTAAATATTTCAATTGTCGATATGACGAGGAATAATTAGTTGGCCACCCAGTAGTCCAGATATCACGCCAATGAATACACTTTTATGGGACCATTTGAACAATGTAATATATCAACGGCCCAATAGAAGCCAAGAAGAAAAGGAGAAGCAGGCCTGTTCTGAAAACAATGGAGGAAATTCTTTTGTTTAGAGTGCCATGCTTTTCAATTTCAATTTCTATTGCTTCCCGGATTATTCTAGTTTAGCAGTGACGTAAACAGGGGGAAAGGGTCGAGGGGTACGGGTCTCCCCGCAAGTCATATTAAAAACAATGGCTTTATTGTATTTAAAAAAATATCGGAAGTTGGTAATTAAAAGAGTGCAGTGGCACTGTTACACCATAAACTCTAACTTGAAAAAATCTGTGTTTTTGTAATGTTGATATCTTTCACACATCCCTGTGCAAACCATCCCAGATGAGTAATTCGCGCGCATTATACCAGTTCGCCAGGCGTGTCATTAGGCTCTCGTAGAGTTTTTTGTTTGTTTGTTTAGATAACTTTTTATATCTTGTATTTTTTTTTAATAAAGGTAATATATTAAAGAATAGGATATTGATGTTTATTTTTCTGGGCTTAGTTATATTTGAAATCCATAATATACTGAAATATAGTATCGCTCTGTTAACCTCCCCCCCCCAAGCGTATCTAATATTTGTTTGCAGCTATTACAATTAAGGGGCAACTTTCCTTCACCTAAAATTATTTATTTGAAAAAAAAATTCAAGACCCTCCTTAATAACGAGAAATAAAAATTTTTCGGGGAAAATACATCATTTCCATTTTTCACACTTTAGAATACCTGAAAATTTTGCTTTGCATCTCATTCGAAACACTTTTACATTAAAATGCCAAAATATTCCAACGGAAAATTGTCGTTTCCATTTTCCGTGGAAATTTTATACACTTTAGAATTCATTCTCGGAATAAGTTACAAAAAAAATCTGCTTTTATTGTCTTCTAAAAGCCTTCCTTAACAACAGGAAATAAAAATATTCCTGCAGCATGCATTTCCATTTCCACACTTTAGAATACCTGAAACCAGTTACATAAAAGCTTTGTTTTACTTTGCATTCTAAACATTTTTCTGAAAATATAAATGTAAAAACAATCTTGCGAAAATATGCCATTTCCATTTTTCAGACTTTAGAATTGCTGAAACCTGTTACATGGAAACTTTGTTTCGCTTTGCATTCTACACGTTTTTGTAAACATAAAAATGGAAAAATGTTCCTGCGGAAATACGTCATTTCCATTTTCCGAGGAAATTTTGTAAAATTTAGCTGAAATGTCATATATCCACCAAATATTTTTTAGTTTCTATAAAGCCTCCTGAATGCCGTAAATTAAAATATGTCTCTACGAAAACTCTCAATTTTTATTTTATCTATTTATTTATTTATTTTTAACCTTTTTCTTCACTGAAATATGATACATTCGGAACCCATTTTTTTTACTTCTGAATGTGGAATTTAAAATATTAATATAATTTTAAGTTAAATGATGGTTTATGGCTCTTAAGATGATTTTATCGACGAACCTAGGCTAACCTAACAGCCAATAGAATAGATCCACGTAATAGAATAGGTTTTCTTTAAAAAAAATATTTTTTTAATTTATACTCGGAATTTTGTTGGCGTGCTGTCGCGCTCTTTCTTTACAGCAAACCTAATCAATCCTAACCTAACCTAGTTGGCATTTTTATAATAGTTTATTTCTATAAAGCCTTTTGAATGTAGAACTTAATAAATTAATGTGATTTTATAACTTAAATAATAGTTTATAGCTTTAATGATGGTTTTCTCAACAAACCTGAGCTAATTTCACACCTAACGAAATAGATCCATTTAACAGTACATGTTTTTTTAGCGACAAATTTAACACACAAGACCAAATCAGAGTCAATAACAGGAGCAAAACCGACATTTGTGGTTACCAAGAGAAATCCAATTCGCTGGATTTGACATTCTATTATCACAGAGCAGCATAAAACCACCTGTTGCGAAACTCAAGAACACAGGGAAAGACTAAACAAACCGATTTTCTTCGCTATGGGTGTCTTGATTTGGAAATACCAAAATAGCACTCTTTTTGCGCCTGGAATTCGAAAATTATGAGTGAACATCAACTGAACATTAAATAAAACTGCCACGAGTCATTTTGACATTTTTTCAAATTGAATACCATATTGCTTATGTAATTTTTTGATGCTGGTATATTTTTTGTTCTAAAGTGGTATACTTTAGTTTAATAAAGCCGATTTCCCTTACTTCTAAATAGGGAAAATGTTCGTCTTCCCTCATATTATTTACCATTAACACCTGAAATTGGACTAGAATTAATAACGCTACCTGTTCAATCTTTGACGGTACTTAAATGACATTATGAGAAAAAAATCAGACTTTTAAAGGTGTGATAAAGTTTTTTATTTTCGACGAATTAGCAATATTAAATTAAAATAACTTTAAATAATAAAATGATGTCGTGATACTGTTTTTTTCAATAAACGAAAACTCAAAGGTTCGAAATTATTGATATCGGAAATGTTAACCGCCGATAATCTGAATTTATTTAAAAAAGCCAAAAATGTCTTTGGAAAATCTGTATGGACTTTTAATGGACTGGTTTACGCTGATATAAATAGTGAAAAAAAATTGCTAAGAAGTGAATGTGATTTGGATGTGCCTAAAAACTAGTATGTGAGTAATTTTTTATATATAAAACAGCTGAACATTTGTTTATTTGGCTTATTATAATATGGGTTATAATTTTATGAATTGCATTTTCTTTTCTTCTTGAGTTCTGACTTAATCTTTTTTTTTCCAATTGAATCATACATTTTTTTTTCTTCCTTAATTTCTCTACAACTACATGTTTAAGTTGAGTATTATAATAATATATAGTTTCTTGTATATGTATACTGGCTGTGCACGGGTATACTGCTATAATTTCTGTATGTATTTTAACTTAATTAATACATTAATAGATTGCAGTTAGTGTAGCTATGTTTAAAATTGAACACTGGTATACTGTTAATATTTTTGTTTTCTTTTATTCTCTGTGCCTAGGCTTATTTATTACACCTGTAAGGATTTCATAGAACGTATATATTTTTTTTTTCTTTCTCCTATAGTATGAATATCGGAATATTTATTTATTTATTTTTATTTTTGAGACAATCCTTATAATATAGCTCCACTAGCCTTTTATATTATATTATATTATATGCTTTACAGAATTTGTATTATTTAAAAAGAGAGAACTGCCGCTAATTTTCAGATAGGGCTTAATTACATTATTACATAATTACATTGTTTTTCCTTTTTTTTTTTTTTATTTTTCTGGTATGTAATGTACTTGTAGTAATGGAGCACTTCAACGTACTCGGTTGAACGGTTGTTGCGTTTTTTTTTCGCTCTACTTTTAAGTTAGTGATTTGTTTTATAGGTCTTTTAAGTCGATAATTATTTTTTTTATTGTGAAGGGCATTCGGGATTACCTTAGCTGTGTGCGTAGTTTAAAATTTATTTCAATACATACTTTTTTTTTTCCGTTTTTTTTTTTTTCGTTGAAGATTATTTTTCTGTTTTTTACAATTTTTTATATATTGGTGCTGTAGCGTACTTTCTACAGCGCAACATGTTCCTGCAGTTTTAATTACATGTCTAGTTGCTTGCTGTTATTTTGAAAAATGAAAATTGCTCATTTAAATTGTCGTTCTATGTTAAATAACTTTAATGAATTGGTTACTTTAATTGTGAGCAATGATTTTGATATTATAACACTGACTGAAACGTGGCTTTCTAATTATATCACATCTGATGTTGTCCAAATTCCCAATTACAATTTTATTCGTAATGATAGAATAACAAGGGGTGGTGGCATTGCTGCATATATAAAGAATACTTATACGTGTAATGAAATTCGCATTGATGAACCGGTAAGTGAAAGTACTGAATACGTTTTAATAACACTTAAAATAAATAAAAAAAAACTTGTAGTGTGCACCTTTTATAGACCTCCGAACTCTAACCTTAATAATTTTTTAAATGACGTAGATGAAGTATTTTCTAATATGTGTCCTGTGGCGGATGAAATATTGTGTCTGGGTGACATGAATGTGGATTTCTTGAATATAAATAATCCTTTAACGCATTGCTTTGAGTCGTATGGATTAACACAATTGCTTAATGAGCCTACTAGAATTACCAATACTACATCAAGCTTAATCGATCCTATTCTTTTTTCTAATTCTGAACTCGTCTCGGAAGTTGGAACCTTATCGGCTAAAGAGATTTCTGATCACAGATTAACATTTATAAATCTTAACTTATGTGTAAAAAAAATGAGGCCTAAAATTGTCCATTTTCGCAACTTTAAAAATTTTTACCTACATTGTTTTTTGAATGAACTCTATATTTTGCCATGGCACGATTTTATTCGCGAATGTAACATAGATAAAAAGATTAATATATTTAACACATTTATTCTTAATATTTTTGACAAACACGCTCCTGTCATAGAGAGGAGAGTTACTAAGCCACCTGCTCCATGGTTAACTGACAATTTAAAAATTATTATGAAAGAAAGAGATCTCGCCTTGCAAAAATTTAAAAGAAGTCGATCAGACGTCGACTGGAATTCGTATAAAGAAATTAGAAATTTTACTGTTATGACAATTCGTAATGAAAAAAGAGGGTACTTGCAATCAGTTAATAATCAACATAATCCTAAAAAATCATGGCAAGCACTAAAAAGAATAAATGTCTTACAATCACAAGGGGTTATCATACCACCATCACTCGCCGATCCCGATGCGATAAATAATTATTTTTCCACATTTTTCAGAAGTACTAACGATAATTGTAATACAAAAATTAAATACTATAATGACAATACGTTCTTGGGCAATAATATATTTTCTTTCTCATTAACAAGTGTTGAAGAAGTTGCTGATATTATAAATAGTATTAAGAGCAATGCAGTGGGCGTTGATAGCATAACATTAAATATGATTAACTATTGCAGACCTTTCATTGAAAAATATATTGTTCACATTATAAATACATGCATTGAAAAAAATTATTTTCCTGACTTATGGAAAATATCCATAGGAAAACCCATTCCAAAAAATAAAACCCCTACAACTTTCTCTGATCTTAGAATAATTAGCATTTTACCACTGCTCTCAAAAATTTTTGAAAATGTTTTATGCCGACAAATTAGGAAATATTTGAATGAAAAAAGCATTCTCCCTAATGTGCAATGTGGTTTTAGAAAAGGATATAACACTGCCAGTGCTTTGGCTACTGTCACCAGCGATATAATCGAAGCATATGACATGGGATTAGTCAGTGTACTTGTATTACTTGCCTACTCTAAAGCATTTGATACAATTAATCACAAGTTGTTGTGTGCTAAATTAAAGTACTATGGATTTAATAATTCTTCTCTCTTACTTATAAACTCATACTTGCATAATAGAAAGCAACAAATATCTGTTCAAAGTAGGTTATCAACCAGTGCTGATATTTTCTCTGGTGTACCCCAGGGCTCTATCTTGGGTCCTTTGTTTTTTATTATTTATACTTCAGACATACTTAAAAGTTTGAGTTGCTGCAAAGTACAAGCTTATGCTGATGATACTCAGATTTACTACCATTTTCCCAAATCTCTTTATATTGATGCATCTTTAAAAATTAATACAGACCTTAATACAATTTTCCAATTATCTTTCGAACATAACTTACTTTTAAATCCTCAAAAATCACAACTTATGTGCTTTGGAAATAAAATTAATACAGCTTTTTTAAAGCAAAATTTAAATATAACAATAAATAACACACAATTAACATTTACGGATCAAGCTAAAAATTTGAGGCTTATATTAGACAGTGACCTGCGGTTTGCGGAACACCTTAAGTCTCTTTTAAAGAAAGCTTACTCTAACTTAAGGCTCCTTTATTACAATAGATATATTTTAGATAAAAAAACAAAACGAATTTTGTCTGAGACTTTAGTTTTATCTCAATTTAATTACTGCGATTTTCTGTATGAATCATGTTTAACACAAGTAGATAAACATAGAAATCAAAAAGTTCAAAAATCCTGCTTTCGCTTTATACACAGCATCAAAAAATATCAGTATATCACTTATAAAATAAAGGAAAGTAAATGTCTATTAATGGAAAACAGAAAATTGCTTCATTTAGGGGTTTTTACCCATAAAATTCTGATTGATCCGGATGCACATCCAGGTCTAAAAAAGAGATTCATACGTCATTCAAATGTACATTCAAGATCAACTAGATTTAATAGTAATTTTGTTCTGCCACGACACAAAACCACGTTGTTCTCAAGAAGTTTCATGTTTCAGTCAATATCGTTTTATAATTCATTGCCTGATATTTTTAAACTTTATAACATTAATAAATTTAAATACAAACTAAAGGAATTTTTACTTAGCAGGCAATAATATTGTTTGGTGTTACATGTTGCGTATCTGGGGGTCTCCCGAGTGCTCTCTATAGTCTATAGTCATATTCGTATTATATTAATACATATTTTAAGACCTTTAATTTATTAATAAATAAAAAACAACTACTTTCTAGTTTCACTAGTTAGCTGTCTAGTCTATTTAAATTAATGTTTTCTTTACTATCTGGATTTGCTGCCGTTTTAGGGGTTGAGTATGAATAGCTATGCTAGACTTCGCCTCTATTCGGATGTAGCGACTGCAGAACAAATTTGTTTACCTACATTTTTTTTAAAACTATTAACTGTTTATATTTATTGTACCTAGTAAGGGAATATAAGTCGTTATTTATTTATTTATTTATTTATAAATGGTAATCTTTTGAATAATTTATATCTCATTGCTAAAATAAATAATATTATTATGAAGAACAAATATTTTAATACTATATATATTGCACAGCCTTGAAAATATATATATATATATATATATATATATATATATATATATATATATATATATATATATATATATATATACAGGGTGGTCCATCTCAGTTCCCTTCTTCTGTAGCTCACTTGTCATTTGACTCACGAATTTGATATTTTGCGCAACTCATATGTATGTTAGGGCGCATTTTCTAGAAATATTTTTGATTATACAGGGTGACCTAAAAAAGTGTGACGTCACAATGATATATTTTTTTAAATTAGATGACCTATATTTTCTTGCATATTTAGATGGCTTCCATAGTTGTTTAGATCATCCTAAAATTGTATTGGATTCTATCAGTAAATAACCGCTTAAAAAAATTAAATGTGGAAAAAAGTAAAGCGTCCTCTTTTAGCAACCATTTTAATGAAAAGTAATCCAATGTGGCTTAGATTATTAAAATGATTGACGCAGAATTCAATCAATATGACAAGAGACAATTTTGACATATCGCAAATTTTTATTTTTAAATTATTTTTTTATTTATTTCTTTTTATATTGAATTTTATTATAATTTATCATTTATCTTGACATTAAAATTAAAAATTTACTATTTAAGTATCACATTTGAGACTTACACTATACTAAATTCAACTATATTTAATCTAATTTTTTCACTAGATTTTATGTTCAATGTGTCTTCCGTTTTCTTCCAAACACAAACGAAGACGAGTATGAAAAGATGCTGCCACTCTCATTAAAATGTCCTTGTACTGATGACGACCTTAACTCAGAAACACGTGTCTATGGTTAGCCAAATTCCATTGCTTTAGCGGTCATCCCAAAGAATCAATTTTCTATCATATACTAGTTCTCGCCGCGTTATATATTTTCTACTTTTGATTTACTACTCTTTGGTTATGAGTTTCGCCACAGGTGGCTAGATGCTGCTCCGTGGTAAATAGAGTATCAAGTCCGGCGAAGACTTCGGATCTTCTCTTGGTAATCACAAATGTCGGTTTTGCTCCTGTTGGTGACTTTGGTATTGTTTTGTATATTCATTTTGGCACTAGTTGTACTTGTCTTTCAGCTAGTTGACTGTACTGATGAAGACCTTAAGTCAGAAACACGTGTCTATGGTTAGCCAAATTCCATTGCTTTAGCGGTCAAAGAATCCATTTTCTACTATATACTAGTTCTTACCGCGTTATATATTTTCCACTTTTGATATATATATATATATATATATATATATATATTTATATATAAATGACTACATATATATATATATATATATATATATATATATATATATATATATATATATATATATATATATATATATATATATATATATATATATATATATATATATATATATATATATATTATATATATAAATATATATATATATATATATATATATATATATATATATATATATATATATATATATATATATATATATATATATATATATATATATATATATATATATATATATATATATATATATATATATATATATATATATATATATATATATATATATTTATATATATATATATATATATATATATATATATATATATATGTATATTTATATATATATATATATATATGTTATATGCAATATCATACAATACATTGACCTGATTGCCGGTCACACGAGGCGACATTACGCAATAGCGACGAGACCTGATATTTCGCAGGATGCAACATCAGCAGGAAATACTCTACGTGACTTTACCGTGGGAACAATGCTGATGCTTGCAAATATAATAATATAATAATATAAATACTCTTGTGAATATAATTTTAAGTTAGTAATAGAAATAGCTAGTAATGCTGTCAGTTTGACATTTGAATTTTAATTTAATTGTTTTAATATTTTGTAATTAAGTAAAGTTTGTTTTTTATAAATAAAATCATTTTTTAAAAAGTGAATTTTGAAGTTGTCGTGATAACAATTGGCGCAGTCGTGGTAGGATTCGTCAACGTCAACAGAACAGGAGAACTCCAACTGTGACGGCGGATTCATCCCTTAACGAAAAAAGAACCAACCCTCTCAAGTGAAGAGTCCCCACTCGATGACAGGAACGGAAGGAACACCAAGTGAAGCCCCTGGTTGCCCAAAGTCGAGAACAAGACAATTCATGCATCTTGGAGTGTTTTCGTAAGTAACGAATCATCTCTTTTATTTTTAAAATTGAATTTTGTGTTTTGAAGTGATTTTTGTTGAATTTCTGTTCGAAAAACTGATATTTCCCTGTTAGTTATTGCTTATTTCTTTTATATTGAATAATATTTTAAGAAAAATGCCTGATACACGCTCTCAAACTAGTAGCGCAGCTACTGCCACTGTGGCACAAGATTAAAAAAATACTGTTACTGAAGTTATCGAGCCCTATAAATTATCCGAGATATTTTCCATTATCCCGGAGTTTGAGGGAGATCAAATCTCGTTAGGAACATTTTTAAATGCTTGTGACTGTGCAAATGATATGGCAGTCGCAGACCAAAAAAAATTATTAGTGATTTTCGTAAAAAGTAAACTACGAGGTAGAGTGGCTCAACTTATAAACTCGAGAAACCCTTCTACTTATGCCGACATTAAACAATTACTCACCTTGCATTTTGGCGATACAAGGGACCTCTCCTCACTCATTCAAGACCTGCAACGTCTTAAACAATTATCTAACGAATCTCCTCTAACAAATAACCGAATCCACTCTTGTACCATTTAATGCAGGTGACCCCCATAAAGTTTTTATTTATAATTTGGATATAGAATTTGACGGAATACTTGGATTAGACTTTTTAGAACACTATAAATGTATAATTGATTTAAAATCTAAACAACTTGTAACTAATTTCAAAACTATACCTTTACACAAAGCGGGAAACAAACTTGAGAACTTCTCTGAAAAAAATAAAAACTCCCGAAACAAAATTTCGATAGAAGGACGTACAGAAAAAATTTTCAGGTTAAAATGCGACCTTACTGATACAGATGCCATACTATACACACAAGAAAAAGAAAAAGTTAGACTGCCTTATGCCCTCGTTAAAATAGACAAAAATGGTGAATTTTTAACATCAGTCATAAATTCCAATGTCATCCCAAAAGTCATCGACTTTTCTGACCTCCAAATAGAACCTTTACAAGTCCTTGAACCAATCTTTAATTTTAATACTAGCGAACATTGTAATACGGAACCTATTGATAGAATTCAATTTATAAAAACCCAATTAAGAACCGAACATCTAAACGAAGAGGAACGAGAAGAAATCACTCAGCTTTGCCTTGAATACGCCGACATATTTTACGTCGAAGGTGATAAATTAACCTTCACTAACGAAATAAAGCATTCGAAACGAATAATGCTGGGCCCATTTACACGAAATCCTATAGATACCCACAGATACACAAAGAAGAAGTCGAAAAACAAATTGGAAACATGTTAGATCAAGGTATAATACGCCCATCGGTCTCCCCTTGGTCATCTCCCGTTTGCGTCGTTCCCAAAAAACTTGACGCTTCTGGGAAACAGAAATGGCGTGTCGTTATCGACTATAGAAAGCTTAATGAGCTCTCTGTAGATGATAAATACCCACTCCCTAATATTTCAGATCTTCTTGACCAACTTGGCAAATGCCAGTACTTTACCACCCTCGACCTGGCGTCTGGATTTCACCAGATTGAGATTCACCCCGACGACATTCCCAAAACCGCTTTCTCAGTCGAGAATGGCAATTACGAATTCGTTCGTATGCTATTTGGGCTTAAGAATGCACCGTCCACCTTCCAGCGCGTCATGGACAATATCCTGTTGGGCATTCAAAATGAACGTTGCCTGGTTTATATGGATGATATAATCATCTACTCGCCTACCATTCACACCCATATGGACCGACTAAAGGAAATATTCAAACGACTTCGCAAGGCTAATCTAAAAATTCAGCCAGACAAGTGCGAATTCCTGCGCAAGGAAGTTGCATACCTCGGGCACCTCGTCATCAAAGATGGCGTAAAGCCAAATCCAGCAAAAGTCGAATGTATTCGAAATTTTCCTCCACCCAAAAATCCCAAGGACATTAAATCTTTTCTAGGGCTCGCAGGCTACTACCGACGTTTTATTCCTAACTTCGCTAAAATGTCTCTAAAAAGCCTCTTACAAAACTTCTTCAGAAGGATGTCGAATTTCTTTTTGACACTGAATGCAAGACTTCCTTTGAAACCATAAAGCAAGCCCTTATGTCTGACCCTATATTGATATACCCTGACTTCGAAGAACCCTTCATTCTAACAACCGACGCCAGCGCATTCGCTATCGACGCAGTTCTCTCGCAAGGACCAGTAGGAAGAGACCTTCCTATAGCTTATGCATTCCGAACCCTTTGCAATGTCGAATCTAAATATTCTACTATCGAACGAGAAGCGCTAGCAATCGTTTGGGCTGTCAAGCACTTCCGGCCATATCTCTTTGGTAGGAAATTTACCTTGATAACAGACCACAGACCGCTAACATGGCTCTTTTCTATAGAAGATCCAGAGAGTAGGCTAGCAAGATGGCGCTTAACACTCGAAGGTTACAATTATAAGAGCGAAAACAAACCTGGTAAAATAAACAAGAATGCAGACTTAAGATAAACTATTTTGAAGAATGCGCAAAACTACAAACTAAGATATACGTTTATGCCACCAACGCCGAAGAAACCGAACCTGACGAAATAGCAGAAAATAATACTGAAGACGAAGATCAGGAAATACACGAAGATTACAACAGATTCGCAGAGTTGTACAAAAGCAGATCCCTCATAGACTATTCAAAAGTAGAGATTGCGAATACACAACTACTAGATAAATCGAACAAAGAAATAGTCACCTTTTTTTGGAAAGACAAATTGCAAGAAATGCATCACAAAATCATTGATGATATATTCGAAGAAAATTACGACTTTAAAGGCGCAAAAATCAACATAGTGAACAGTAAATCTATAAGACATAGGAAATACTACATAATACCTCTACCTTTTGACCCCGCAATCGTGGCCCAACATCTCTTTTACGTACTATTCAAAGCCAAAAACGATTTTAAAGAATCAAGCGTATATTGCGTGGAAAATAATGTGGAACTGCCTATTTTAGAAATGCTATCTTACATCTTAGCAGATAAAGATGTAAAATTCAAAATATGTCAAGATCGCCATTCGAAAGAGTAAATATAGACATTTTCGAATATCCCACTAGAAACCACGCTCTTACAATAAGAGACGAGTTAACGAAATTTACTCAAGCCTATCCACTTTCAGACAAATCAGCGAAATCAGGCGTCAACACCCTTTTAGTGTTCTTTCAACACTACGATACACCCCTTAGGATCCATGGCAATTATGGGCGTAAGTTTAATAACTCCCTTCTAAAAGACCTTTGTTACCTCTTCAATATAAAAATGTCCTTTTCAAGTGTTAGCCACCCACAATCAAATGGCTCAGTTGAAAGATTTCACGCGACACTCTCCGAAATGATTAGAGCCAATCTCGCCGAAAACCCAGACGAACATCCGTTTAACGTCCTCCCATGTGCCGTCATCTGCTACAATAACACGCAAAACAAGACACACGGATTTACACCCTATGAACTGCTATTCGGGCATACATCTAGTAGACCACCCGAAACCCTGTACAACCAAAAAGAACTAATATCAAAATACGTACGAGACCTGAACAATAAAATGAACTATCTTTACAAACTTGCAAGACGAAAGACAGAAAACCAAAAAAAAAGCTAAAATAAGATACGATCAGTCTGTTTCGAAAAACCCATATGAATATAACATTTGAGATAAAGTATACGTAAAACAATCGCAAATAAGAACGAAAGCTGAAAACCTTTTCAACGGACCTTTTGAAATTACCGAAATTTTCCAAAATTCAGCCACTCTCCTAAATCCCCAAACAAATCAAACTTCTAAATTTAATTTCGATTCTCCTGGCTGATCGTAGCCACCCTTTCGCAATACTCCATCACACCCATTAATAATACTGTAGGAATATTCCTCCATGAAGAAGGAACCATTAAAATTTCTAACAATAAATGGACGCTTCTTGTCTACAAAGAACTTCAACCCATAAAAGACGCAATAGTCAAAAATGATAAAATCTTTTGAATACCTTTATATCTACAGAAACACCCCGAATGATCGCATTCAAAGGAGAAATCCAAACTCATGTTAGTCTTCTAGGCCAAATCTCCGATTCGGTAAACCTCAAATACAGAGAAACAATAGCCGATACCCAAAATTATGCCGAACACCGATCAAATCGCGGACTTCTTAATGGCTTAGGAACAGTTTGGAAAACGTTAACAGGCAATCTGAACGCCTCAGATGGAGAATACTATAACCAATGTATTGAGAAAATTACTCACGACGAACTACACATTGAGACCCTAATGAAAAATCAAATATCCGTAACTACATCGGTTATTAAGAGCTTTAACACCACTTTACAAAAACTACAAATAGACGAGGAGACATTTAACGACAACGTAGAAAATATCCAAAAAGCAATTCTAGACATCAGTGACACTGTTGCCTTCTACCAAGGTAAATGTTTTAGATTTATGCGAATCACTAATGGAAAGTTACGCTTTCATAGAAAACTATTTTAATGACATCCTTAATGCGATAACATTTGCACGCCTTAAAATATTACATAGTTCAATAGTAACACCACTCGATTTGATTTGCTCTCTAAGACAAATCTCTCAAGCTCTTCATAAAAATAATTTACCCCTACCGGTCTATTCCGATAGCATTGCTAAATACATAGATATCATCGAATTAGAAACTTATCAATCCAAATCTAAAATAATATTTGCTCTTAAAATTCCGTTAGTAGAACCTGAAACTTACACTTTATACCATATTTATCCAATTCCCATATCAGATGATCGAAGAGGGTTTCATCACATCATTTCTACTACGCAAAAATATGTCGCTAGAGATCATGATTCGATGCTATACGTTTCACTCCCAAGTTTGTACAATTGTAAACCTCTTGGGTTAAATCAGAAAATCTGTTCCAACGTACTTCCGCACCCAATAGACACTGATTCCATCTGCGAGGCTCAACTCTTAAACCAATTAAGCCACCAGCTACCGAGAACCTGCCAATCAAATCTGTTGCTTGCACGAGAATATAATGTTCAGGAAATTGACCAAAACCTTTGGTTAATTTGCATCTCCAACCCACTGCTAATCACCGTCCAGTGTAAGAGAAAAGAAGCTACCACCAAGGTCATTAATACTAACAGTCTTCTACAATTACGACCTGAATGCAACGCATTTGTAGGAAGTACTAGAGTGCATGCTCAAAGCACCATCGACAACTATCAGAATGTGACTTACCGCAGCCATCCTATAGAAATTCCATACAAGTGCTGCGAACATCTTCCAGAAAAACCTCAAGTAGCTATCAAACCACTAAAGCTTAATAAGTTGGATATCGGAGAGTTGAACATAGCCGAACACAAACTCGATCAATATTCCGAGGAACTTGACAAGATCATCAACCAGCCATTTATCAGCAAACACCTGCCCTGGTTCACAGTAACTACGATAGTGTTTATCGCTCTCTTAGTCTCCACCTACGTCATGTGCAAATGTCGACGCAAGAAGCTGCCGATGATCACCATGAGCTCACCTAACGATGACACACGAGGTTGACCAGTATTCTTCCCAGGAGAAGACCCAGCCTGCACTTAAACTCATCTATGGAAGAAGAAATGGAACTCCAAAACAAAACCTAAAAGTTGCCGCATCGCCCCAACTTTTTACTTAAAGGGGGAGTTGTTATATGTATGCAATATCATACAATACATTGACCTGATTGCCGTTCACACGAGGTGACATTACGCAATAGCGACGAGACCTGATATTTCGCAGGATGCAACATCAGCAGGAAACACTCTACGTGGCTTTACCGTGGGAACAATGCTGATGCTTCCAAATATAATAATATAAATACTCTTGTGAATATAATTTTAAGTTATTAATAGAAATAGCTAGTAATGCTGTCAGTTTGATATTTGAATTTTAATTTAATTGTTTTAATATTTTGTAATTAAGTAAAGTTTGTGTTTTATAAATAAATCATTTTTTAAAAAGTGAATTTTGAAATTGTCGTGATAACATATATATATATATATATATATATATATATATATATATATATATATATATATATATGTTGCATTTTTATGTGGCGGAAATTTGTTATTTCCATTATCCGAGGAAATTTCTATACTTTGGAATACCCGAAATCAGTTACATGGAGATTTTGCTTTGTTTGCCATTCCAAACACTTTTCTGAACATAAAAATTCAAAAATGTTTTTGCGAAAATTTCTTATTATAAAAATGAAAATATATCCATATTATCATAAAGAAAGCACGCCGGAGCACGCTTACAAAATGTCGAGCCTATATTAAAACTCGGATTTTTTTAACAAAACATGTACTGTTAAATGAATCTATGTCGTTAGGTGTGAGATTAGGTCAGGTTCGTTGATAAAAACCATCATTAAAGCCATGAACTATTATTTAAGTTATAAAATCACATTAATTTATTAAGTTCTACATTCAGAAGGCTTTATAGAAATAAACTATTATAAAAATGTGAACTAGGTCAGGTTAGGATTGGTTAGGTTTGCTGTAGAGAAAGAGCGCGACAGCGCGCAAAACAAAATTCCGAGTATAAATTAAAAAAATAATTTTTTTAAAGAAAACCTATTCTATTACTTGGATCTATCCCGATAGGTGTTAGGTTAAAAAAGGTTAAAAATAAATAAATACTGGCTACAGGGGCGTGCCGTCCATGGAAGCAAGGGAAACAGTGCTTCCCCAAAAAAAATTACAAAACATCTTCTAAAATGTAATTTTTGTAATAGGAAACCATTAATTTAGTTTGTATTAAAAATGCTAAAATAATGTCTTAATATTCAAGCCCATAATAAATGCGGCCTTGACTCGCACCGAGCGACAATAGAAAATGGAATAGAACCTATGCGGGCCGCTAGCTTCTCTGCAGCCAAGTCCTGTATGCTTGATTTCCTGTGAATCGAGCCAGAGGTTATTGAACTTTTCCCCAGCTGTTTGCAATTTTTGCATTTCAGTCGCGTGCTTTAACTGGGGGCGGAAGCTATCGTTGGAGTAGGTTCTTTGTTTGAACGGCTATACAATAATACGGACGTGGATATGCAAATCAACTTCGGCTGTCAGTAATAACGTTGAAAATGTTGGAGAATTTAGTAAGAAGAGTGTGTGTGAATGTGTGGTGTTTGTCTTAATAATAAAGGGATTTTCAACATTAAACTTCGCTGATAAGCTTCAAATAATTTCCAAAGGAAGGGCAAAACCGCCTATGAAAAATTTAACCACAAAAATGAAAAACTGTATTAAACATTTTTATCCGAAAAAACAATACGAACAATTTAAATGGCTAACAGGGTGTGAAAATATAAGTAAATTATTTTGTTGGCCATGTTTACTTTTTGAAAATGAAAAAGGTCTCTGGAATAAAATTGTTTTTTCCGATTTAAACAATTTCCATAAAGCTGTAAAAAGACATATTATGTCCAAAGCGCATTTGCAGGCCGTCATAAACGAAAAATCTTCGGCAAAACCAGAATTAACACGCCCTTAATAAACAGTTGGAAATTAGTCACCGCCAACACAATGAACTAGTCGATAAAAATAGGCAAATATTAAGAAGACTTATCGATGTTGTTTGTTTTCTCGGACAGCACGAATTGGGATTTAGAGGTCATGACGAAACAACGGTTTCTTCAAATAGAGGAAATTTTCAAGATTTACTTAGTTTAATGGCTAAATATAATGATTGCTTAAAAAATCATTTAGAGCAGTCTAGCGTTTTTCGCGGAACGTCGAATCGAATCCAAAGTGATTTAATTTCCGCTGTTGCAACCATTATTCTAAAAATAATTAAGCAGGAGATTGGCGGTTCATTGCTATTGTTCTGGACGAAATAACTGATATCACTAATTTTAGCTAATTATCTATAGTAATACGCTACGTTAAAACAGACGGAAGTATTCAAGAGCGATTTTTAGGTTTTAAGAATGTGTCCGAAAATCGTACAGCAGATGCATTATATACCGTAGTTTATAACGTTACTAAAGAAATGAATGGAGAGAAAAAAATAGTTGCTCAAAGCTATGATGGAGCTGCAGTGATGGCAGGACAATTAGGGGGTCTGCAAGCTAAAGTTCGAGAAACTTTCCCAAGTGTTGTGTTTGTCCATCAATCACATTAAAGAATGTAAAGTATTTTTCGTTACTTTAAGTCGCATGGCTTCAAGTCAACAAAACGTACACAAGCTTTGGACTTCATTGTCCACAAACAATTGCTCAAAGTAGCTCCTACTAGTGGAACTGTAATGGAAGACTTGTGTTAACAGTATCTGAAAATCGTGAATCACTGATTGAACTATTTGAGAATATAATAGAAAATAATGAAACGTGGGACTCAGAAGCAATAAATAGTTCGAGGGGGTTTTGGGACTGTTTGAAACGAGATTTTAATTTTAATTATTTGTTGAACATATTTTCAGAAATAATTCCATTCTCGGCAATATTTTTAATATATTACAAACTAAAACAAATGATAGTGCTTTTTACCTAAAAAAGTAGATGATTTTAAGTCCATGTTAAGCCAAAAAATGACTTTGACCTATTTTGGGAGAAAACGATGACGTTAAATGTAGAGCCACAAGCCAAGTGTCTTCGAACAGACAAGGTGGGAGATGTTCAAACATCATACAGACGCCTCTTTTATGAAATAATCGATCAAAAGTCAGCAACAAATAAACTATAGATTTAGCGGTTTAAATGATTTTGAATTCCTCGAGCTCTGCAATTTTGATGCATTTAAAGACAAAACTTTTCCAGAAGATGCGTTTAAAACTCTTCTTCTGCATTATGGTCAGTTCTTCGACCGAGTGTTACTGCGATCTGAACTAAAAGTGATTTACGAAACTGATGACATTAGCGCAAAAAAAAACGCTAAGAAACTAATGCAATTTTTTAAAGACAAGGAGCTGGAAGATGCCTGCACCGAAGTGTCGAAATTGTGTGAATTATTGACAATACCTGCCACAAGTTCAGCAGTAGAACGCAATTTTTCAACACTTAAACGTATAAAAAATTTCGTGAGGAATTCAACGGGGCAGGACAGACTTTCGCATACATCGCTGTTGTCCATTGAAAATAAACTTCTCCAAAATATCTCGGAGCATCGACGTTTTTATGATAACGTCATTGACGAATTTACAAAAAATGATCGAAGAATCGAAATACATTACAAATAGGTAAGTTTCTAAAAATTACTTCCCCTTCTTAAAATTTCACCGCACGCCCCTGGGTGGATATATGACACTTCAGCTAAAGTTTACAAAATGTCCTCGGAAAATAGAAAATGTATTTCCGCAGCAACATTTTTCCATTTTTATGTTCACAAAAATGTATAAATGTAATATCTATATATATATATATATATATATATATATATATATATATATATATATATATATATATATATATATATATATATATATATATATATATATATATATATATATATATATATATATATATATATATATATATATATATATATATATATATATATATATATATATATATATATATATATATATATATATATATATATATATATATATATATATACGCAGGAAACGGTCCAAAATTTTGCAAATATCTCTTTAAATGCTTTTAAGTGCGGAAAAACTAGATATATGCATCGAAAATGAAATCAGCGATTTTGCTCAAAATTTGAAACAATCTAACTTAATATTTCATGCCGAATTTTGTTTACCAAATGAAGGTAATTATAATAACATTATAATAACAAAGGTAAGTGGCACTAAGTGATAAGTGAAGTATATTTATTTTAACTTTTTGCTTTATTGGCGATAGCCTGTATCTAAAGTGTCGCTTATGTTTTTGGTTTTTAGGCCTAAGCAGCAGGTTTATTGATTTTTTTAAATAATTTGATATATTTGGTCGACACATCATTTTAATATCTTAATCCTTAAAGACGTCAGCAAGGCGACGTGACATATCTTGTATCACTTATTCAGTTCAAAGAAGTATTTTGCCCGGATTTCAAATTTCAAAAATTATTAACAAATTAAGATTTAAAAAAGGAGTTTAGTTTTTTGCAAATACTACTGAAACTATTAACATTTAAGAAATAATAAAAAAGATTCTTAACTCGTAAGAAATTTCAAATAAAAAAACCGACACTAACAAGTAAGCATTGTTTTTTATACTATTAAATATTAATTTTAAAAAAATGTGGTATTATCTAGCCACTTGAAGTAGCAATATCCTGCTGAAAAAAAAGTTTCACTTATTTTTCACAAAATGAGCCTAATGTAATTAACAAATTTTTTAGAGTTTTCGTTTATAATATTTCATGATTGTTAAACAAAAGCCACTAAAATTATTTCCATTCGTAGAGGTTATAACAACTATCTATAGGAGATTATGACCGATGTTTTGAATTTTTATAACCAGTTAATTATCATTTATTGAAGCTAACAATTTTTTAGTTTTTTATTAACTTGAATAATAGAGAGCTAGTATAGAGCTAATATATTACAACAATAACAATTAGAAACATGACAATTTCATATTCTTCTATAGCATAGTTGTGATAAAGTCGAAATAATTTGAGTGTCTTTTGTTTAACAATTATCCCATTAGAAATAAAAACGAAAAATTTAAAAAAAATGTTAAGATCAATAGGCTCATTTTATGAAAAATCCAAAATGTTTTTTTCAGCGGGATATTGTTATTTTAAGTGTCTAGATAATAACATATTTTTTTTACTTGTTATGGCCGGTTTTGGGCCATCGCTGCAGAGAGCTCTGTTTTCAACTTTAAATTAAAATTAATAATAATAGTGATAGAATTCGGGAAGTCGTGACTTTTTTATTGGAAATGTCTTCCCCTTTAAGAATGCGTTTTTAAATTTTTTTAAATGTAAATAGTTTCCGAGTTATTTGCAATAAACTAAACTCCTTTTTTTGTCTCAATTTATTAATAATTTTTGAAATTGTTTATGTGCGGGTTTTAAACTTTTGCACATTTTTCTAGACATCATGCGTCGTTCCGAATCTAATCGGCCCTCGCTCATATTTTGAACTAGTCTATTATAAAGACATAACTCAAAGCTAAATTTGAGAAATTGTGCGTTCATACTTCGTACAATAGGTCTCGTTAACTCACCTTGCAGAATAAATTATCGACTAGCTGCACTGTAAAACTAAACTTTAAAACTGGTCTTTCGAAAATTAGCGGTATCACGTTAGAAAAATGTTTAACATAAAGCTCACGTACGAAACCGGCTCATATGACATCTCGAGCGAAAACTGTGGCGACGCCAACACAACGCTTACCCTCTTCTAAAAGCGGAGGGGTGTCCGTCTAGTCATGCACCCCCAGCCAGTGGCGCAGAAAATGTGTTAACTTCTAAAGCCAAAAAAGGAACATATATAAACTGGTGGAACTTCGAAGTGCAGCAACTAAATTTTTACTGGAAATTCAAAATGAAATAATTTTGAATAGGGGTGAAGATTTTGAGTTGCAGTTTTCGGCTTTTGTTTGATCAATGGCTAGAGTCTGCACCCGGATAAGGACAGCCTTAGTACTCCATTACAAGCGTCTGATACAGGGTGTTATATAAGACCCTGTATTTTTTTTTTTAAGTTTTTACCACCATGCAGAACTCTTACTGTGGGAGATTTCTTTTTCTCTTTGTGCAACCAAAATAATCTAGAGCTAGGTATGAAATAATAATTTCCAATGATTTTGAATTTTTTTCTTCATTTCTAACATACGGGTTTTTTTTTTTTCGAAAAATTGATTTTTTAGACTTGCTGAACAAAGCCCACTTTTGTCAATCAAACGTATGTCTATTAGATTATGTTGGCACCCTTAAATCTTCCAAAACATGTATATTATATACAAGGTGCACCAAAAACTAAGATGCAGACGTTAAATAATTATTTGTTGGGTTTGTTTTTTTTTATCTTGAATTCGTTTTTGCGTCAATTATAAAAAAGGTAAGCTACCGCACTTCTAATGCCAGTTTAGTAAAAATGAACATTTTTTCCGAAACGGTTTTTTAAATTTACTCTAGTTGTTCCATAGATATTGCTTTTAATTTAAAATAGTTTTTTTTTTAATAAAACATGAAAAATCGCCTTTTATCATTGACATAATTCTCTTTTTCCCAATAAAATACAGTTTTACATGTTACTTTTGTTCATGTTGATTTGCTAAAACTGTTTACCCATCATTTCAAATTAACTGAGAATCTGTCCCAATAATACAGGGGGTAACAAAAGTCTGAAATAATACCTACCTTGTGGAGCAGGAATTTAACATTGATAAAGTTTAGATTCGCTCAGCTGATGGCGTTGCAATGTTGCGATGTTTACGGTTTTTCAGCGATTAAAAGGAAAATAGTTTTATTTTTATTGAAATTCAACAATCTGTATATGATTTTTTTTAATCTAGAGAAAATTGTAAGTAGTATATTCTAGACCAGAATCTAAGCCGCACGAGCGGAGTTTCGTCAGACGCCGTGAATGGCGCGGTGCCGTGGACCACGCCGTCCACGGCATTCGGTTAAAGTCCGCTCTTGCGAAACAGTCCTAAGACCAAAATCAAGCATTTTGAATACATACCTACTAAGCTAAAATCCAGTGGCGGCTCGTGGATCTAAGAACGGGTGAAGTGTATCGTAGCTAGGTGCATAGCGCCGCAGGTAAAAATAGCGCCGCAAGCGAACATTTTTCGGGGTTTCGCCTAAAAATGGCTATTTTTTTAACCTTTTTATGAGGTTAATTATCCATAGCTTTGGACTGTTTCTTAATACTTAAGGGAAATAATATGAATTTATATAATTTTAAATAATTTTTTTTATGTAGTTATGTAGGTGTATCTTTAAGCTAATTCGATCGATGCAAAACTGGTTCCGCCTCCGATAATCCGAACGCACTTATTTACATTAATTCTATAACAAGCGCCAGCAGCCTGCAGCAGAAGTTTAATCCGCTACCATCTTTATTTGGCTTACGGATATTCACCATTGCGTTGCCATAGCAACTGAAATAAACAAATCATGCACGAAAACAGGCGTGCAGGAGGAGTTTGATGGGGAATTTGCTACTGCTGATTGTGATGCCTCAACGGGTCGCTCTTATGAAAAGGTGTTCAGGGCGCTGCGTTTTTAAGTCATTATTATTTTTTGAGTATATAACGCACTAGTTTTGATAGAAAATAATGGTATTATTAAGTAAATAAAATAATGTGAATTTATATAAAATATACTACATTTTTATAATAATAATGTAGATTACAAAAAGGGCCACAATAGTTTAATGACAAAATGTTCATTTCGACTAAAAAAAATGACTAAACATAAATAAAAAGTAAATAGAAAATAGATGAGAGAATAGAAATTAATGTAAAAGCTGAGTAATTTATGCAACAAGTACCTACATAAAGTAATATTTTTTTTTTGGGGCGTTTTTTTTCTAGAATTTTTCAATAAACGCGATACACAATATTTAACAATTCATGGTCAACGATTGCCATCCACAACGTTTCTATAGTAACCAAACTAAATCAAGTAGGTAGGCGTAATTCAAAAGCGTGAAAAACGTGGAAAACGTACAAAAAGAGTAAAAAGCGTTAAAAAATTTCACTTTTTTAACCATCTTGCCTTTATGCAAAAATTGAGTATTTTAAGTATGAAAATCGATGAAAAAAAGTTCACGTTTTTAAAGGGCCGTAGAAAAAGATATTTTCTTTTCTTTCTTTCGAATTGCCTCAATGACAAAAAGAAATAATACAAAAATTTAATATTTTGTAGGTCTGCCTCTAATTTGTATAACTTGCGAGCACCTGGAAGGCATACTAGCAACTAAATTTTGTCTTAAATCCTGAGGAATGTTTTTCTATTTCTCAAGTATGACTTGGGATAAGTGTTGAAGATTTTCGGGTGTGTCGTCCCTTGATCTTACTAATAATTTAAGATGTGACAATACGTGTTCAATTATGTTAAGGTCCGGCGATTTAGCGGGCCAATCCATACGATTAATTTTATTGGCCCACAAACCCTATGTCAGAATTCTGGCTCTATGTAGTCCTGCATTGCATTAACAGTTTGGTGTGTAATGTACAATTCTGTTTTCCCATTAAACATTCAATGAATGAGATTAAATCTCGTTTTATCAGCAAACATACAATGTATCCACTTAGCATTCGCCCAGTACTGATATCATTGAGCCCATGTCAGCCGGGTGTTTTACGAGCCTGCAGTAGCAGGACGGATCCAAAGGGGAGTGATCACCCCCCGCCCCCAAGGGCAAGAAAAAATGCGTATCAATAAAATTTCTCACCTTGCTTTTCAACGCCCGGTGGTTATTTTTTATACTTATCGAGATAAGATAAATATCGGTATGCCGTTATCACTTCTATGTGTAATTTCGCGACGGCTTGCTTGATGCCTGTCTCATCCACGACTCGCGTCTAGTAATCAGACACAACAATTGATCCTGTGTAGCCGAACGTGCCCGAGTATCGAATGGCAACGGCTGATTTGTTTGAATGTAGCGCGAGACGTGAAATAATATGGAACTTTTAGTTAGTGGCATATCGGTATATTAATCTATTCATATCGATAAAATTTTCAACTTATCGCCGATTTGCTTGCAAGTATATGTGAGCACCTACCAAAGCATTTTCTATTTCTGTGAACATGTTTGTGTTTTTCATAAAGTTGTATGTCGAAATAGGATAGAAGAAACAAATATTTTTCGCTGTTTATTGATGTAAATTTATAATAATAATAATAATAATAATAGTTGATAAAATTAATTTTTGCTGATAAAGTTTGGAGTGATATCTTTGAACAGTTTAACTTTAAATAAAAACGCTCGGACAAATCGATTTTTATTTCTACTTCTGTATTTTTTAGCTAATACTAGAATATACAGAGTCATCAACGTCACTTTTAAATGGAACGTCCTGTATATTATTGTATTTTTGAATTCTAAGGAAAATTCATTCTAGATATTTAATAATATTTATAATAACTGTTTGAGAAATATTGACACTTGAAAATTGTCAATTTTAGCATATTAAAAAGCAGTTTTAATATAAGCTGAACGTTAAGTTAGGCCAATTATTAATATTTTTATCCAAGGAATCTGCAGTTCCATTTTATACCATTCGTTTTGAAACACATTGTATATTCTTCTAATACGAGCATATTCGTTTTTCTCGCAAGTTTTCTATATCAGGTCGTTCAAAATGAACAATGGGTTTGATCAAGTCCAGAATGAGCTTAAGGGTATTTGAAAAGAATTTTTGTTAGAAAAAAATACCCGTTATTATTTTTATATTTATATACAAATAAAAATTTTCTTTTGTTTGTGAGGATCATGATATAAACTAAAATTTTTTTTTTTTTAGTATAGGTTTCTTGAATCTTGATATAAAATACATCGCAATTGAATAAATGAATCGTCAGAATGCTTTTTGTTGCCTTACTAATAATTTACTTACCGCATTCGCTGCACTGAAGCCTGAAGCAAATAATATAAATAACAATATTTCATCAGCGATACAAAAAAGGTAAAAGCATAATAATTAATAGATAAATAAACATTGCATCCACTGGTTCTACGGCGAACGGCGATAGCTATTAGCTAAACCCCACGAAGTTCGTTAATTTGCGATCGTGCGAATTCGCCCAAACGGGATCAGTTGTTGCCTCTGCTTACTAGCAGTGAGTTTATCCACGAGCCACGCCAACTCGGTCGTTCGACTCTATAACGTTGTTGCGTACATGAGAACCGAACCTCGTAACTTATTTTATTATTACTTTAGTATAATCTTTAGCTTATATTGGTTAGTCGAGTGATAGTGGATTGGTGGTTGTGAAATAATTGATTTAGACTAATTCATATTTTTTCCCAGTCAACAAGATAAATGAGATACGCATTTTAAGCATCTCAGAAACTCAGTAACAGGGGTCTATTGTATTAATCTGCCGTATGCGTCATACTTACTTGATCACCTGACTTTAGGACTGGGAACGTGGGGCATCAAATAAATAATCATTAATTAAGCCAATAATGTGCAAAAAATTAACATTTCCGACTGTATTATAAAATTATCGAGATGTGGGATGGATCACTCGAAAAAAATATTACAAGGTTTTCAAATCCCAGATGTAAGTATCTATTTATGCGATTTTTCTGGATATACGGGGATTTATGTACAATTTTATTAATATTTTGGGAATTAGAGACATCCTCGGAGAATTATAAATATTTTTACTAATATATGAATATCTGTGGGATGTTCGTGTCGTGTATTTATGGAATTTACTGAATTTATTAAGATTTTTGACTTCTCTTTTATCATTTATCCGGAATTCGAATGTAGTTACTAGTTTGTGTATTTTCTGATATATTTTTGTTACATTCCTGAATGAATATATTTAGTATCAAAATAGGTTGAGGTGCTTTAGCACTAACGAAATATTTTATTATTTAAGTAGACCGAAAAATATACAGATTTAATGTCACGGGGGTAACATATATGGAGTCGACAACTTTTTCAGAAATTTTTCATTTTTATTCTATATGTTGATTAATTTTAATCAACCAAAGTAGGCGTGAGAAGCTAAAAACCTATTTAAAAAAATTGACATGCCAAGTACAAATTCCCAGCGCGTCGTCTCACATTACCCAGCCCCTCCCTCCCCCCCCCCCCCCCAAGCAACTCCTCTGAATCCGGCATTGTGCGCTAGCCTAAGACACTTAGCCATTTGCCTTGCTCTAAAATGAACAGCTTTATTAACAAACAAAAAAATAGCTTTATTAACAACCTATAAATTTATTAAGCAAAAATGCCAGAAATGCAAAAATTTAGCAATATTTTAAATTCCTTTAAAATTTTTGCATAAACCATACAGTTTATTAGGTACATTTATTCGAAAACTCACCTCATATTATTTTTATTCAGAATTTTATTTGCCACTCGATTTGAAACCCTAATTCCAGTTTGCCGTCTAAACTTATCATTTAACACTCCAGAACATGTTCTTCGATTTTGACGGGCATGCTGTACTAAAATTCTTTTTGCACCACCGTCAACTCTACTATTTTTACCCCCATGCTGGTAACTGTGGCTTCCAGTAGTCTCCAATCTTTTTTTAACCTGGATATATCGCTATGGTTAACATCGTATAATACAGAAATTTGTCGCTGGTTCATGCCCAGGTTTAAAAGTCTGACAACATTTTCCCTCTCTATTGTAGTAAGTTTTCGCATTTTACAAAAAGAAAAAAAATCAATTAAAATTTCTGTGAGTTTTGCTTGACAGTAGCCAAGGCCACAAAATAAACTGCCATTTAAAAACAAAATATTCCATAATGACAGCCTTGACTGAAACACTTTAAGCCTTAAAATGCACGTAATAATAAAAAAATAGATAGGGGTATATTTAATTCAATTATTAACCAATGTTAAACAAAGCGTAACATACAGGTTAAAAAGAATTTTGGAGACTTCTCGCCATAATTTTCTTCGTAACATTCCTCGCAGCATGTTTTGAACTCGTATTAGGGGCACCCTTTTCGCTCTTTATAATTCTTGCCTCTTACTACCTAGCCTTTTTCTTCAAAACATATTTTACAGAAATCCTTGAGCTCTGGTGTCCATTTGGAGCAGTTGCAGGGTCTTCCCCAATCGCACTCTAGAGGATTGTCTGCTCACTAGTTGCCAAATAATGTACTTTAATATACTAGCCATAATCAACAAACGATGGTAGGATGATAGTTGAATTAGGTTCTCTGGAGCACTTTTCTCCACTAGTAGTTAGAAAGATAATGAGATAAAGTATGTGCTACAAGCCTTTATATACTTTTTTTAGAAATTCTAAAGCGCTTATGCCTTAATTGATATAATATAACCCAATAAGCATTTTTTTGCAAAATTCACATTATATGGATAGTTTAAATAATTACAGATTACAGAAATATTGTTGTTTTACTTTAAAAGACACTGCTTTTTTTGCATTTTTTGCGGCTATCATCACAGCTCAGGCCCGTCTTAAATTCTACAGTTACCTTGAACAATTAGAAGAAAGGATTCTTTATTACGTAACCCTCACACAAAAGAAGAACGATATGAGCCACCAACGGGAGTAATATTGTAAATATAATAATATTTGTTGTGAGGAAAGAGAGATAGAGAGAGAGAGATTTTTTAGTATTACTTTTTGCCAGGGTGCCATCGCCGAACGAGGTTGATACCTCTGATGATGTTGAAACTTTTCAGCGAAGTTAAAACTTCAACGTAAAAATGAGCATTTGTTGTTTATGTCACCGTTTACCACAAAATGTTATTTAAATGCAAACAATTAAAGTATATAAAACATTTTTGTATGATGTTTTCGAATCAGAGGCTGTCTCAACTGAACACTGGGTTTAATTGAAAATAGACTCTTTACAGATGAATAATATTTCCTAGGAGTAAATATTTACACAAACGTGAAAATTAAACATAAATCTATTATTTAAATATTAAAAATAAAAACTGCGAAGGTGCTGAAAAGCTTTTTATAAAACTAAATAAATACTAATTACTATTTATCTGTAAATTTAAACACACAGTCCAACAACTTAGACTTTTTTTAAATATATTATACAATTTCCCCAATGCTATGACGTAGGTTTACGACTAGCATAAAAAGAACTATACTACACACACTCTCTACTCACAGGCGTTTGCCGAAGTGAGCTTTTCTCTCCACGTAAGCTAGCGCTCCTCACCTAAAATGCGTAGCTTACGTGGACGAGGCCGAACTTAATCTAATTGGCCTGCGACCTCTACCCGCTGGAGGAGGGCTGGAGGTAGAGCTTTAATCTGATTGGTTGAGAGGCGGAGCTTAGGATGTGGAGGGGACTAGGCATAACCATATAAGGAAAGAGGGAGAGGCCTAAAAAGGAGGGGGGGCAGCCGCCAAGGCACCCAATAACTACTCTTATTCAACTTTGTAACTGAATGTAAGGAGAGCTGTACTTTTATTAACAGAATGAAGAATTTAGTCAATTATCTACATGATATGCTTTATAATTTAGGTTCTGTGTGGTTATTTCAATACTTTAAAAATATTCTATTTATTTTTAAAAAGGGCCTTATAGAAATAAAAGTCGGTAAATTTCCTTTCACCGGAACTTCCTTCGATGTGAATCTTTCTTATTATTAGGAATAGTGAAAAGTGACGCAGCACATTTCCGCACACATATACATATACTACCTGTGCCATATTGTTCCACCATATTGGATTCCTACTAATATTTTATCAGGTTCTACCTATTGACTTTTAAGCATAATTTAAAATAAATTGAATAATTAGTCTTTAAACTGATTTTTTTAAAACCGCCATTTTGTTTCCCAATGTTGAATTCGTACCAGTTTATCCATAATCCCTATGTCACATTTAATTTTTGTGCATAATTTTCACAAGAAAATGTATTTACGTTGATTTTTTTTAAACATATTATTTGGCCGTTATTTTGTTCTGCTATTCTAAATTCGTATCACAGTCTATATCACACTTAATGCTTGCACAAAAATTTTAAATTTATCTAATAAGTAGTTTTTTCAGGCTGATTTTTTAAATAAATTATTAAGCCGTCATCTTTGATTCGTACCAAAATGTTACCAGTTAATTTATATAAAACACTTGACTTTTGTGCAAAAGTTAGGGTAAACTGGATAATTAGTTTTCTAGTATTTTTTTACCGTTTCACCATTGTTACCTGGTTATCTCTATACGAATCTTAAAATTTTTTAATAAAATCTTTAAGGGTGACTTTTTCATGATCCAAACAGTTTATTTGGCCGCCATTTTGTTCCGCCATTTTAAATTCGTATCACAATTTTACAGTCATACAGACTGACAAACCGATCGAATTGAGAAAACATGTTTTTGGCATCTAGGGATCTTAAAACGGGAAGATCTGTAAAAACCTGGAAGGGTGATTTTTTACTATTTTAATACTTCCCTAATACGAGGGAATTGAAACTTAAGTGTGGCCCAGTTAAGTTCCGTAGGGAGCTATTTAGTAATACGTAAATATACAAATTGTATTATTTGTATATTTACTATCTGATTATTAGGTAATACACATTTTATATTAGTTGTTTTCTTTTCGAATTCGTACTTTTTAAAGAAAAATATGGTTAAACACCCTGAGTAATGTCTATTGATCAAGGTTTATTAGTGAAGTCCACTTCCCTTAAATAAAATTTTCAAGATGTTTTAAAATGTTATTTTTTTTATTAATTTTACCGTTTTTACTTCTATTTA
Source organism: Kuschelorhynchus macadamiae (assembly GCA_030620095.1). Classification (NCBI taxonomy): domain Eukaryota; kingdom Metazoa; phylum Arthropoda; class Insecta; order Coleoptera; family Curculionidae; genus Kuschelorhynchus; species Kuschelorhynchus macadamiae. The sequence continues at coordinate 308,660 of JAUTXW010001947.1, forward strand.
ATAATTTTTTTATTTATTTTTATTTTTGAAAAGGTTATATTTTTTATTATTTTTTTTAATTTTTACCAATTTTTAATTTCTTAGATTTTTATTAGTGTATCCACGCCCTGTAACCTGGCTAGCTCTATTTTGTACTAAAGTCACCCTATAATCTGGTTCTATAACATATAGAAAACCCATTCATTAGTTGCAGGGAAAATCAGGGACTCACGCAAATAAATATATAAATACATACGTACGTACATATGTAGATACATCAAAACCTCTTTTTTTTAAATCGGTTGATAAAATAAGTCGTGTTATTTTCTTTTTTGTTTTGCAAGAAAAGTCTCATTACGGATAAAGGTTAACACCAATTTTTTAAACAGTCTAGTAGGTCGCCATTCTGTTCCACCATATTAAATTCGTACGAACATTTTACCAGTTCGTCTTTATATCACCCTTGATTTTTGCGCAGAATTTGAAATCAAATGAATGAATAGTTTTTTTACTGATTTAAAAAATTATTTTGTTCCTCCAATTTTGAATAAGCAGTTTTTCTACTGATTTTTTAAAACAATTTATTATGCCCGCCATTGTGTTCGCCATATTGTATTGGTAGCCAAATTTTACTACTTAATACTCTAATCACGCTAAATTTTTGTGCAATATTTAAAGCCAATTAAACTACTTTTTCTCACTGATTTTTTAAAACATTTTGTTAGGCCGCCATTTTGTTACGCCATACTCAATTCATACCAAAATTTTACAAGTTCACATTTGATTACTTTGCAAAATAAGAGATCAATTGAATAAATAGTTTCCTTACACTGATTTTTTTAACATTTCAGTTGGCCTGGGTCTGCATTGGATTTTTACCAAAATGTTATCAGTTCATCCATCCCTATATCACATTTGGCCAAAATTTGAACCTAATTGGTTAGTTATTTTTTTGTTATACCGAGACAAATAGACGGACAGACAGGCCTTCCCGGTTCATAATTTTTGGTATTCGTTATTCGGGAACCCTGTGCATTAATAGCTTTCTCTATGGTGCGATTTGTGTGTAGCCATTTTTCTTTAAAGCACCAGATATTATATTAAGTTCGTTTTTTCTCGTCCGTGTTTCAGTTAATCGCACGGATCTAGATATAAAAGTGTTGGCCACAGCTTCAATTTGTGCTGGGTGATGATGTTATCTTGCATTTAAATATCTGTCGTTAGGTGTTGGTTTTCTGTACACAGTGTATTTGAAATGTCCATTATGCAGTTTTGTGATCAGAACATCTAAAAATGGAAGTTTGTTGTTTTCCTCTAACTCTAGGATGGATTATGGTATGTATTGAATTTACGTGAATTAGAAAGTTTTCGAGCTCTGTATGACCATGTTGCCATATAAAAAAAATGTCATCCACATAACGAATCCATAACTTGGACTTCAAACTTGCTTTCTCAAGAGCTTCTTTCTCGAAGTAAGTCATAAATAAGGTTGCAACTACTGGTGATAGCGAGGACCCCATTAGAGCAACATCTGTTTATACATTTGCCCGTTAAATGAAAAATAAGTATTTTTTAAGCACTGCTCCGCGAGTTGTATTATATGTGCCTGGAAATCCTCGTTCATAGCAATCCTTTCCAATGCTTCGTCGATGGGAATACTGGGATACAAAGACTTGACATCTAGGCATGCTATGATATCGTCTTTTTCGAGAACGATATCTCGTATAATTCGAGTGAAATGCTCCGAGCTTTTGACAAATGAATCAGCTTTTTCGACAGCTGATTGCATAGTTTTAGCAAGATATTTTTCTAGTTTTTGTAGCGGCGAATTAACAGCACTAACGATAGGTCTGATGGGCGCCCCTGGTTTGCGTATTTTTGGTAAACCATAGAGTTTAGGACACTTGCTCGAATTTTCCCGTAATATGATTTTTTTGTTGTATTTCGGGGTTTATTAGTGAACTTTTTATTTTATTTTTAGTTTTTTTGAAGTGGGGTTTCTTGGAACAGGCTTATAACAATTGTCTTTTAAGATTTCCTGCATTTTTTGTATGTAGTCTTGGGTATTCATAACTACGATTGCGATTCCTTTATCTGCTGAAAGGATTGTGATGTTTTTATTCTTTCGAAGCTTTGTTAGGGCCCTCTGTTCAGTGGCATTTAGGTTTTGTTCTAGTAGTTTGCTTGATCTTAAGATTTCTTCTCGAATCTCCTCTGCTTTCGTTTCTTCAGAGGAGTCAAGAACAGCTTCCGCTCCAGCTATTATTTCTTCTTTAGGAATTTCCTTGAGATATCGCAAAATTAAAACCCTTACTTTGTACGAATTTTTCACCTTTTGAGAGGTTGTAGCACGATATATTGTGCACTACCTTATCGACGTCTACTGTTAAGACTTGTGACTGACTCGATTTTTTAGGAGATTGTCATACTTTTTCGAAAGTTTATCACTCTTGATATTTTTATTTGATCCTGTTCGCCAAAAAGCCAACGTTTCTATGCGATTCCACAATAAAGGGTGAATACTGTTACTTAAGTTAAAGTGTAACTTTAAAAGGTCTTTCTCTGTCTCGGCTAGTTGTTTTCTGGTTTGATGGATTTGTCCTTTTATTTAGGTCTTACTAGCATTTCGAAGTATGGTATTAGTTTTTCCAGTTTTAGTATTTTTTATTTAACGGGCAAATGTATAAACAAGCAGATGATGCTCCAATGAGGTCCTCGCTATCACCAGTAGTTGCAAACTTATTTATGATATACTTCGAGAAAGAGGCTCTTGAGAAATCAAGTTTAAAGCCCAAGTTATGGATTCGTTGTGTGGATGACATATTTATTATGTGGCAATAATACAATTTAACCTAGAGTTAGAGTAGAACAACAATCCATCCAATCCATTTTCAGATATTCTGATCATAAAACTGCATAATGGACATTTCGAACGTACATAAAACCAACAGATACCGACAGATATTTAAATGCAAGATTACGTCATCACTTAGCACAAATTTTACGCCAACACTCTAATATCTAGATCCGTGCGATTAACTGAAACACAGACGAGAAAAAACGAACTTAATATAATATCTGATGCTTTAAAGAAAAATGGCAACACAAATCGCATTATAGAGAAAGCTATTAATGCACAGGCTTCCCAAACAACGAATACCAAAAATTATGAACCGGGAAGGCAACAAGTAATCTTACCATATGTAAAGAGCACAACAGACAAAATCGGAAGAATTCTCAGAAAACACAACATACAAACATTACACAAACCCCAGACAACCATAGGTAAACTACTTGGAAACCCAAAAGACAAAATCAAATTGGAAAACCACGGAGTATATAGCATTCCATGCCAGCACTGTGATAAGCTATACACGGGGCAAACTAACAGGCGAATATCAGCGAGAGTAGATGAGCATCAGAAACAAACAAACAAATACCCTTGAACGTATTCCTACATCATCAGAAAACCGGCCACAAAATAAATTTCGATGGGTATAGAGAGATTGACATTATAGAGCATTATAAGACCAGAATAATCCGAGAAGCCATAGAAATAGAAAAACAAGGCGATTTAAATAAAAGGAACGAATCATTAAAACTACCAACAGTACGGAAGACCATAATCGACAAATCTAAAATCACAAAAAATCAAGCGCCCAACAACAACATCTGGAAAACATAAATAATGACTAACGGCCGCTTAGATATAACCTTCGGCCCCGAATGGGGGAATAAAAGAAACTCACACATCATTTTCGCTATTTGGACGCAAGAAGCAAAAGCTTCGAAAATGCCAAATGTGATTTTATCAAAACGTCAGCAAAACTATTATTTTCAGAACGACAGTAGCGAACGGATGTACACCCGGAATAAAAGCCTACATATATATATATATATATATATATATATATATATATATATATATATATATATATAAATATATATATTCAAGAGAGGATTCTTTGAGTGATTTTACGATTTTAAGACAAAAGTTTATGAGGACACATGTCAGGAAACGCTTCGTTTTGAATAAGATACAGGGTGTTAAACTTTAAAAAAATCGGTTTTTCGCAAAAATCTTAGTAATCCTTTAGCTCATTTTGTTGAAATTTGGCCGTGTTATTTATATTAGTAGGAGGCTACTTTAACCCTAACTAGATTAAAAGTATTAAGTCCAATGGCGTCCCGCGAGACATTAACCAATATTTTTGACAAAAAAACTGTGCGCCACTGACTTTTTTAATTTTTATATATTTTTTTTCGTATTTAGCAACTAAAAATACAACTTTTTTATCTCTTTAGTTTTTTCGTATCTTGCGTCGTCTTTGAGAAAAAAATAAAAGCCACTTTATTACATGCCATTGCTTTCTTGTATGAAGACAATAAAAAGTAAATAGTTCCAAACAGGATCTAGGGCCGTATTAAGGGGGAGGGGGCTTTGACTTTTCTGGGAAAGCTGTAATCTTTATGTACTGATATTTTGTAAAGCCATGCATGGAAAGCACAACATTTTTGAAATAAAAATACTTTTTTATGCATGTGGGGCTCATGATTAAAATTGATTAGTAGTAAAAGAGTACGATTAGTGCTACACCCCCCTCCACTCGTCCTTGAATTAAGCCCCGTTCCCTGACCTTGAGAGCGCACTGTGCTATATGGTTTGACCTTGAGGGTCTGTGTGACGGCATATGTCCTTGAGTGCGCCCCTTACTCTTTTTGTCCCATGACTTTGAGAGCATACGTATGCTATATTGTTTGACCTTGAGGACCAGCTATCTTCGTGTGACGTATTTTAACCTTGAGAGTAATCATAATAAATATAGCCTTAAACGTGTACCTCGTCATATTTACTTCAGCATTATTTGTAGCACCATCTGAGGTGTTTATACTAAAACCAGAAATCATAACCTTCAAAGCTGAATAAAGGTACTGTGTTTGCGCGTGTCACAAGTGAATTCATCATTAAAAGTTATTGTGTGGTGTATTCTGATTTTATTATTTTTTTAAATTTACGGTTATATTATGTTTTTGAATTAAATCTATTACATTTTTCAACAATGAGTGCCCAATTAAATTTAAGTGAAATTAATGGAATGTTTAATAAATATATAGATTTTTGTTGAACAAAGAAAATTTTCGTCCTTAACTATAGGAAAGTTCTTTGACATTTTTTTACCAAAACGTATTATTGAACCAATTTCTGAAAATGTTATAGAAATTATAAATAACTCGAATGGGATGTATACTTTAACTTATTTGGGACAGAGCCTACAAGTAATCCTGGGCACTAATATTGGGCTTTTAGAATAAACAAAGTTTAAAGTTATTTACTTAATTTGGTATTATTTACTTCTCTTAATTTGGGTGCTGAACTGGGTGTGTTTACCAAATTTTAAAATTATGTTCTCCATTTCATATCGATAACGGTAAGTTTAAAAATGTAAGAGAAAAACAATTTTTTTTGATAATAATTTTACAAATCAGAATAGTCAGACATTTTAACAATTACTGTTCGAAGATGTGTGACAACAATAGAATCCTTATGCCAAGTGAAGATATTGACTCTCACATGATGTGGTTGTCGTGTAAGTCGGAATATGGCAGAAGAAATACTACATATTGCAACAGATGATGGGCCAGCTGTTGATTCAACAGTCAGTCAATATAGGAAATACACGAAAGATATCATTAATTTCAGGTCAGGGGCTCATGTGTGTGAAAGATACTTGTATGGTTCTATCTAGATCTTCAACACTACGTTGTCGACATCCCAAATTTTCGCATGTAATTCCTATCGAAGTACGGTTTAGTCGCAGCTGAAAAAGACAATGAATTGTGGAAAATGGTGCCTATGCAGATAGTTTGGATCGTGTAGGCAATACCGATGATGTTACTGAAGAATGGACAAAATGGATGTTGACGATAAAGAGAATGAAAACTATAAAAATCAAATAGAAAATGTAAACAATTAAACGATCATGCATAATTTTGTAAATAAATATTGATTGTATTAATGTATTTGCATTATTTGTCTGGTTTTAAAATGTCCCAATATAAGCATAGAGTATTTTGAGGACATATTAGTTCAGTTAAAGAAGGATCCTGAAATAATTTTGTTTGTTGAAAAAAAGTCTCCGAGAAAAAACAAAATAATCAGCTGAAATCTCGGGAGTTTTCTGACGTATCTTTGAAAAATTTGATCTTCTACATTGCCCCACTCTTCACATGCCTTCTATGTGACCTTCTAACACAACCTTGAAAAGTCTGTATATATACGCGTTTAAATATGGAAATAATCAAATTATTTTCATAGTTTCTTCATTAGATACGAATTAAAAGCAAAATAGTTTAACAATGGAGTCTGGTGCTGAAAAGAAAGTAGTGGTCATTTCAGAAAAAAAAACGATAATGAACGTTCGCCCATTCTCAATAAACGGCAAGCAGGTGCGCGCTAATTGTGAACATTATGAAGTGATAGTGAGAACGCGAGGTTTTTGTCATTGGTGGAACAGGAATTTTATAAATGGTATACTATAGCAACGAGTGGCATATCCAGCATCACTACCAAGTGTTAGAAGAAGGTTTAATTTTACGCCACCAACACATCAGCAACCATCACAACCTTCATCACCCGATCAAGCTGGTCCTTCTAGAATCTTGCGGACTTCGTCACCGCAGTTTAGTCAAGAAGGGCAGCGATGGACGATTTCTTCTTCAAGAAGCTCCACCCCATCAGATGCAGGTGCTGCCTTAGATATATCAGATGAGGAAGATTGAACAGATGAAAAAGAAATATTTCGAAACATTTGTCGGACGAGAGGCGAGCTGAGGCGGTTTGGTTACGAACCTTAAATAATTGATAATTTGTAAATAAATGGTTTAAATGATTTGTAAATAAATAGTTATAGTAATTTTTGATTATTTAGTTAATTAAAAAAAATTGTAACGTTATAAATAAATATGTATGTTTTGTTGGTGTTTTTACAAAAAATACAAACATTACGCAGCCCTACAGGAATTGGTTTTAAGTTTATTGTTGATCATCAATATGATCGTCGCAGACCCTACAAAAGATAGTAAAATTGTAATTCGTGATTATTTTTTTCAAAAACTTCATTTGCTTCAGTTCCTACTGGCAAATATATTAAATAAGATGGCTAACCAAATAACCAAAATATTTAATGATTTTGAGTCACATTTAGAAAATGATATGTATTCGAGAATGGAAACAATTGAAGCAGTATTATCTAGACTTGAAACGGAAGTTGATCAAAACAATTAGAAAAACTCGTTAAAATTGGATACCATGAATATCGATCATAACCTGTATCGACGTTATAAGCAAAGCAAGCAAAAAAGTACAATTATTGCTGGGATCACCAGGAATTGGATTTAAGCTGACTGCGGATGGTCAATATGATATGCAAGGAAAATCTTTAACCAATGCCGCCCCACCCATCAAGGGTAACTATGCTGTTTCCAAGAATTATGTGCTTAAAGAAATGCAGAAGTTACGCCTACAAATAGTAGAAATTATTGACAAAGATTTTCTTAGTGAGGTTCGTGGCAAAGTTGATCAGCTGGAATAAAAAATTGCTAATATTGAATTATCAAAATAGAAATGTTTAGCAAAATGGAAAAAGATGAAATCAGAATCCACAAAATTGAGAACAAAGTTAATCGATTAATTTCAGCATCTAAAGTGGTAATATAATGAAATATACAGCACCACTACATGGGATAATGTAGGAGAAATGATTCTTAAATCAGTATAGCTCCAGTTTGCCGAGGTTCACTCCTATACGAAGATAATAAAGAACAATGATTTTAGTTTAACCTTAACTAAATATATATGATAGGTTAGAAAGTTTTACTCAATAAAATATTTTACACAATATCTGATTCATCAATCCATGAATTAAATTGATCTGAAAATTCCAACCATCTTACATATAATTGATTAATGTTATTCTTTTTGCGGCGGCGAAGTACTTTTTGCACTAAATAAACATTTGGACTATTTGCTTTTTGCAGCTCCGTTTCATAGAAACATCCCATTAATAGGCTGACCTTCTGCTGATTCCAAGAGGTATGTTGGTGGATTGGTGATGTTAACTTGCGATTTTAAACTGTTCCCTTGACCAAGATGGTGCATAACCTTTATCAAAAACACTTTTGTATTTGCTTATACGAACTACACCCAAACGAAATTTAAATTTTGTTGGTGCTACTTTTATCCAACTATATGCATTAATACGGGTGTTGGATTTAAATACTATTGGTTTCATATCAATAGTACGATGCTTGGTATTGTTGTAGGTTTTTGTGATCGACAGTAAAAGTTGAATCCATTTGTATGAACTTCTAGCGAAAAACTTGTTATACACTAGATTTTTTAGTGTGTGTATGACTCGTTTAACTATAGCTGCTTTCTTGGTACTGTACGTCGAATAGTGGTTAATGTTGTAATCCTTGACAAGATTTGGGAATGTGTTATTAAAAAAATTCTTTACCCTGGTCGCTTTGCAGATTTTCTGGGGTATATTCGGCTTCTTTATTAATGTCTTTGATTGCTTTAGTGGCTCAACACCAGTTTTGTTTCTAATCGCTCTAGTGTAGACAAATTTGAAATAGCAATTTATGCACACTAGAATATAACGATAACCGTCGCTTTCATTTGCATATTGTTGCACTTCGGCCAAGTCTTTGTACCCTTTAATGATTGTTTGTCTTCTAGGAAATTTTTTTTCTCGCAGACCTATGGAGCTCATTGACAATTTTTATTTTTTCAGCGCTAGGATTCATAATTCCAACTCACGTCTCTTAAGATACTGACTAAATTAGGCGAATACTTTGCTTGATAAAGTATAGCTTCCTCAAGAAGTATTCGATAATTGACATTATTTAATTATCGTGTCCGGTGTGGCCAGCTATCTTTGAACTCCATAGCAATCTTTGTCGTTCCACTAGCTCCTTCGATTTATTTCAATAGACGTAGTCAATATTTTTTGATAAAATACGGTTTTTAATGGTAATACAACTTTTGCATATGCTTTTTTTCTCGAGATCCCAATTCCCAATCGATTCCCTGTCGTTAACGGCGTTATAATATGTAATACTTTTTCCATCTGGTTTCCTGTAATCTTCGCTTATATTTATACCGCTTTTATTTATTCGCTTATATAACATATTTTTATAGGTTCGTATCAGTTCAGGAGTCATGTTGTCTAAATGCCCACGGATTTTTTAAAAATATCAAAACCGCATTCCCTTCAAAAGTTGCAATCCATAGTCCCTCTTTACCTGGAGAAAAATGTATTTAATACCCATGTATTTTTTATTTTTATTTCCTTTTGTACCATAACGCACCCAATAAACCGTATCAAATCGGGACGGTTCTGTTTTTAATTCTGTTAAGTATAGTATATAGCCTCATAAAGGTATCAGATGATATCGCAAATTGGTTTAAGGGAGAAGGTGTTTTCGTAGATTCCATCAAACATTTCGTTTTTTGGGGTATCCGGCGTTGGTTTAGCTATATACTTGTACCGTTTTGCGGCTGGTGTTGACGTGTCAAACGGAAACTATTCTGAAATGCGCGGGTCCGACGAATCTAAAGGTTATATGAATGTGTTGACACCCTTGGATTGTATTTGTTTTTGCTTATGCAACTTTTGTATTACTACATCCGATATAGAAGTCAACGCCTTAGAAATCGGCTCATAAAATTTCTCCAATTAAAATTTATCGTGTACATTAGCAGCTCTAATTTGTTTAAACTAAACAGCATCTGTAATCCCAATCAATTGTCGATTCAGATTATTATCATTATTCATCATGAAGGTGATGTTACCAGAGTATCACACAACTATGAAAGAGCTTTTACCGATCTTACTCTATACATATATAGTTATCGAAACCCTTATCTACCGATATCTTCCCGAATTTAATTCGCTGTCTTTATCAATAACAAGAAACCCATACTTGTCATTCCAACATTTAGCACACATATCTTGAAATTGTGTGAAAGTTACATCTGGTGATAAATGATCAGAAAAAATATGACGTAGATTCATTTCGTGTTGTTTAAATATTATAGTTAAATTGGCATTATCACATACTAATTGCTTGGGAACTCAAGAGTAGGTTTACGCTAGGTAAAGACTATCCATACTGAAATATAATCGGATAACATCCTGTTTTTCACACATTGCGTCGTCAAATATAAAAATGGAGTTTGGCTTCGCATCGGATGGTTCCACAATGTCCGTTGTATCGCTAAAAGTGTAATAACCAAGTTCTTTGATTGGTGTGAACATTTTTCAGAGACATTCGTATTTGGGTTGATACAGCGACTTTAAAAATAGGTAAACATTTTCAAAGCGCAATCCTAAAGGGGTTTATAAGCAAAGTAATCACAACATTCATTTTTCCACAAATAGAAGGACCTATTAGCAATCTACGAATCGATAATGGTAACAAAGGATCGTTTTGTCGTCTCACATTCTTCACTACATGCCCAGATCCGACCTTTTCATCAAGATTATCTATTTCTAGTTTCTGTTTCACCTTTACGATAAGCATTTTGCAAAAATAGTGTTTTATATCGAACAATCGTCTTTACTATTCATTCAAATGCGGTCCGCCAAACGAAGTGGACGCTCTCGATATTCAGTTAAGACTGGGCGTGGCATAGTGAATTCGTTAATTAATAAACTTTTACACAAACACAATATTGTGGACCCGGCACTAAACTTGCAAAGCGATTAGCTAGAGGTGATTTAGGAACTAACCCATTAGATGCAGCGTGTAGGAAACATGATATAGCATATTCAAAAAATCAAAATAACTTAAGTTCACGTCATCAAGCCGATTACGATTAAGAAATCATGGTTCTTGGGATTAGACCGTGTCAAATTGGAATTACTATCCGACGACGCCTTCGATTACACAAGGCATCTTCAAGGATCTTTACTTCATGAGATCTGAACACTGAATTAACCGATTACGATCTTGAGCAACGTGATTGGGAGAGAGTAAAATCAAAGGACGTTGTGCAAGTGAAAAAACAGCTGCTTAGTTGGTCACAAATATTATGAAGGCGAAGCAACGTTTCGGTATAGGTATATCAAAGCTGTCAACTAAAACAGCTAAAACGAAATGTTCTAAAGGAAAGCGACGTCGTAGTAGTAGATCCATAAAAGGAAAACGAATACCCAAATATAAAAGAATATCCAAGTTTGCTTTTGGATAGGCGTTGTGACAACCCATTCGAGCTGAATTAACTAAAGTTTGTGGTAAGAAATTTGCTGAAAAACACATATGTAATGCATCTAGAATAGCTGTGGCTGCGGCACGGAAATTATTAAAACCCGCGGTGCTAAACGGAAGATACGCATACCTAGAATTATACCTATTCCAAAGGTCGGTGGGTTATTACCCTTAGTACCAATATTTGCCGGACTATCGGCATTAGGGTCCCTAGCGGGCGGTGTGGCTGGAGTAGTGCGCGCAATAAAAACAGGGAAAAATGCCCAAAAAACAGGTGGTAAGTTACGGCTTAATTCGAAAGGAGGTGAACTATATTTAAAACCATATAGAACAGGTTTTGGAATTTTTATTACCACTATCGAATATTAATTTAGAAAGGTATGCATTTCAGCTGCAAGTACCATATCTTAAAGTTGTATATATAAGAGATTCACTTCCTTGACGCGGATCTAGACGTTATGAATTTGCTAATATTAATCTGGACAGTATAAGAGGATTTGGAACGCATTGGGTGGCGTATTGGAAGGATGATTCAGAAGTTATATATTACAACAGCTTCGGTGATTTACCACCATCAACTGAATTAGTTCGATATCTGCGAATGGGTCGGGAAACAGCAAACTAAATTTACTATACATACGATCGGCAGAAGAAATTTGGAACAGTCTGGTGCGGACATTTATGCTTAAAGTTTCTCTCCCAGACGTAACCCCCCAAATTGATCGAGATAGTTATAAAAAGATCGCACATGTGTGGAATAAATTACCAGCGCAAAAATTTTTTTCGAGCTACACCAAAATTTACCAGGTTTTTAAGAGGTACCTGTATTTTTAGTTACGTTTGAATTTTTAAACAGGTTGTATTTGAATAGTATTTCACTAAAAAATTCCGTTTAAGGTTTTTGTAACAAGTTTTTCAAGGTAGGATTAAAAAAATACTAAATAGCAACAATAAAAAAATATTAATACATACATACATACTCATTTCTGAGATTTTTTTAAATCACATTTTTTTATATTTTAAGTAAATGCCATTTCGTTAAAATTAAAAACGTTTTTATCAATGACTATTCCTTAACATTACCAAAGGGCACAACCTGCCGTTGTATTTCTTAATAAACTTATTCGTTTTAATGTTGAAAACTTTGTATGCTCACTACAGTCATGGGTATCGTACATAAAAAACTGCACACTAACTCGAACTCCGGCAACTCACTGGATGTGTCCTCTTCAGTTACTCAAAAGGGCATTATAATAACTTCAGACAAAGAGGCTATTGCTGCCTGCAAATCAAATACCTTTTTGAGCGACAACTGCTAGAGTCTTTCCAAGAAGGCTCATCATGTCCAAGATCACGTTTTTGATCCAATGACTCCCCCAACAGTGAAGTTTACGTTGGCCGAAAAAAGTTCTTATAACCGTTTCCGCATGTCAAGACTAAGAGAGCCTGCCATTTTAAAGGCCTTTAAGTTATATCTCGCCTTTTTAGATGATCAACCTGCGTCAGTTCACCTTGATTTACAAATACCAGCACCAGGCTGTTTTGGCTTCTGAAGGCATTCCTATAGATGCAAAAACTCTGCATAAGATTTACTACGACTCCCATGAAGCTTATGGATTCAGTACAGCAGAAGTGGAGCCGACCTCGCTGCCTACAGATCCTATGTAACTTCTGGGACAAAAGACTAGAGAATGCCACAAAAACTACTTTTCGAGCAATTTCCCGAAAGAAAATTTTTAGACAACTTGACGTATCCTGAGGAACTAGATTCCTCAAAACCTCCTTTTGTTACGAGTCTTAGTATGGATCTAATTAATATCTCTTCTCTAAGAAATAAAACTGACGAGTTATACCTATTTCTAGAAGAATTGGAGTTCCTCCAACTTGTTGCAATTACTGAGCACTAGCTGAATCTAAACGAACCCTTTTGTATGGAGAGATATTCCACAATAGCTAGATATGACAGAATTAACTCAGCTCATGGAGGAACACTCTTTCTCTAAATATGGATTTCGTCCCGGTAACTAAATATGGCCATTTGTTAGCGGATAACTTGTTTAAATTTTCTATAGTATATAACCAAAACTTTGATCTCTATCTAATCTGTATTTATAGATCACCAAATTCTGATGTACAGTCCTTCTTTAAGTACCTGCTAAATTTGCTAGATAGTTTACCAGTAAAAGGCAGGAAAACTCTATGCGGGGATCTAAATATTGACTATGCTACTGTTTGTGCCTACCAGAAATATTTAATTTCTATATTTGACGCTTTCGGTCTTGCATTGCATGTACCGTCTCCAACTAGAATTTCAAAATACTCTTGTTTTATCGTTGATTACGTAACGTCTGATTTTTCTCCATAAGAGGTTCAATGTCAGGTTTGTAACACAGGTCTTTGCGATCACGAAGCAATAGTTTCCAAATTTAATATTCCTCTTAGGCCCTTACAGAGACCTCGCTATAGGGGCAGAATTTTCTTAGCCGTCAATTTTTCAAAATTTCATAATATTTGCTTAAACACCGACTCGAATTATGAAGTTAAAATAGTTAACTCAAATTCTAGAGCTTTCATAAATAAAATTTTAAGTGCTTTTAATAGGGCCTTCCCGCTTAAGACTATCAAACCTAAGCGTCATAAACCGTGGACCACGAAAGGACTACGCATTTCTGCTAAAAATATGCGTTCTCTCTTATATATAAAAAGATGCACCGACTCCATTTTTATTCTCGACTATATCTCTAATTATAGGAGGATCTATATTAAACTAATCAAGTCATCAAGAAAAATATACTATCAAAAACGTCTAAAAAAGTCTAAAAACGGAAACCTGGTCCATTATCAATGACCTCAGAAACAATCAAACCCTGTGACTCAGATCTTGCCAAGGCCAAATGACGTAAATGATTCTTTTGTTAATGTAAGCAAAAATATTACCATTGGTATCTCGCCAAGTTTGGACCCTCTTTCGTTTCTCCCTCCATCGAAAAATGTCGTTGATAGTCTTTTCTTAAGCCCTGTTAGCAGCATAGAACTATTGAAAGAAATGTATAACATCACACGCAAATCTACGTGTAGCACTGTATTCCTTATACAAGGTATATTCTCTGAATGCCTTAAAACAGCTATAATTATTCCTCTTCATAAGGGGGCGAAGAAACTAAGTCTTGCAATTATCGCCCAATTGATGGATGATATATGGAGATAATCTACTACCAATGCTATCAAAAATCATTGAAAGGTTACTAAAGAATCATCTTATGCCATTTCTCCTTAAACATCAGATCCCCGGATCAGTTTGGATTTTTACCCAACAGGGGCACCAATGACGCCAAGTTCTCGTTGCTTAGCGACGTCCACTTATCCCTCAATATCAACCACCCCACGCACCGCCTCAGTTTTTTGTGACTATACAAAAGCCTTTGACTGTGTTAGGCATGAAATTTTGATAAGCAAGCTGAATTTTTATGGAATCCGGGGTATTTCTTTAAATTGGTTTAAACTTATCTCGGGAATAAGCGACAATTTGTAAGGGCAAATGGTTCTGATTCTGATTGTAAATTGATTACAAGTGGAGTCCCTCAAGGTTTGGTCTTAGGACCTATTCTTTTTTTGTTATACATTAATGATATCAACAATTTAAAAATTAATGGAAAAATCTCAATCCTTGCTGACGATACAAGCATCACATGGAGTGATTTTGATACGTCTTTACATTCTAATATTTCCAACGACCTTGTTATGATTAAGGCTTGGTCCGTTTCCAATCTGCTTTGCTTCAATGTGGATAAAACGGTGGCCTTATCTTATAAAGGGACTTACAACCACTTCAGCTACTTAACAGCAATATTAAATACGTCGAGTCGGTTAAACTCCTGGGTTTGAATATAAATAACAACCTAAAATGGTTTAAGCATATTGACACCTTAACTAAAAAACTTTCTACCGCCTGCTATGGCATTCGATCAGTTTCAAAAGAACTGGACGTGTATTCTGCCAGGCTTACTTATTTCTCTCTATTCGAATCCCATCTCCGCAATGGCCTTTCCTAGTACTTTTAGGCTACAAAAGGGAGCAATCCGCTATTTGTTTAGTCTAAATAATAGAGCGCACTGCCAATACTATTTCAAAAAACATGAAAGATTAACACTTTCTGCATTATTTATTTTAGAAACCGTCTGTTTGATAAGAAAACATATAAGCACATTCCCGGAAAGGCCACAACACGTATATCCTACCCGAAACCCTAGGCATAACATATACCTTCCCATTCCTTCCACAGAATTAATAAAAATATCAGTTATTTACAACGCCATAAAACTTTACAATCATCTTCCAGAATATTTAAAATCAATCCCTATGTTTGGACTTTTCCGAAAAAAAACCGAGGCGAATCTCCTTTTTACTGCGTTATTAATTTTTTCAATGAATAATGTCATTAAAATGTTTTTTATTGCTTGTTTACTTAAATCATGTTGCTACAAAGCATTTGAATATATTTTATAAGGAATGAACTGTCTGATAATCCGTTAACATTAATTATTTTTGTTACATATTATATTAAAATTATACATTTTCCTTTTTTCTAATACACTTTATTTACTATATTAGTTCAGTACACTTTTTGTTTAACTTCACTTATTTTGCTTGTATAACGATAACAAAATAGAGTTCAAGGTCGCGTAATTTTAATTTCAATGGCATCGAAATTATTCACCTCGCATATGTACTGTTTATTTCGTTTTGCTTGGTCACCTGGATTCATTAAACGCTTTAGGGCAATGTTGCGAATATAACGAATGTTATATTTACCATTTATGTATTTGCTTTTTCATTTATTTATTTTATTTTATTTATTTATTTATTTAGCTCAAAGAACTAATAACCACAATAATTAATTATTATTACAAACAATTTAAGTTTTAGATATCAAGTTATATATGTTAACTAATTTAAGTTATATAATGTCAAATAAAACGTTTTTTGGAAAAATTACACACAAACAACAAATATTAATACAACCAATTAAAATTAAAGTTTTAAGTAAGATGCTTTACAAAAAAAAAACAACAAACATTTAAGGGGGTAGGTACATACATAAAAACCAACATACACATATAAAAATCATTACAGAACCTGCCGATTGTTCTGCTGTACTATGTGATTCCTAAGTTGCGATTTAAACATTGAAATGATTTGGCATTGTTTAATTACCTCAGACAATTTGTTAAACATATCCAAACCTCGATAAAATATAGTGTTCTGTCCACTTTTTTTATTTTTGGGAGCTATAAAGAAATTGTTTATTTGTCTGGTATTGTACGAATGTATTTCACTGTTATAAATTATTTTGCATGTCAAATAAGGTGGAGAATGACCAATTTTTATTTTAAAAATAAAGACTAAAACATTAAACCGTATGTATTCGATCACTGGCAGCCACTGTAAGCATTCAAGAATTGATCTAATTGGTGTATATCTATTACACCTCAAAATAATTCGCATTGCTCGATTTTGCATTTTTTGTAATTTATCATAAGAGAGCCTGCCATTTTAAAGGCCTTTAAGTTATATCTCGCCTTTTTAGATGATCAACCTGCGTCAGTTCACCTTGATTTACAAATACCAGCACCAGGCTGTTTTGGCTTCTGAAGGCATTCCTATAGATGCAAAAACTCTGTATAAGATTTACTACGACTCCCATGAAGCTTATGGATTCAGTACAGCAGAAGTGGAGCCGACCTCGCTGCCTACAGATCCTATGTAACTTCTGGGACAATGATACACCTTCAAAAGACTAGAGAATGCCACAAAAACTACTGTTCGAGCAATTTCCCGAAAGAAAATTTTTAGACAACTTGACGTATCCTGAGGAACTAGATTCCTCAAAACCTCCTTTTGTTACGAGTCTTAGTATGGATCTAATTAATATCTCTTCTCTAAGAAATAAAACTGACGAGTTATACCTATTTCTCGAAGAATTGGAGTTCCTCCAACTTGTTGCAATTACTGAGCACTAGCTGAATCTAAACGAACCCGAAACGTTTAATTACCTCAGACAATTTGTTAAACATATCCAAACCTCGATAAAATATAGTGTTCTGTCCACTTTTTTTATTTTTGGGAGCTATAAAGAAATTGTTTATTTGTCTGGTATTGTACGAATGTATTTCACTGTTATGAATTATTTTGCATGTCAAATAAGGTGGAGAATGACCAATTTTTATTTTAAAAATAAAGACTAAAACATTAAACCGTATGTATTCGATCACTGGCAGCCACTGTAAGCATTCAAGAATTGATCTAATTGGTGTATATCTATTACACCTCAAAATAATTCGCATTGCTCGATTTTGCATTTTTTGTAATTTATCAATTTCATTCTTATTTAACAAAAACAGAATTGTTAAGCAGTAATTAAAGTGTGGCAAAACTAAGGTGTTAAAAATAGCTTTTCGTGACCACAATGAGAAGTGTGATGCACAACGTGTTTTTTGAGTAAGCATATATAGGGTATTATCTGCAAACAAATAAATATCGACCAAATCCATAACTTCCACTATGTCATTAATTTATATTAAAAACAATAGGGGTCCCAAAATACTCCCCTGAGGTACTCCGTGGTCATTCAATAATTCATCGGAACTTTTCCCATTTATTTTAACAGTCTCCTATTTTTAAGGTAGCTTTTAAACCACTCCAAAACCGAATCTGTTCACAGCTTGGCTATAAGTTTTTGCCGATTAAGAGTCTCAAAGGCACGTTGTAAGTCCAAAAATACCGCAAGAGTACTATAATTCTCATCCATTCTGTTTTTCCATTCATCCAATACGCATTGAATTGCAGTCTCACAGCTATACTTTTTGCAAAACCCCGATTGCTTATCTGTTAATAAACCCTCATCTTCTACGTAATCGATTATTTGTTTATAAACTATTTTTTCTAAAATTTTTTCCAATGCACTTAGCAAATTAATTGGACGCAGATTTGCTGCCTCAAAAGAATTGACCTTTTTCTGGATGGGGATTATTGTTGACAGTTTCAAAGAATTAGGAAAAACACCTTGTTCTAAGGAGGTGTTTATCATATTTATAAGAATACTTTCTATAGAGGTATAAGTAGACTTAATGATTTCAATGTTAAGATCATCGGGACTGCTTTTATTTATAAAAGAAAATACAACCGTTTTTAATTCTTCTCTTGTAACTAATCTAAAATTGGATAGGCAGGGTGATGAGTTATCCGTGTTACTTATATCTAAATCTCTATTAAAAGGGCTAATTTGCGCTAATATATTATTAATACTCTTAACATAATATGTATTTAATCTATCGGGCATTTTATCCTTGTCGTTTTCTATTTCATTGTTTTCAAACTCAATATATTCAATATCATTTTGGTGCTTATTATTAGGCAAGACTGATTTCAAAATCGACCACAATTTCTTTGAATTCGTTTTGCATTCATCTATTTTCTCATTATAGAATTTCGTCTTTTCGTTTTTTATTACTTTAACAGCATTATTTTTTTTTGTCTATATTCATTATGACTATTTTCTGACCCTTCCGTTTTGTAATATCTGTAACATTCATCCCTTAGCTGAACTGCATTTTGTACCCTCTCATTCCACCATGGTTTGTATTTAGGTAGTATTTTAACTTTTTTCTTTGGTGCTATTTCATCAAATATTTTAAAGAAAATAATAAAAAAGTCTTGAAATTTTGTATTAACATCATTCGTGTCATACTTACAATTAACACTCAAAAGTTTCTCATTGAACACATTAAAATTTATTGTTTTACCACGCGTTTCAAGAAAAAAAGGCTTATGCTTATGAACATTAAAAATAATTACATCTACTGCAATAATAAAATGGTCACTAATTCTAGGTACCTCCATAACCTCCGCATTTACATCAGTGAAATTTGTGAACACCAAATCAATTAATGTGCCTGTTCTTCCTGAAGGCCGCGTTACAGATGTAATTATTTGCTCCATTCCCATTTCTGAACACATACACTTTAATCTATTTACATATGTATCATTCAAGAACCAATTAAAATTAAAGTCACCAACTACAATAACAGGTATATTAATATCACACAACACATCAGTACACCAGCCGTGATAAAAATTTAAGAATTCAGCACTATTACTATTGGGAGAACGATAAACACATACAACAAATATTGTTTTTCCAAAGACATCCAATTTAATATTTAGAAGCCAGTAATCCTTTTGGTGAGATATTTGATCGATTTTAAGAATTTTAAAATGGTTCTGGATATACATTTGAACGCCACCTGTATGCCTCATACTATCAATTCTGATACATTTATATCCCTCAATTGATACCTCAGAATCACTTATATCATTTGTCAAGTGTGTTTCTGAGATGCAAACAATTTGAGGCCTGTTTTTTAAAATCAAAGCATAAATTTCGTCAAAGTAAGCATATGTACTTCCAGAATTAAAATATAAAAGAGATATTCATTTTTACTAGCTAGATAACTTCGATTTCTACTGGGACCGGGCTTAAAAAAGGTTGAATATTTTTGTTTCTTGATTCAGTAGTATTATCAACATTTTCAGTTACAATGACATTATTACTATTGGTTACAGGCACGAAAACCAAATTTTTACTTAAGTCTTTCGTTTTTTCTATTATAATGTGTTGCAGTAAAGTTTTACAATTTTTTATATTCCTATAGTTGTCAACATTACACCACATTATCCTACCCTCACCATATCTGTTCAATCTTAAACTATAGTCCTCAAGTTTAACATTAAACTTATTTATAATTCTGCTATTTGTAGAAACATTTTTAACCGGTATTGAAGTGAATATAATGTTTGTATGTGTACAGTGATTAATTTTACTGTTTATGTTCTTAAAAAGTGGAACTTTATTATTTGACAAAAAATCAGTGCTGCCTCCTACTATCACTACAAAATCATTTAATGTATAGTTCTTGTTCAAACTTACTATATCCTCGATAACATCTTTATACAAAGCCCCTGGCCCTGGCCTCAGCCAATTGTTGAATGTATATCCATTTTCGTCACAGAGTAGCAACACTTTTCGCGTATCTCCTTTTTTGTCCTTCGCTGAGCATTCTAGTTTATTCTTTAAGTTGTTAGTTAAGTTATC
This sequence comes from Kuschelorhynchus macadamiae, assembly GCA_030620095.1. Lineage (NCBI taxonomy): Eukaryota > Metazoa > Arthropoda > Insecta > Coleoptera > Curculionidae > Kuschelorhynchus > Kuschelorhynchus macadamiae. The sequence goes on from JAUTXW010001947.1 coordinate 329,064, forward strand.
TCTTTTCTTGATGTGATTGATTTCTTCTTCCATCCTCAGCAATTCATTACTCTGGAAGTTGCACTGATTCTCACCATTTCGCGACTAGTCGTTCTTATATCTTCAAATTGTTCCTCTAAATTCTTAAGATCTATGTCTTTTTTCTTTAAATATTCTGTTAATTTTTTATTTTCATCGCATAATTTTGATATCTTCTCCACATAATCATCGAGGTCCGTCTGGGTTTCGCTACTCTTTAGGGATGTAAGTTGTGTTTGTATTGAGACTGAGGCAGTATGGGTTTTCCTAGATTGGCTGCAACCAAAATTATAGCTTGTCTGCGTTCCAGTATCAACCGTACTCACCAGATTAGCATTTAATTTTTCAGTTAGCTCTTTATTAGCAGATTCTAGTTTAGCAATTTCCTCCATAATTTCCTGCTCATTTCTAGAAGCCTCTTCATAAAATGTAACTGAATTACGTTTAATTCTAGAGATGTATGCGTTTTTTTCATTCAATTTCATTTGCAGTTCACGGATAATTGATTGCAGTTCTTCTATTGCGCTAAGATCCCTTTCGGTAGCCCTTTCGATACATTCGGTAGAGCACCAAATTAAGTTATCACGAATTATCTCATATTTTCTTGTTCCCCTTTTCCAACAACTTTTATGGTAGACATTTTTACATACCAAGCAGATCCAATTTGGGTGTTTTCTGTTCTTACAACACTTAAAAGTTAATGCCATTGTCCACGTGCGCACTAACGAATAATCACAGTCCGTATATATTTGATTCAGTAGGAAAACAATCACATCCACAATGCAGGACAAAAATTTAACCTGCAATTATATGAATGAACCACTGATTTGTGTAGATGAAACCCACTATATATTTAATTTAAATCAAGAAACAAGATTTCACTGAATTTATTAGGTGAGATGGACTATAGATTTTTATCACTATTGGCAGATAATTTTTTAGACATTTGCAAATTAATAACAAATATTATAGTCTTGTTATTGTTTATCAGTATTTTGTGATTTCTACTCGTTATTCAAACTCACTATTTTGAGATGTTTTTTACGCGAACTATTGTTACTGCACAAAATTTCATAAATTTACATCTTTTACTGCACAAATTTAAAACTTTCGAAGAGCGTTACACACACATTTAACCGTGGCTCGTTTTTCTTCCGTATCTTTTCTATTGTTTTTGTTTTAAGGTAAATTTCGCTTTGTCCATAAAATTGTAACAATTTTCCTGCGACAATAAAGCACACTTTTGTTTGTTTGTATATTCGAAAGCTTAATTGTTTCTGAAAATGTGGTACTTAAATTATTGCTAAAAAAGGCCAACTTTAACCATTTGTTTATCTTTTACTAACGTTTCAGACATGCACATACCTATGCATAGTTTATTAGTATAAGTTGGAATATTTTTTTAAGCCTTTTGTATGCGATTGTATAAGTCTGCAGTATAAAAAATACACTTTAACCATATAAAACTTTTCAAAATCTCACAAACAACATGCAATTCGGCATCGTCTTTAATAAAAAAACATTTTTCATTCAATAGCTAACCAAAAATAGATATTTTTCCATTTAGAAACACCACAATATGTAATGTCTATAAAAGTTTTATAGAGACTAGGTTTGACACAATTTTGCAGTATTCGTATAAATGTGCTAAAAAGCAGTTTAGTACTTTTTTCATCATGTTTCAATAAATTTTTTGAAACTAAAACGACACTGTGGTGTTATTAAATTATTATTAAATTCCCTATATGTAATTTTTTTACCTTGCTGACGCCAGCAGCGTCTGGATTTTAATATGTGTAAAACATTCGGTGTAACGAACGACAAAATGCAATTTTGACTGGTAGTACAGAAACATGGGTAAAATAAGAGGTTTTCATGTGGGAATTATACAAATTGAAGATGTTTAGGAATATTTTTAGATGAAATAAAGTGGTAAAATATAATTTAAATACGTTTTTCGAATTTTCCCTTGTTTTTTTTTGTGAAGACGTTGACCATTTGACCTCACTGTCGAGCGCCACTGCTCGCTTGCTTGTAATTTCCAACCAAGTTAAACAATCAGTTTTTTGTTGCATTGTAAGCCGCGAAATTCTACATACCTAGCAAGTTATTAATTAGTTAATTATAAAAAATGAAGCTTTCCTTGGAAATAAGCAAATTATTGTATTGTCGAACAAAGAATTATTTAGCTTTCAAACAATCAAAAATACACGGTGTTTATTATTATTATTATTTTAAAAATCGACATAGCTATATCTGAATTATAAAAAAGATATTTTTTATACATTTTTATTTCCTACGTTAGAGAGAAATACTGCTGGTGTTAAGCAGCAAAACTACGTCAAACCTAGTCTATATAAAATTACTGCTTTTTTAGAGATTAGCAGATATGGTTATCGCATTATTACGTTAAACCATATATTTCTCTACATATGATTATCTTGCAATTACTGTTCATCACCATGTGGATATTAAAATATTGTTTATTTTTATTATGGTTACTAAAATATTGTTTTTTGTTTCAGATTCTCATATCAGATGATATCCATTACCCATTTTGCTGAAGATTTACGCGGCTTCGACCTAGTTTCTAATATTTTTAACTTCATTCATTAAGATATCGAGGATTTTTCTATGAGCCTTTTAAACTATAAATTTAGTTCAAATATAATATCTGACCGTTGTTAATTAATCCCCTGTGATTAAAATATGATTTGTTTTTAGGTCCTTCACCTTAGCTAACATCTGATTGTTGCCGAATAGTGAGTTCTTATTGAGTATTCGAAGAGACATCATTGATATTTGTGCTATACGAGGTTAGGAATAATCATCAATCGTCTTGCTGTAAAAATAGTTGTCAGACAAATAAACTAATCTAGCTTTAGGCCTAATCAAATGTATGATGTTTCTATTATTATTAAAAAAAATTATGACTACATCCGTTTTGTAGATATTTTATATTGCAGAAAATAACATTTATGTAATGATTAATTTTAACCCATTATTTTTCGAGTAAGGTGCAAACACGTAATATAAAAATCCTATTAAGGACCTTCCGATATGACTTTTTACTATATATTTAGTTCATAAATAATATCTTACCGACGTTGATCGTCAACAGTTATATAAAAATCATTATTTTTCCAGGTTTCCAATCAGTTCTTATTGTGAATCCGAAGAGACAACATCGTTGTTTGTGTGAAACGATTTTAGACGCAATCATCGATTTGCAGTATTCGTTGCTGTATACCTCTTTTCGAGTAACAACATATTTTCCTGGCAGTTTTGCTCCAAATTATTCACTAAGCAGTAATACAAGTCCGAGGGAAGCCTAAAAAGACATGGGCAAAATGGTTGTCTTGGTAAAAAACGTCAAAGCAATTCTTCAATGTCGGCAGCAGCAGTCAAAAAAGCTAAATTAGAGCCTGCAGTGGCAGTCCACACCCGCTGTCAAGACTATCGGGTTGGCATCCCAGATACCGCTTATACATCTCATTTGCGATCTCAGCAGCACAAAAACAACTGTGCATCTGAGTATGTTAACGGTGTCATGGTTGTAAACTCAGCGTTTAAATGTCGTTTGGTAACCTTCCGGGTTACTTCAGCCAATTGCAGTACTGACGTTAAGGAGTTCCTCAAGAATCTAAAAGAAAAAGTGGTTGATATTTTAAACGGCGAATGTGGCGTTTTTAGGTAACTGCTTTTTATTCTCCAAAGAAAAAGAAGAAGTCAAATCATTCAACACCAAGAATGTTGAAGTTTTTAGTTCCACAGATCTGAATGCTTTATATGACTCTTTTATCGATATGCTTACAGTAAAATCATCTGAGTTCCAACAAAAGGATATTAGGTGGGCTTTTCGATCGCTAAAATTCTTAGAAGTGAACATTAATAAACATACCCCCTACGAGCTTCGTCCTACATCCCACTACCAAAAGATATAGCTGTAAAGTTAGCAGTACTTAATATTCAAGATGGTGATCAGAAGGAATTGAGTTTCCGGTTAAAGTTCCAAATATTAAAAAAATTGAAGAACTAAATAATATATCAGATAATGTTTATGGTTTAGAAAAGGTTTTTAGTAACAATAAATGTTCGAATACCATTGTTGGTCTACTTTACTATAGATCATGTGTAAAAGAGGTACATGTGAATTTATTGTTAATAATAGATGACGTTGGTAATAGTCATTACTGTTTAATTAGCAATTTCTCTCGCTTAGTAGTCAGTCAAATAAATAAGAGTGAACATGCTAAATATTTATTATTTAAGCATCAGATGTATAATTGTAAACATATTACTGTCAAGCTACTTAGTTTAGAATTACGGAAAGATAAATATGGTGATACTGTTCCTGGAAAAAAAACTGAAATTTGAAAATTTCGAGAAAAAACTTAAAGTTCCCTTTGATTTTGAAACCATCTTAAAACTATTAGACCGTGATATGTGTGAAATGTATTTAAAAAACGCTTATTCTCATGTAAGTCATAAATTAGTACCTTATTCTTTTGCCTATTATATAAAATGTTGTTTGATTCGCTTTCCAAATTTCAAACATATCGAGGTTAGGATGCTGCTAAACACTTTGTTGAGTGGTTGGAAAAAGACTGCTCAGATATTTACTATAAACATATAAAACCTGTTGTACCATTGACCCCTTTAACCTTACAAGAATTGAATGAGTTTAACAACAGTAAAATTTGCCATATTTGTGAGAGACCATTCCAGAGAAATTGAGCGATCGTAAAAGACCACAACCACCTAACAGGCAGATTTCGAGCAGCTGCACATTCCATTTGTAATTTAAATTTCAAAATTCCAAATTTCATTACATACAATCTGTCTTTTGATTCTCATCTCTTCATTCGTGAAATTGCTTCTGATAAAGCAAAAATTGATGTTATTGCTCAAAATAAGGAAAGATATATATCTTTCAATAAAGAAATTTTAGTGGACACATTTGTAGCTAGCATGGATAAGGAACATCGAATTAATTTTAAATTGAGGTTTTTGGATAGTTTCAGATTTTTGCCAAGTAGCTTGGAAAATTGAGGGAAAATTTAACAAACGGTCAATGTCGGGAAGTACCTATAGCTTATTAAACAAAAAGGTGTATTTCCATACAACAATGTAGACTCGTTTTGATGGATGAATGTAAGTTGCCTAGTCGCGATTTTTTTTATAATTCGTTTAGAAAAGAGGAAGAATATTTGAGTACTTTAAAGGTATGGTCTTTGTTTGAATGCAGGACATTGGGAGATTATTCGGATGTATATTTAAAATCGGATGTGCTCCTTCTGACCGATGTTTTTGAAAATTTCCGTGACGTATGTATGAAAACCTATGGTATTGATGCTGCACAAGTATTTACCAGTCCGACCTTGAGTTTTTTAAGCATGCAAAAAATGTGTAATACAGAGCTAGATTTACTCGCCAATATAGGCATGTTGCATTTGCTACAAAAGGGGATTCGTGGTGTTGTTAGTCAATGCAGTACAAGAGCTGCAGTTGCAATCAACACCCTTTTCTCTACATATGATCCTACTATTGACACATCATTTATTATGTTTGTTGATGCCACAAATCTGTATGGGGCTACGATGTCACAATATTTGCCTACAGGCAGGGAATTTTAATTGGGTTTCAGAGGATGACATCAAAAATTTTAATTTCATGGATATAACAAAAAATTCTAGTAAGGGGTATATTATTGAAGCAGATCTTGAATATCTCCAATATTTACCTGATAAACATAATGATCTACCCTTCTGTCCTGAATCAATTGAACCACCAAACTCAAAATCTAAAATTCCAAAACTCATACCAAACTTGTGTTAAAAAAAAAAATTTCACCATATATTAGCGTAGTAAAGCTAAAAGCAAATTTGAGCGCGATTTTTATGAATAATGCTGTTTATGGGAAAACAATGGAGAATGTTGAAAAAAGAACTGATAGATTGGTTACTCACTATGAAAATCTTGGTAAAAAACTTGGCGCTGAAGCATGAGTTGCAAAACAAAATTTCAAGAATTTATCAATATAAACGAAAGATTCAAATGAATAAAGTACAAGTGACTTATGATAAGCCAATATATGTTGGATTTTGTATATTGGAACTTTCAAAAATCATAATGTATAGTTTTCATTACGATTTCATTAAGGAAAAATATGGTGATAATGCTAAGTTGCTGTACATGGATAATGATAGCTTTATTTTATCAATTTTAACAAATAATTTTTATGATGACATGAAAAGTCATATAGATTTGTTTAGCACTTCAAACTATTCTCCAGAAAATCAACATAATATACCGGTAAACCAATCAGTTCTGGGTAGAATGAAAAACGAATTCCCCAAAGGTACAATAACTAGTTTTTTTGGAACTGGTGCTAAAGCGTATTGTGTGAATGTTGGAAGACACGTTGAGAAGCGAGCGAAAGGTATACCAAAATGTGTGACTGATAAAAATGTATCTCTAGATAATTAGCAGTTGAAATTAATAGTGCAAAAGTATTTAGAGAAATATCAACGTTTCGTTCAAAGAAATAAAGTATGGCTGTCATATTGTGATGATAAGCGATATCTTTCCTGGTTGTCATAATACTTTAGCATGGGGTCATTATCGAATTCCCAATAATACGTAATAACACTATTTGTGGTATAATATTAAATTACTTAATATACTTTTTCAAAAACATTGACTCAGATTTTTTTATATAAAATTAGAGGCATCATAATAAAAAATGTTAGTCGTTTAGTTGTTCTCAAAATGTGTAAGGTGACTTGTTTGTAATAAGCCACACATAATTCGTTAGATATATATTGTTTATAAATTAGCTACTGTTAAAAACAAGATATAGATGCATTACCTGTAAAAATATATTTGTGAAACATATATATCAAATAACGATTGGAGATTTCTGTAGTAAGTTTGTTCCAAGTTTATAACCAACACAAGGAAAAATATGGTGATAATGCTAAGTTGCTGTACATGGATAATGATAGCTTTATTTTATCAATTTTAACAAATAATTTTTATGATGACATGAAAAGTCATATAGATTTGTTTAGCACTTCAAACTATTCTCCAGAAAATCAACATAATATACCGGTAAACCAATCAGTTCTGGGTAGAATGAAAAACGAATTCCCCAAAGGTACAATAACTAGTTTTTTTGGAACTGGTGCTAAAGCGTATTGTGTGAATGTTGGAAGACACGTTGAGAAGCGAGCGAAAGGTATACCAAAATGTGTGACTGATAAAAATGTATCTCTAGATAATTAGCAGTTGAAATTAATAGTGCAAAAGTATTTAGAGAAATATCAACGTTTCGTTCAAAGAAATAAAGTATGGCTGTCATATTGTGATGATAAGCGATATCTTTCCTGGTTGTCATAATACTTTAGCATGGGGTCATTATCGAATTCCCAATAATACGTAATAACACTATTTGTGGTATAATATTAAATTACTTAATATACTTTTTCAAAAACATTGACTCAGATTTTTTTATATAAAATTAGAGGCATCATAATAAAAAATGTTAGTCGTTTAGTTGTTCTCAAAATGTGTAAGGTGACTTGTTTGTAATAAGCCACACATAATTCGTTAGATATATATTGTTTATAAATTATCGACTGTTAAAAACAAGATATAGATGCATTACATGTAAAAATATATTTGTGAAACATATATATCAAATAACGATTGGAGATTTCTGTAGTAAGTTTGTTCCAAGTTTATAACCAACACATATTTTACTAGTTATGAATTGTCTGTATATTGGTTGATTGTAGTCTAGTATATAATGGTTTTCTATACTGTGCAAAATAAAAAATCGAGAGTTTAATATTATTAAATGTCAATAAACAAACTGAAATATAAACTTACTATAATTAGTATAGATTTTTATTATAAACAAGGTATAGATGCATTACTTATAAAAACGTAATACAAAGAACTTGTAATAAATTACAATTTTCCCATTCTGTTTATATCATTTCTAGATCTGAGCATTAAACGGCTTATTAATAGATAATAAACACATTAAATTATAAAATTACTGTAAAGTAGTCTTAGTACAACTTAGAATTTTATTATAAACTAGGTATAGATATATTTCTTGTAATAAGATATTAAAAAAATAGCTTGTAATAAATTATATTTTTCTATGTCGTTTGTTTTATTTCTAGTTGTAAGCATTAAACGTCTAATGTCGTATTAAGAATATATTGGTTTATAAAATCAGTATATAAAGCAGCCAGAGATAATTTGAATATACAATCAGTAATAGAAATCACTGTAAAAAAACGCAAGAGGTAAAAATATTGCTGTTTTAGTACAAATAACGTAGGAAGAATGATAAAGTCTCGGGGAATTAATAAAATCTGTAGAAGTTGTAATTTTATAAGTTTTAATAATTTCTATGAGAACTGTAGGTGTGTAATGTTTCCTAAATAATATGAATACTAAACTTCTGCTTTATACCCGTTTTATAATTTACTTTCAGTATTAACTTACACCTTTAAACCTATTCCAATATAATGTAGGTATTCTTATACATTTAGGTAATAATTAACACCCGCCGGATAAATGAAAATCGAAAAATATCTGCATCACCTCTGCGTCAGATCATTTCGCCGATTCCAGTGCGTTTCAAACTGCTGCTGATCAGAAATAACACTGTTTCACATCCTCCGTCTTATATATATTTTATCTAGGTTCAGCGCGAAAAACCCCTAAGAGTAAAAAATATTTCGGATTCAGTAAAACACGCGGTTAGAATGAAAAAGTCGCAGGGGTTGATAAAGTCTACAAAAATTAAGTTTTATCTCAGTTTTAATAATTTTAATGAAAAAATGTTAGTATGTAATGTTACCCAAATGATTTGAATTTTCAATATGGGCTCTCAAAAAATTCAATTCACCCTTAAACTATAACTAAAAATACTAGATTTCTGCTTTATGTCTGTTTTATAATTTAACTTCAGTAATTAACTTACACATTTAAAACTCTTTCAGTTTAATGTAGATAGTCTTAGACATTTATGTAATAATTAACTGGGCAAACAAAAATATTACTAAACTATTTTAACTAAAAAATATGCCGTAACTGAGGGGCGAATAGTACAAATTCACATATGCAGTTCCTGCCTCCCCTCAGTATATCTGTAAACTTATATCTGTCGAGCAAATTCTGTTTTCCATCTCACCCCACTGTCTAAATATAGCACCACATTTGTCCAACTCGGTCCGACGGGTGACGATTGTGACCAACACGTCCCTCTTTATATTAAAACTTTTTATTTTGGAACACTTACTAAACGTGTTTTCCTTGAGTAGAAATATAGCTTAACCGTTTCTTCGAACCCAAATGAAGTGCTTCCCTCAAAATTTAAGCGAAATCTATTAATATCGTTCATTTATTAATTAGTTCCTAGGTACCTATTTAGAATAAACAATAATAGAACAGAAGTTATATATCTTATTGCATATAAAAATTGCAAAACATATATAAAATACATAACATTTAACATTATAAGCTAAAAAACATTGGCTTTATGTTAAAAACGGAATACAGTTTAAAATTAAACTTCAAAAACTAGATCAATGTCATCATTATAAAGATTTATCATATCTTTAGTCGGTTTTTAGTTGTCAGTAGTTTTGAGACCGTTGTTTTAATACTTTACTACTTTCGCCTGGTTTTCTTTTTTTTATATATTTGGGAGGAAAATAACCGTCAGTAGGTATTAACATTTGCTTTATAGGGAACAAGCCAATAGCCAATGGTATTAGTATCTTCGTAACCTTTTTCGATTCATAGGAATCATAGAATTAAACAGGTTTGTAAAGGCATAGTAGTGAGTAGAGTAGGGCAATATATCGATCACGGTGATTCAATCACAGTAAACATAAAATAATTGGTGCTACCGGCGATTGACCTTACGTTAAAGCAGTTATTTTGCTATCCAGTTACTGGAATAGAAAGCGTGTTTGCACCTTCATCAATAATAGAATTATAAACGATGAATCGGCCGAACAGCGATTTCGCCGATACGAACGTAAACCAGTGAAATCGAGTCACTGTCAGGGTGCCACGCTCTGCAGAGGCTTGGCGTAGGATAGTTATTTTAACGGTTGATTTGATATTAATCGTCGGGTCGGTGAAATAATGTTTTTTTATTGTTTTGTGGTGCTATTACTGTTTTTATTGATGTGTTGTTTTTGGTACTATGGGAAATATATACTGGTTTTCGATCATTTTTTTTTAGGGTGAAATAAAGGTATACTTACAATAATAGGTATTTTATAGATAATTCTATCTACCCATGAATGTATTTTTTTGTCGCCCCAACAACCTTTGTAGTAGCCTTTCGATGTATTATTAGAATATAATATTTATTGGTATAATTGGTATTAGAATGCAAACAAGCATTTGAAGTTTCAATCATTTCCTTCCTTTTTTTCGATTTTCCATCGTAGAAAATAGTACCATTTTCACAATAATAGCGTTTCTCCATCCACGGTTTAAATGATAACATTTCAAAACAGCACCATAGGTGGTCAAAATACATAAAGCAATACATAAAATGTCTGTTGATGCTAAAAATCACGACGAGGGTGAAAATAAATTGTTAGTATTCGCGAAATATTAGAAATAATATTGCTACAACATAGCCTCAGAATAAAGCACAAGCCGGGCAATAATAGACGTCTAACGATTCTTGTAAATAAATACTTTATCAAGATATGTGGATCTTTCAAAATTCTGGAGTGAACAAAATTTCAACTTTTCTAATTTATGTGCCATAGCCCAAGAAAGAATTTGCCTTTTTAGCAACATCGGTGTTCTGTGAGAGGCAGTGTTTCAAAATAAGGCCTGATGCTAACTGATTGAAGAAGTCGACTGAGTTTCACTAAAGCAGAAAAACTTATTTTTTACAAATTTATATTTATAGGTAAATATTTTATTGCAATAGGATCTTTTGAAGAGTTGGGATAAACTTCTTTAATTTGTTGTAAAAAATATATTGTTTAACTTAAAAAAAAATCCGTTATTCAATATTGAAATTTATGTCTCTAACTATCAGATTAAAATCCAGTATCAAAGCACAGACTAAAATAACATTGTCACCAGTAATATTATCATTTCAATTGCTTTTTTTAAATCACGGGAACCGTTTTACCCCTTACTGAAAAATCACTGTATTTCCCAACTCTAGTAGTGAGAGTTAAGCTAGCTGTCAAGAAGAGAGGAGTTCAACCAGAGAAGAGCAACCATAGTCGACGTAAATCAGGGTTTTCGAGAGAAACAATTTACAAAGTTTTGAAAATTTGAGTACCAACTATCTAAAGACAAGTAAATATAGATCAAAAGAGTTCCCACCTCCCTCTTCTCATGAGGGTGCTTCTTCCCCTTTAACTTAAGACACCCCCTCTAATGTTATCTCTTGCTGGTTTTTTAAATTTATCTCGAAAACTGGTACCCTGGGGTGAAAAATTAATAGGACTAATATATTAAATTATAAAATCTACGTCATTTATACCTTATACAATTTTTCGCTATATCATACCCCAATCTCACAAATTTGGATGGAATACGCAGAAACAAGTAGTAAAGGTCTTAAAATAACTTGGCCACAGAAAAATGTTACATCCAAAGCAGATTTTTCTTTACAAACCTAGCAATAAAAGCAAAAAAGACTACAGAATGTTTTTATTACTACAATGTCTTGTATATTCGAGCCCATTTCCACATCACCATTAAGGTAGAGCCCTCAGCGCGTTTTTTTAACTGGTTTCCCTTGAGGCCTAATCCACTAAAAACTAACTACTGCTTATTCAATAACTGGATTATCTTCAGGTAATTCTTCCTCTACCACTGAATTAAGACATCCTTGTCCATGACAACTGGAGCACATTGTTGAACACTTTAATCCAAACTTAGCACAACAGTATCGTTTTCCGCAACCCTTTTTACAATTGCAAGATATTAATTTAAGAATGAAAGTAGGAACTGGTATCTCAAGTTTAGGAATAGGCACCAAAATGTTCGTGACTGTTTTCCAATCCCGTTCATTAGGCTTCAAAATTTTTCCACACCAGGAGTGAATTTGTTGGAAAACGCGATACGAATGTTGTAAAGCACTAGAATGTAGGTGGTAGTTTTGATAATAGCACTGCTTGAGTAGATTGGCCAACAAATTTGTTAAATGAAATTAATTTAAATTGGTTTAACGATGTAACAGTACGAGGTGCCCTGTATAAAGCAGGTGTGATTTTTTCTCCAGCTCGAACAATGTCTGGCTTTATTGATGATGGATTGTTAAATATATTCAAAGCATCGTCCAAGTCCCTTCTAGTATTTATTAACTTTATAGTTTGTGCTTTTCCTTTGCCAAATAATGTCGATGTAGTATCACATCCACTGAATGCGTGAGCAAATAATAGGTTATTTTTACAGTTATGAAGGACTTCTGAGTTCTGAATATCGAGAGAACTATATGCCCTTTCCTTGATACTTCCTTGAAAATCTCTAAAAAATCGAATATCTTTATCAAGAGGACAAAGAGCATTATGAATTTGAGAAGGTCAACATCAAGCTTGAGAACTGGCACATTCCAATTTTTTTTCAATTGATTAATTGAACGTTGTTTATTCGCCAGATTGCTCAGTAAATTTTTTTGTGAATCAGGGACAGGCGTCTTTTCGTTCAATATTATTTCAGCAGACATTCGTTTTAAAAATCTTTGTTGTCGTTCAATCCCTTTTGTACTCTCCATATTTTCAGAATAACCGTCAAATACTACGATTAGCCGTTGACCGAACCTTTTTTTATGAAATTAATATAAGCAATATAGATGTTTGCAAATGTCCCTTGTTCCGGCCAAATCACTCGATAAATTAAATTGCCCCCATCTACAATATATGTACGTTCACCGGGATCAGTTGCTCGTTTCAATTTCAAGTTTCCAGATTTTGCCTTCTCGGGTAAGTAATTTATCCAGGGATTCCTCGCCAATTTCTCTTGATTTATAACAATTAACTGAGTCATCGGCAACAAGCCCACTTGATATTAAATTGTCTGAACTTATAAATGGAGAATGCTGTCTCAGCCATAGTGTAAATTCTTTAACGTCTTCTTCATCTTTTTAAATTATTGCATCCCGTATCTTGGTACGTGATGTAGCTTCCGATTCCGCAAAATTTTTCCATATTATCACACACATGATGGACAACAGGTAATCTGTAAATCCACTTATATAACACGCTTTCAGTTACACCTCTTCCATAGGTAATGCCTACAACGCTCTTCATATTTTTCTTGAGCGTTTGCTCGATGGCCATGTCTGACCATACGCCACACGAGTGGTTTTCAGAGCGTGTAAACTTTCGCCATATCTTGAAAGTGGGCAACATAGCTCTTACACAACCTAGTTTCCAATTTCCCAAACGTTTCGCCTGAATGAAATGCATTGAAATTGTGACCAACTCATGGTAATGTAACCATACCTGAGCAGTTTTGCCTCGTAAAGAGTAATATGGGATGACAGGTGAAGTCTAAATTTCTCAAAGAGTGAATCATTTTCAATTGTGGTAAAAGAAATTGGATTTTCTGCAAAATTTATAAGTACTTGTTGCAGGTAACTTTTGTCAACTTCGTCCACAGGCATCTCCTCTAGCATTATCGTAGATAGAGCTGAATATGTTAGCAAATGTGCTCTTATAGCTTGAGCATAAGCATGCCCAGAAAGCATAAACTATAGACCACAAATCGGACAGTCCGCTGTTATTCATAATATAACCGGTGGCGCCTAAATATGACATTAATAAATGAAAACCACCAAATCTGACAATAACGTTTGACAGTTCTTCAGAGTTTACAGAGGCAACAACGTCCCTAGCTTTAATATCAAGTGAGGAAGAAGTTTGATCCAACTTTTTTGTCTCCTTGGTAGCATATTTTAAAACGCTGAATATTGTGTTATAATTTGAAGGAGGTTGATTAAGAAAGAGCAACGCAATAATCTTAGATTTGGTATAAGGTAAATTGTGTGTCACAGCATCCATGAAGCCTTGCTATGACGGGAAAGATGGTATTTTCAAGAACTTACCAAATATCCAATCCAAATCGTGACATGAAGGTCCCGCGAGACTTGTTTAAATATATCTTCTAAACATACCTTCTGTAATGGAATATCTTGAATGATATAATGAATGAATAATTGAATGCGTAACTGCAGTACATTTTCTATAAATACCTTTACTTTTGGTTTTTTTATTTTTGACAATAGTGGTGCCTAAAAGGATTTTTAGTGTTTCTGGAATCAGTTCATCTGCTCATTTTGTGAAGTCGGAATATTCAGTTGTATCATGCGGTGCTTCGAATATCTTCACGAATTATGGTTGCTGCAGCTTGAACAATTCGTAGACGTTCTTCCTTCTCATTTTCTGCTTTTTCTGTATACCAACTACTGATAAGCTTTATTCCCGAACCGCGAAAACACACAACTGTTGGCTTATTTCTCATGGCAGCAAACACAACATCACCATATTCGTCCGCTAAAAAAATTTTTAAGAATTTTTAGCGTTACAGAGGGACTTTCGGGCAAATGAGATTCTAATATCCGAATTAATTCTGAAATTGTAAATTGGCACTCATCAGGTTTATCTATAAATTCGCGCAAGCTACGAAACGCTGAAAAATGATCCTCGTCTTGAGGACCTCCACGTTTACGAGACGACGGTTCGTTAGACAGAAATATCGAATAACAGTCATTACGGTATCGTCCCTTGGCTGATACTAAACAGATAACGCTATCGGCGCGACGTAAAACTGCTGTACTAAAATTATCCTCTCGATTAGCACACCTTTGTACAATTCTGTCCTCAACAGTAAGTGATCGAACTTCACAGATATTTTGACGTTTAGAAATGTGTTTCTTGTATATGTAAATATACAGTTTCTTTTAAAATCGAATTGTTCAACCGACCTTAAAGTTTTCGCACTTCCACTACTTCCCGGAGCATTTTCTAAACATGACGAATATTTTTTTATTTTATATATTCGCTCCTACATACTCTATGAACGCTTACCCCCGTAATGTTTTCTAGTAGTTCGTATTTACCATCCTTTCGCGTTTTGCTAACCGCTATTAAATTTGCCAAACCTTTTCTACACTCACAGTTTCACCACTTTGAAGCGTCTTTTCGCAAATAAAACAATCAGCGGTTTCCCTCCTTGAAATAAGATTAACGCACTATTTCTTGAACGGTACCTAGAGCAGACTAAATGAAAAATACTCTGTGCAAGGTCAACGTGTGTTTGTTAATAAATTGGACGCGAGGACAGTACGGCAAGGTTCTATCGACTTACCGCATTATAATGGATCATTCCAAGGCAGCGAACAGCAGAGAATCGAGAGTCGCGATAGATTCTACTTGTTTTAATCTTTACCATCATTAACCAAATTCAAACTTCATTTCTGAGATTAGGGCTCGACGTAGGAAAAAAATGTATATAACATAAAAGAAGCAGAATTTTATAAAGAATAAATTAAATTCTATTCAATTTCTCTATCAGGATAAGGGTTTTGGAGATAAATTTTAAAAAACTAGCAGGAAGTATCATTAGAGGGTAGTTTCTGAAGCGAAAGGCGATGAAGCACCCTTCTGAGAGGTGGGAACTCTTTCAATTTATATTTGAATGGTTATTAAGACTCTGTATCCAAATTTTTAAAACTGTACAACTTATTTCTTCTAGATGCCATTATTATTTCTAATTTACGTCGACTACCAGTGCTCTCCTCAGGTTTCTTGTTCATTGCTTCAGTAGCGCAAACAGGTTTTCAGTTTAGGAGGGTTCATAATTTTTGATAACCAAAAAATGACAAAATAATACCTAAAAATCTATTATGCCTTACCATTATATGCATATATGTTTTGTCCCATAGGCCCCCTGATTACGCCACTGCATTGTTTTGCTTTTCAAGTGGGAGTTCCCAATAAATTCAGAGCATGCAGAAACTGCCAACCAGAGACAATGGGTTGAGACGAGCATCCAAGCTGAAAAATGTGTCCGGATATATCTACTTCTTTTTCATTTTGCATAATTTGCTGTCCACTTGTCTTTCATCGTGGGAAGCTAACATAGATGTAGCTGTAATTGCTCTCAGCACTGTTACCAAAGTATATTTTTTTCTTTAAACTTTATTTTTTATCTACGTCTTGCGCACTTATGTTTCTGCGACAGGAGAACTATCATTTATTGAAATAATTTAACTTGACAACACGCGTGTCACTCCGTTTCCCGTTTGGATATCTGAAAATGAACGCCTTGCGTCTTCTTTGAATTGTGTTGTTTTTTACGTTTTGTTACGTGTTTTATTCAGTTTTCCCTGAACTATTTTATTTGAGTTTACTTATTCGATTACTTATTTTATTAAAGTTAAGTTAGATTAGGTTTAGTTACTGTGAAGAAACCGCGCAGTAGCGCGCCAACCGAATTCCGAGTCTATATTGAAACAAGGCTTTTTTAACAAAATCTATACTATAAAGTGAATCGCCCCGTTAGGTTAGTACAAGTTTGTCAAAAAACCCGATGTTTAATTCGTACTCCTCAGAAAAACTGTTTTTTAAAATATTTTACCTGATTTTTTTCCATTGTACTTAAAGAAATTATTGGCATTTAGGAATGACCTGTTGTCCCGGTCAGAATTAGATTAAGATTAAATTCAGTTACAAATACATTAAAAACCGGTTTAAAAGTTTTTCGAAATTTGGCTTAGTTTAAAAGATATTTATGCTCCAAAATCGAAAAATATTTTTTTGCGATTGTTAAGTTTAAATTTCTATTTAACTAAGCATAACTTTTATTTCACTTTTTTTAATGTCCTTGAATTTAGCTATCCCAAAAATTATAGTTTATCACTTTCTTAGGAAATAAAACACATATTTTTTTATTTTGTGAACACCCTGTACATCGACTTGAAATTTCACACCGTCAAAATGGGTTTCTCCTAAAGCATTAACTTTTATCAAGAATTAAATTAAAAAATACGACATGCAATAACCGCGCTTCTAGGCCGAATACCTGGGGGCTTATATGTCACTTAGATCATTTTACATACAAAAAATGTTTGGAAGAAACCGTTATGCCCAAACATCGGGGAGCTAAGACGATATTTGGCCTTTTTTTCTCAAATCTAATTTAAGTTAGGTCCTGTTTAAATTTTTACTTCAGTCACCACTTAGAATACTGCGATAGGACCTTTTTCATTGTAAATATTAATTATGGATTTGTAAGATAGGACCAATAACTCAATTTCGGTAAAATTGCACTTACGCCCTTTTTCAACCAAGCCACAGAAATAAGTAAAGGTACTCTGTCAAGATAAAAAATACCAAATATTTTAGTATGTACTTAAATCCTACTTTTTATATTTTTTGACATAGGATTTGGCAAGAACCGTTAAGCTTTAAGTTCACTGGGGAAACACTTAAGAAGAGGAAAATATGCAGAAGCTTATTTAGATTTAATATCGTACAAGCTTCGAAGAGATGCAGTTCCAAATTCTTTTGGCAGTAGCGAGGTCAATGCTCCATCTACTTCGCAAGTAATGCCTCATTTGGTGAGGCATTACTTGCGGCATCATATAAGTAGATGACCGAATTTGATGCTCACAGTACAAAAAAAATTAAATTTCAAGTCAATTTGTTTCCAGGTAAAAACCAAAAATTTTTTCGCTATATTTTATTAAAATTATACAGTTGAATAATTAAAAAAATAAAGTTTGATTATATTGAAACAGTAAAGTAAATTACAAAATGTTTTCCTTGTTTTACATATGTTTGCTAAATTTCATATAAGTTTTTCATATATTTATACTCTAAACCTAAACTAACTTCGTCAAAATTTAACTTTTTACCATTTTTTATTTGAATTCTCTAAGAGAAAGTAATTTCCTTGGTTTCAGGAAGCACTGAAGATGGCGAAAGCCGAAAACGCTTTGCTATGATTTTATTTATTAAATATTTGCACGAAATACAAAGTACCTACTTTACCATTTGAAAATGAATTATCCGTCTTTACTTATTTTACGAAGGTTTTGCGTATTTTTGGATTGTTTTGTGTTAGAACTTGTGAAAATATTTTTACTACGCAAAAAGACGTAGGGCTTGTAATTACTATTTTATTTTGTTAAAATAGCAACTCTAATGTTACATACACTTTTTTAGTTTTGATTTTTTTTTCGCAAAACTTATGCAAAAAAAACCTGTTTTGAATTAGCAATGGGGGTTAAAACTTGTTTTATTTCATTTTTGCCGGAAAAAAACCAGCTACATAAAATAAGTAAAGTTAAGGACAAACTAATTTTTGTCTGTCCAGACAGGCAAATAGCCTATGATTTCATTGAAAACTAATACACATTGATATAAACTTCCATCATAAATTTTATAATATATAGAAAGTTGCCATTTTTCGCACTTTGACAGCTGTAAGTTAAGAAAAAATGGTTTACACATTCCTATTTTAACTTTATATGCGTTAATTCGTAAAACCTCTATATCTGCCGTCATAGTTTCATATATACTTTATTCTGCAAAAATCCCCATAGGAACGAATCAGAAGATAATTAATTTCATTGTATCGAGGGAACTTTCCTATGTCAATGTCTTTTTATACGTCAAATTTAGGTATTGGATATATGCTACATAAAAAAATTTTTAGAATTGTCAGGAAAGTACAAAAATCCAATAAAAAATGAGGTAGCAATTTGAAATAAGAAACTAGGACCACGCCTAGACTTTCTGGTACACCCTGTTGATAAAATAAAATATTTTTTCTAAAAATTGATTTTAAGCCATTAGACTATTCTAAACAGTTTGTCCAAAACGTCAAAGAAAAAAGATAAAGGGGGTTCAATATATAAGAAAAAACCCTGTACACGGTGGCGCTTTTTGGATACTTTTACGGGGTATTCGGTAAACTATAGGATACATTACGAAAAATCCGATCTCGCAATCTCGAACTCGTTTTTTGATACCATCTCAACTATCAAAACAAATCATGGCTACCTGGATTTGTTTTTCAGCTGTCCATTTTTGGAGGTGCCTGTATCTCGGAGGTTGTTAGAGATATAGAGATAAAGACAAATCGCTCAAATAAAAGTTTTGTAAAGTTTTTTGTAGAATCCAGTTACGTACTTATATTTTTTCTAAATGTCATAATTTAAAAGTTATGATACAAAGGTTAGCTTATTTTAAATGAGATACCCTGTATATTCTTTCTTATTGTTATTTAAAATGAAGTTACTTGTTCAAATTTTTGGTATCCCCTATAGTGTTGCTCAATAACCCGAAAAAATATTGAATGCACTCTACAGTTTCGTAAACCTTAAGAGATAGAGAGATAATTAAATTAATTTTCTTATCATTCCTAAATAGATATCCTAATATCATTCCTAAATAGAAATCAAAATAATCACTTTTATTGCCACCTTAATCACAATGACATAGCAACGATATATTTTTCTAAGATATTTGGGCAAAACAGGATTCTGTTTGAAGAGTACGAAAGCGTAGAAGGACCATAATTTTTTTATTTTTATTCTAACTCGGAATTCCGACTTCTATCTCGGAATTCCGACTTCTATCTCGGAATTCCTACTTGTAACTCGGAATTCCGACTTCTATCTCGGAATTCCTACTTGTAACTCGGAATTCCGACTTCTCTCTCGGAATTCCGACTTCTATCTCGGAATTCCGACTTCTATCTCGGAATTCCGACTTCTATCTCGGAATTCCGACATCTATCTCGGAATTCTGACTTCTATCTCGGAATTCCGACTTCTAACTCGGAATTCCGACTTCTATCTCGGAATTCTGATTTGTAACTCGGAATTCCGACTTCTATCTCGGAATTCCGACTTCTAACTCGGAATTTCGACTTCTAGTAGTGTTTTGACATAAATGTTCCAATTTTTGCTTTGGATGCGTTGTCCAGTGACTGCACATTTAATAATTATCCTTGTGATAAAGACATTTATGACTTGTGTAAAATATTAATTGCTGAAAATGTCTAGAAATAGTATCTAGTATGATAAAATCTAACCCCTGAAGGTGTAGAAGACAAAGAAATTTTAATAAATGAGAAAAAAATTAATAAATTATTAAATTCTATTCCTTGTAGAGACACCATTGACGGCAATGCAAGCAAACTATTTATAGGATGCTTTTACCAACATATCTATAAATAATATCAAGTATAAATAAAAAGTGCAGCGAATCTCTAAAGAGTAGATAACTTAAACAGATTTTAGTAAATAAAAAAAAAAGTATATTTTACCCCAAGTAGACTCCTTCGGATGGTAGTGCAAGCCAAAATATTTATAGGGGGCTATTACCCCGATGTCTGGAAATAATATATATTATGAATTAATGTAGCAGGGGGTTACGGAAAGGGTAGACAATTCAAATTAATTTTAATAAAGTAGGAAAAATTCAATTAATTTAATTACCAATATGTCTAGAAATAACAACTCTATGAATAAAAGTGACAGGATTAGAAAACTGAAACAAATTTTATTGAATGAGAAAAGGCATATTTTCATATTATGTCCCAGGTCCCGGAAAAAACTAGGTAGTCGAAATATTAATTGGAAGTTGTTGCCAATAGGTCTAATAATAATATATAGTATGCATAAAAGTGGGCGTGAGGTCCTTAAGGGTAGAAGACCCCGGCCTGCCGAGTCATTCCAATATATTAATGATGTGTCTATTACAAACTTTTATGACAAGTAGGAGAAGATCCAAAACGGGTAATGAAACTTAATAAATTATAAAAAATGTAAATGGCTGGGAATGTTAGTCAAAGAGTCTATAATCAGTAATGAAGTCTACTGTATTAGATATTTTGTCAGCAAACCACGTATATCAAGGTTCACATTTTGATATTTTGGACAAATTAAAAGAAATACCTATTCCTTTTGTTGGGTGTGATCAACACAAAAAAATTTACAACTACGATCATTAAGTTGTACCTTGTCAGTTGAATGCGCTTAATTTGTAAAGAGGTTTACCGAATAGATAAAGCTAAAAGAAAGAAAATGAGGTACTTGAAGAAACAATCAAAATTATAATTAACTTTTCACTGTGTTTCTGTAGTCGGTTTTGATAGATGGATGTCCTTCCACAAAGTTCGAAATAAGACCTACAACGGAAACTTCATTTATGAGGATGTGATTTGCTAACAATTTTTTTTTGCTGAAATCATGTTACAGATTTTTGTTTTCAAACTTCATAAAATATCAATGTCTTCATTTGTACCGCAATTCTAATAAATTATAGTTTTAAAAACTGAAAAACACGGTTTAATAGTAAACTGAACTAAAAAAAACCCTTTGGACGAGCATAAAGTGATTAACAAGAAAATTTATGTCATTGTGAAAACAGCGTGGGCCTGATATCAGTTATTATAAATATTTTATCGGTATCATTCCTGAAAGTAAAGTCAGTATGAATATATGACATAAAGGCACCCTACGCTTTTTTACAAAAGTTATTTTTTTTTTCTTTAGTTCAATTTACTATTAATGCGTGTTTTTTAGTTTTTTAAACTATATTTTTTTTTCTTTTTAGTTCCGTTTACTATTAGAGCATGTTTTTTAGTTTTATCAAAATATAATTTATTCTTCTTCGCTACCTCCCCGTGCCGAATATGGGTAATTTGCGCGCCTGCTGCCTTCCTTTTATATGGTAGCCATTTCCCAGGGTCCCTCTCCGAAACGAAATTTTTCTTATCCTGACGATCATGTTCAGGATAATGGGACAAACTTATCAAATCATTGCATGGTCATCGATTGTAATCTGGCGTTATAAAGTGGGTGAAAATCAATTGAAACTAATAAAAGCGTTTTAAAACAAGTAAATTTACTCGAGTATTATTTTAATTAACAGGTATCAGGGAAATTTGGTTTTTCTGACTTTATTTTAGTTATTATGTTTTGTATCATACATAGAATGTAACTGATTATTATGTTCTTATCCTTAATTGAAAAAGACAACCTAAAATTTCTTATACTTTGATGAAATTTAATCTGAATTAATAATAACCGAAATGAAAAGTAAAGATTAATGAATAATCGTTTAACGAAATATAAGTTACTTTAATAGAGGATGTAATATGTCCCTTTTTTAATTTCAGAGGATGTGACTTACAGTACAATTCTCCCAACGCCTTCCACTTCAACTGCACCTGAGAGACCTTTATCAGTCATGACAGCAATGCCTTCCGCTTCAACTCCACCGCCCCAGACACCTTCCTCATCAACCACAAGACTATCAAGGCCCCTATCAACTACGAGAAAATACAGGAGAAAGATTTTTAAGTATATTCCAGATTTATCAATGCAAGAATTTAGCCCACGAAAACAGAATTATTCGTCAGAAAGAAGATCATCTAAGGAAAGTTAAATCTTTATGTAGGAGCAGGTTACATGATATAAAAGCGATTTTAAACCTCTCTGACTCCAGTGTAGTAAGAAGACGGTTTGAAGATACATCTTCCATAACGGCTAATTTCATGATATCTCAAATTAGAACTTCTATATATATCAACTTGATTTTGAAGATTTCGGTTCTGGAATTGAGAGCACAGGAAAATTTGCATCAAATCAGCAAATAAGGCATTGGTTTTTATGCTAGCAGAAATAACTAGGAAGTGGAAGCAACCAGTTGCCTTTTATTTTAATAACAACGGATGTAATTCCAGCAAATTAAAACTACGTATTTTTGAAATTTTGTATGCTGCCAAAATGTATACAGACGTGGAGGTTGTAGCCACTGTGTGTGACATGGGTGTCAGCAATGTAAAGTGCCTTAAAGAGTTAAATGTGACTGTTGAGACCCCTTTCTTTGATTTTGAGGGACAAAGAATATAACCCATATATGATCCTCCTCATTTATTAAAGTGCACGTATTTCTTGTTAAGAAAACATAATGTTCTTCTCCCATGTTCCATTGTTGGCAATGATCAATCCAAAACTATGATGGAAGCTCGATTTGGGTATGTTAGAATGGCACATGAAATTGATAAGAGGAATCATGTATTTTCAGGACAATGTACAAAATTAAGGAAACATATGCAGCCCATCATAAAGTATGCAATGAAAGTTTGTGTGTCAGCACAAGTCCTTAGCCATACTGTTGGAGCGTTCTTGTACTCTTTAGTCAGTATAGGTAATTTTTTTTCATTTATATTTCAGTATATTAATTACCATCCATTTTGAAATATTTAAAGCTTATTTTAAATCAATTTTTAATTACACCTTAAAAACCTTCTCAAATTAGATAGATGATTTCCTTGAATGCTATTCAAGAGATTTGGAAAACAATGAAATTGAAAGGTGCTTCTGTGCTACGTCCCAGATCGCTTAATCAGGATCCTCTTGAAAATCTATTCATGTCAATTTGTTACGGTTCAGGTTGTAGTGACAACCCAAACGTAAAGCAGTTTATTGTGCAACTCACTTTTACTTTCACATAATTTTGAATTGCATAACATGTGTATTTCAAATAAAGAAAGGGTAGATGGTCTGATATATCCTTCTGTAATGTTTACGTCCATTGCCAGATATGGAGTGACCTTCTAATGAACGTGAATATTGTATGGAGTTTTTCCTTATAATTTACCACTTACTTAATAGAGTTGAAGATAGAAAAAAACGTAAATATAAAAGTTTGAGGATTTTTTGTCAAGATTTAATGCAGTCTTGAGAACAACTCCTAAAACTGTTTGACCGTAGCTTTACTGTATAATTTTACTATAATGGGAGCATATTTTTTTGTTGTATACCCAGTTTACATTTTCTTTGTTGTAAACAAATACATAGTATACCAACCAGAACAAAGAATCATGATTATTTTTCCTGGTCTGGCTTGTGAAAAGAATTTGTTAGTACTTTGGATAACTTTAACTTCTTTTAAATTAAGAATATTTAACTTTATTATTTGATGTTCCCTGTGAATGAAAAATGAACTGTAGTACTAGCTGTTATTTGGAAATAAAACAAAACAAATACATATAAGGAAAACTCCATAGCAGTAATAACCATCTTACATCTAACATTTTGTTATCATTCAGGCTAAATATTTTATATGTACCTAAAGTCTATTTTTTTTTCGTGTCGAAATATTGGCATTACTGATACTGATAACATACTCGCGAAATGAAATAATCTGCTATGATAATCATGATATAATTATATTCCTGGAGGTAAATGTTTTCCCGGTAGCGTGGCGGAATTTGTTTAAATGATTTGGCGTGGGAATAATGTTCCACCTTTTCCATTTCAATTTGCAAGTCGGTTACATGACATTGCCAACACTTAACCTCCTATTTTGGCACTTGTCAGGGATTTAAAAAACATACTTTATTCCTATCACGCTCAAGTAGTTATTTAAGGAGAGAAGCCCCTCCTCCTCCTCATTATGCATCTACTCCTCCTCCTCCCTATCATTTTAAAATTACATCTATTCCTCCTGCTCTCTAATATTGAAAACTATTTAAACGAGTTCATTAACTTAGCCTGTCGCCGAAGGTTATTTCTTTAAGCTATGACCAGTAATATAATATTACTTCGAGAGACTCCCCTCTTAAAGTTGTAAATGTAAAGTAACAAACATTTCTGAAACTTGTCAAATGTCTAATAGAAAAAGGGGCTCTCGAAGAGTTTTAAAGGAAGTAAAATTAAAAAGAAATAAAAAAGAAAATAAAGTGACAGAAGAAATTTTCGATGAATGTCCTATTTCCTATCATAAATCATCATAAATTTTACCTTAGCTGTTTAGTCGAGTGGACCGTGGACAGTTTTTTAACGTGTCCATTGTGTAGAAAAGAGTATTGCTTTATCATTTTGTTATTTAATTCTGAAACCATTCCTTTGCATTATTGCCACCTTATGAAATTTAGAAACTTGAATCTTAGTGAAGTGAAAGTTTATTTTAAAAACATTTTAACTCTATAAACATAGCTAAAGTGAACGAATTTTTACCGGATGAAGTATTGGAAGTGGTGGACATTTATGACTGTGTAAACGTCAACCTTGCTGAAGGAGAACGTTTGGAGCTTCAAGATGTAAATAATTTTATTTCAAATGACATTGAATCGGGTGAGTCAGATCTAAAAACTGACCAAGCTGATGAAAATGCAACGGCAAAAAAGGCGTTAGTACCGATTTTTTATGAACATTTCATAGATAAAATATTTTGTATTGTTCAAAGTTATGTAATAGTTCGTACGTTATTAGACATAAAAAAATACATTATGTTATTTTTGTTATTACATACATCAATTGTCTCTTGAAAATGGTTCTCACGAACATATAAACACTCATTATAAACGAAGTGTTAGATATTCAGATTTAGATATTAGATGTGCAGTTTGTTCGAAATCGTATCAGATGATACATCCAGACATTAATGTTTTTGTAATGTAAATATAATTCAAATAGAAGTTGACGAAATTCCAAAAACGTAATTTATTTTTTAGTTTTAACACTAAAAAGTATTGCGTATAATCTGGACTATTTATATATTTATGGGACTATTATACTAAGGGCTGATATTTTCATCTCCGTATAATTCTATTCGATGGATATTTTCCATGGTTACAATTGTCCCAACAATAGTTTCCACGGTAAATATTCGAAGAATAAAGTTATTTGAGGATGAAAATATTGCCCGTAAAAATATGATTTACAATTTAAGACATGCTTGTAACATTACATCTACAACTTTAAATTCACTTGCAGCTAATACATAATAAAATATAGAATGTTAGTTTGTTTTTTATTTATTTTTATACCTATATCAGAATCCAGATACCGATATTCGTAAAAATACAGCTAACCGAAATTTATAACATTTGGATATTCTTAAGGTTATATTTTTCAAATAATTCCAAATTAGTGTTATATAGCGTTGTTATGGTATTATTACATACACTATAATAAAACAACTCCCAGTTAATAAGTGTGGAGCTTATTAGGTGACTAAAAAGACACGTATATTTTTTAAGCTATATACAAATACAAATCAATATGTTTTACTTGTTATGTATGTAAATTAAAAAAGGGCCTGGTGTGTTATTTTGTCTATCTGTAATGTAGTAACTGCTGAAATATTGTTGAAAACCACAATATAAAATATTATTACTAAAGACTATTATTTTTAACTGCGCTATTACTAGATCATTTAAATCTGCTTTTGTTTTAATTAATTTGTTTACATTTTGTATAAATCTGTGTACATTACTTCTAATTTTATTGTCTCTAAAAATAGTTCTTTTTCACCCTTTTCACTTGTCTAAGCATTTTAATAGTTTAACAGACTGTTCCTATTTTTCTAAATATGTAGTGCAAGTGTATGCTAGATACAATAAACATGTTAGGTATGTGAAATAAACAAAGCAAAATTTGTCACAATATTACATGTGCAAATAAAAAAAATGTGTACATTTTTGTTTAAGCAGTCAATTAATAATCAAAACTTAACGAAAATATTATTACTTACGGTTGACTAGATACATGCAGATTCCATAAAATGATATGTGTAATAATTTAATTGTCTCTAAAAAATCGTTTTCACCATTTTTTCTATTATCTTTAAGCACTCTTATAATTTAACTAACACTGTCCCTAATTTTTCGGTTTCTATATACACTAAACAGTACACTCAAACACTCAGTTTCTACGTGTATAGTGCAGCATTATTCGTCATAGTCCAATTGTTCTGAAACACACAAAAATAATTAAAAATTCTTCAAAAAACCATAATATAAATTTTTAAGATTAATATTTTACATAACTTAACACTCTGAGAAATTTCTGCCACCATTATTGGACCCTCGAATATATTTTCCTGACCCATAAGAGGAATGTCAGGCTCACTGGTTGAAGAAATTTCACCCACTTGCTCCGGTGGAATTCGTGGCGGTGAATTTCAGCCTACCCACTGAGGCCTCCGCATAGGGATAGGGCGTCTTTGTTCCCACCGCCGCTCCAGACGACGCCTTCCTTGTTCACGGCGACGCTGCTCTTCATCCACCTGCTTCGGTCGTAGCCCCGCATGTTCTAATGGAAACGGGGGTGGAAATCGTGGCGGAGAATTTCTGCCTACCCTCCGAGGTCTGAACAAACAAATAGGACGTCTTCGTTCATGATGCCACTCCTGAAGACGCCCTTCTTGATTACCCTGAGGCTGTTCCACAGGTTCTTCCGGGGGTGGTTGCTGCACTATTCTTATGTTATTTCCAACAATGCGAATAAGTCTACCATGTCAAAAATTGTTTTGCTCTTCGCGATTCATTTTAATATACTTTCTGGTTAACGGTTGGTTAAAATATATCACTATTTTAAAAAATGTGGGAATTAAAATGAATTTATACTACACCAAGTTAAGAAATTTTGGGTAAAGGGGAACGAAAGTCAGAGAGGAGGGTAGGAAAGGGGAGTGAGGAGGGAAGGGGTTGATTAATTAGTGAGGAGGAGGGGAGGGGAAAAGGGAGGCCTAGAGTGACTCAAGTCGCTTTCTAGGCCACACCCTCCTTTCCATGGTGAGGGCGGGAGCGGCTTCTGGTTCGGATTTCTCAGTTGGTCGAAATAATGACATTTTTAAAAATAATTCACACCCGAATTCCCCTTCTATTTTATTTGGTTTTGATAGGGTCCCAGTATAGTGATATTTCTCAGACAGAATTTACACCTAATGAAAATAAAAGTTTGCAAATATGTTCTCCAGAACCAAAAACACCTGAGCAATTTTATTTTCATAGGACAAATTCGACGCAAACAGACATACGATGCGTCAAAAAAATTCATTTTGGCATTCAAAAAAAAACTAAAAATAGGGAATCACGGATTACTTTGTCAAAATTAAAACCTTTTGGCTTTTGTTTAAACAACTTGTTTGACTCCCAGTTAAAAAATAATTCCATCGATAAGGAACAAGAGGAAATTTGGAATAGAATTAAATGTATGTTCGATGGGTGGGCAAATTCTATGGATTAAAAAATATTCACACATCTTTCTATCGTCCTCTCTCCCCTATAACTTTTTTCAAAATCCTATTTAAGTTTTGTTCCTACAGCTTTAACTCAGTGCGTAAGAAACTTAATGACTGCTTCCCAAGAAGAGAAATAGTTAAGGCACATTTTCTTTACTTCATCCCAAAATGAATCTTAAATGTTTAAACTGTAACAAATTTTTTACTAGAAGGGACAATTTAATTCGCCATATAAAAAATAAGTGTGTAAAAATATCAGCAGGAGGCAAACAACAACTAGAAGTTTTGAAAAATTCATCGGAGCAAAGATTAAAAAAGAAAGAAGGTAAGAGTTTTTTTACGCCTGGCAACGCAAAGCAATACATTGTTTTTAAACCTCATAATACCTATTACTTTATTTTATATATTCAAAATGTTTCTATGCTCAATACAGAGTGTTTTCAGTGAGTGACGAAATTTTATTGGTATTCATTTTGTTAAATATAAGTATGCTGTTACGATTGCCAATTCACCTATCTTACATGTAAATTTAAGTTACGATTTGCAGTTTTAGAGTCATTTTAAGGCGTGACAATTTCTATGGAATATTGACAGCAGTGACTTCACTATTTTAAATCTATTTTTATGTCACTGCAGCACTTTTTTATTTTTGCACTGTAAACATATTTTGAATTTACTTGGTATTTTTCTATTATAAATTTAAGTTATTTAGAGAATGCTCTTGTTTCAGAAAGCAACAAATATTGTGAACACTGTAAGAAATCTATTAGAACATCACTATGGGGTAGCCACCTTCGAACCAATACACATAAGAATAACATAGCTTTGAGTTCCGAAGAAAGTGGAATAGAAATTGTTAAATCTGCTTTTAATAAAAGAATCATATCCTACAGAATTTTAGCAGAAGCATTATATGTAAACCTTCAACTGTTTTTCAATGATATATCAGACAAAATTAGAAGTTTAATAGAAAAATTTCTTGAAACACATACATACTTAAAATTAAATACGGAATTATTTGGCATTTACTTCAATCCTGGTAACGGAGTTCACGCGATTAAGTTATTCAATACTCCTTTTAAAGTTATTTGTACCAGCTCAGATATTATATCGAACATCAATGAAATGTGTGAAATAATAGGCCGAAAGGCTGATGATTTAGCAGAAAAAGATTCAGGTAATTTTTTAAATATTCTAAAACCATTTTATATTTAATTAAAAATCATAAAAAATCTATTATATTCTAATAAAATTTTTTGTTGCAGGATGGGTTCTTTTGAAACTTTTGCATCTAGAAACGAATTTCAACAAATATAATCCACTGCGATCTTCTTCCTACATTCCACTACCGGAAGAAATCGAGTTTAAGCGAGCTGTTATTAACCTTCGAAATCAGGACCATTATTGTTTGGCGTATATCAATACTTCGAAACAATCTTGGATACTTCAGATATTAACTTTCCTATAGCTTTAAAGGACGTAGAAAAATTTTAAAGACAGAACAATATATCTATTAATATTTATTCTTTGGAAAAAATTAGAAAAAAACTTTAGGTTTAGTTATGAAGTAATAGGTCCTCTACATTATTCAAAATCTAAAAAACCAAACCATATTAATTTATTATTAATTAGTGATGATGATGGGAATTTTCACTACTGTTATATTTCTGATTTAAGTAGATTAATATTAAGTCAAGCTTCAAAACATAATGGAAAAAAATATCTGTGTGATGTGTATGTGTCTTCAGTATTTTAGTTCAGAAGAATATTTAACTAGACATAATACTTTTGACTGCGATTTTAGACATATTCTTAAATTTGAAAATATTCAAAATCGAATGGAAGTTCCTTTTGTCATATATGCCGATTTTGAATGTGTCTTAAACCGGTACATTTTCTAGAAAGGGTTCATGACTTATATATTAGGTATTTAGGAAACTTTAAAAAATGGAAAAAATTAACTGAACTAGAAAAATTGAGCTAGTGTCACATTAGCAACCAACCATTTAAAAATGATAATGAAAAAGTGGCAGACCATTGCCATTTAACCGGAAAATATAGAGGAGTTGCTCATTCCTTGTGCAACTTAAATTATAAGCAACCACATTTTATTCCAGTCATATTTCATAATTAAAAAAATTACGATTCCCATTTATTTATAAAAAATATATGCCACAGTCAAGAGCAATTGTCGGTAATAGCACAAATTCCGTACAGTTACATTAAAGATCTTACAAAATTAAATAAAAGCGCGTTACCTGAACAAGTGGAATTTTTTACTTAATAACTTGATGAATAAACATATTGAAGAATATGAAAGGGCAATAAAAGTGTGGAAATTATTTACCTGTAACACCCTAGGTGATTATTCTAATATTTACCTAAAATCAGATGTTTAAGTTTAAGCAAATATTTTTCAAAATTTTAGAAAAACTTGTATTAACACCTATAAATTAGACCCGGCACATTATTATACATTTCGCGGTTTGAGTTTTGATTCCTGTTTACGCTATATGGGCGTTCAATTAGAACTTCTGACGGACCCTGATATGTTACATTTTTTAAAAGTAGTGTGTGAGGTGATATTAGTACTTGCGCATGTAGAAAAGCCGTTGCAAATAATTTATTTTTTTCTGATTTTGATCCTTTGAAACCTACTAATTTTATTATGTATCTCGATGCTACCAACCTTTATGGATTCCAATGTCTTAATATCTCCCACAAAAAAATTTTATATTGCTTTCAAAATCAGAAATAGATAATTTAGATATTACAAACTTTTCCGACTCTCCTGAGAAAAACTATGTCCTTGAAGTTAATTTGGAGTACATAATGCTCATAATGACTTTCTTTTTTGCCCTGAAAATTATAAACCCCCCAATTCTAATTGCACAAAGTTAATACGAAATTTAAAAGATAAAGTAAAATATGTAATTCATAACTGGGGTACATAGAGTTTTCGGGGTTTACTCAGTCACCATGATTAAAACCGTATATTGACTTGAATACAAAACTACGCAATGAGTCTAGAAATGAATTTGATAAAAATAATTATAAATTAGTAAATAACAGTATATATGGAAAAACTATGGAACATGTCGATAAAAGAATTGACATAAGGTTAGTTACACAATGGTCAAAAAATCGCAGAAAAAATGGCGCAGAAAATCTAATTGCCAAACCTTATTTTAAAGATTTAACAGTGTTTTCTGAGAATTTAGTTGCTGTCCGAATGCAAAAAGTTTTAGTAGAATATAATAAGCCAATTTACGTAGGATTTTCAGTTTTAAATATTTCAAAAAACTGTAATGTATAATTTTTTTTATAACTTTTTGAAGCCTCTTTATGAAGATAAAGTTAAATTTGTACACTGACACAGACTCTTTCATATTAGAAATACAAACGCAAAATGTGTATGAAGATTTAAAACGTAATATAGAAAAATTTGACACATCAAATTATAATAAAGATGAATATGCTGGTGAACTCATAAAGTGTTTTTACGGCAC
Organism: Kuschelorhynchus macadamiae; assembly: GCA_030620095.1. NCBI lineage: Eukaryota > Metazoa > Arthropoda > Insecta > Coleoptera > Curculionidae > Kuschelorhynchus > Kuschelorhynchus macadamiae. The sequence continues at coordinate 360,658 of JAUTXW010001947.1, forward strand.
TTCAGCCAAAGCATATTGTGTCAAAATGGAGAGTGATACTCTTAAGAAGACCAAGGGAATTAAAACCAATAGTATTAAAAAACAATTAGATTTTGTTCATTACAAAGATGTCGTTGAAAATAACTCAAAAACCTTCTATACAATGTATTTATTTAAATCCCGTTTACATACAATTTACACCGAATTAGTAAGTAAACAGCTTCGACACACTTGCATGGTGTCATCGGTATATTCCTTTTTACGAATGGTCAATGAACCATGAAGACCTTTCAAATTTGTAAATTCAATTTTCCCTTCCTCTTTTAATTTTCAAGGTTACACATTATATTAAATATCAGAAGAACTCGTAGTCAGTTTTCAGTTGTTTTTTTAACTGCTTTAGTACTTGAAGTAAATATGTGTTTAGAAAGCTTTGGTTCTGAAATTTACAGCAATTTCTATAGAAATGATGAAAAATTACTTTTCTCATTTAAAAATTAGAACGGAAAATTGAAACCTGAAGCGTTAGCAAGAGCAGGATTTTACTCCACTTCATATAATGATAATTGTAGATGTTTTTACTGTGGTGCAGAAATATTTGAGTGGACATATGATGACTGTCCTATTGATGAACATTATACATATTTTAAAACTTGCGATTTGGCTATATGTTTGTGGTTTTCGAAAAGTAGAAAAAACAAAGAACAATATGTATTTAAATGTTCTAATGACAAAATAGGCACCTATAAAACGATGTTTTGTATATTGACTTGTTTGTTCAACATTTTTTTGATCAATCAATAGTTAAAGTAAAGAATAATTACTTAGTTTTCCAGAAACATTAAAATGTTTATTTTTTACTATTGTGTACGTATGAAAAAGTACTAATGAAATTTATTAGTGATAAAATGATTTTATATGTTTAAAATGTAAATAATGGATTGTATGTCAATTAATTTCATTATTTAATTTGTCTCTCTTTTTCTATATTTCTACCATTTTGTGGTTTATTTATTAAAGTGTGCTAATAAAAATTGTCAATACTAATATTTTTTTATATAATTATTTGTTTTCCAAAAATAGTTATTAGTCATTATTTTAAATGTAAAATGTATTTTATATTATTGAAAATTTTTGCAAAAGTATTTAAATTTACTTGTTCTTGTATTATAACCATTCTCTTCTTGGTATTATATTAAACACATTGCCTTGCATGTGCATGGCATATTTATTTATCATCCATCTAAAGTGCTAAAAAGCGAAATGTTTTAAAGAAAACATTGAAACAGTATGGCCCGAATCTTGCCATTTCATGAAAACTAGAAAGATTAACAATAGTACAGTAGTTTTTTCTTACCAGTTAAAACAAGCCGATAAAGACAGTAGTTTTTTCAAAATTTTATATTATTATTATAATAATACGATTTTTGACACTAACTGGATTCAAAAATGTGTAGAAAACACTTCATGCGAATTTAATTATAATTCTACTCATTTTCATAGTAAAAACTCCGATTTTGGCATGTTATACATATATATTATAATACTTTTATTGGTATTTTTAATATTAACTTCTCTGGGGTTTATTTATTACCGATATAAATAAAATATTATTATTTTCATGTTCTTTGTATATGAAACATTTTTAAAAAACCTTGAATTCTAATGCAGAGAACTGAGGGAATTGATATAAAACCGAGAGATGTTTTAATAAGTATTTGAATATGGCAACCACAATGTTCAGTAAAACTACCCAAGAAAGTGTATATTCGTTAAATTGTAAAATGAACAGTGAAAGTGAAGTTTGCAAAAAATTAACTGAAAAACTTATTAATTTTAAAATTTATTATCTGAACAATTGTGCCTCAAAGTTTCTTTGTGTTGGATTGCGTTTAGATGATTTTTCACCAACAATTCAAATAGGAAGTCAAAATGGATTTTTTATTAGTTTTAATGAAGAAGATTGCAAGAAGTTAGCGGTATATCAGGGAGTTATAACAAGTTATTTTTATACGCCTGGAAGTGACTCGTTTCCGGTTAATATTGGTGACATTACTTTATATTTTGAAAAAATTAATTCTACTCCTATTATAAGAATTCAAAAAGTGGACGGAGTTTATGTTTGCCTTGCGTGTGATTCCATGGATAAATTATGGGAACTGCAAGAACTTGTTGAATATAAGCTTAAAATACTTAGAAACCAAGAATTCGATAAGTACTTCAATATGTACCAAATTTCGAATCTCAATGAGGGAGGTAAATTGTCAACGAATGTATATAATGTTCTTAATCCAAGCCAAAACACCAAATAAGCTAAAGAAAAATAACGTAAAAAGAAAATATTATGAAGAAATCAGTACATATTAATGAGGCTAACAATAAAGTTCGTTTATTAGTAAAGTGGAAGATTGCATATAGGCATACACGAATATGTGGATATCAAAAGTTGTATTTAGACAGGTTGCGATTTAAGAATAGAATTTTGGAGTATAAAAAAATTATTAGCAATATTTTAGATAAAGAACATAGAAATATAATTTATAAGGAAAGATTTAAAATATTTAAACAAATATTTGAAATAAAACAATTAAGTACTTGGTAATCTTTTATTTGTAAATAAAAATCAAAAATATTTAAAAATATATTAAAATACACCTTTTTTAAGAATCCAAGAATTACGAGTTTTATCTAATCCTAACCATTTTACTAAAACTTTATTTTCTTTTCGCCTTAAAACTTTTTCAACTAGGTACACGTCAGGATATTTGACCTTTTGTAATTCCTCCTCATAAAAGGCTCCTTTAATTTCTAAATTGTTTTCATCTTTAATTAAATACGTTCTAGGATTTGTTAATTTAACCTCATATATTTTAAAATTTTCATTTGACCAATTAGGAGTGTAACCCTTTGTTTGTTAATTCGGACATAGTCACCAATTTTAAATTTTGGTTTTCTAAGGTCAATTGTTTTCTTATATGTATAAGATGATGTCAGAACTTCTTTTTCATTGTTTTTATGGATTTTAGATGGTTTTTTTCCAGTAGTGGAATGAACTGTATTATTATAGGTTTTTACAATTTCGTGTAAGATGTCTACCCATTTATAATTTCCAGGTAAACTAAACTTTTTCCACATTAGAGTTTTTATGGTTCTATTTACTCTCTCCACGACACTAGCTTTCATGTTTGAGTAAGTATTGTAGTGATTTATGTTAAATTTAACCATTTCGGTTTATATTTTGCTCTCTGTAATATTTTTTGCATCGCCAAAGTTACGTCATTTGCAGACTTTGATTTAACTGGTTCTACCCACAGAAATTTTGAAAACACATTGATAACTACAAGAATGTATCTGTATCCTTTATTTGATTTTCAGTATGGTAACATTTTAACTAAATCACCTTGCCACAGATCATTTATTCCTTTTACAATAACCCTTCTTCGTCTATATTTTTTTCTGCTTGGTCTATGAAGTTCATTCACAACATCTTTAATTCTATTGCTCATGACTAAAATTGGACAATGACTAAGTTTCAATAATTATCGGACATTTTATTACTAATTCAACATAAAAAGTTGGTATAGTCACACTATCTTGAGGATTAAAACTAATTGCATCATTCTGGTTGATATATATTCGCTTTCCATATGGAATAGGAATATTGTTTATTTTTAACAAAACCGCATCTTTGGTGTACTCAACTTTGATTATTTCACCTGAAGTAAATGGACATTTATATATTAATCTTCCATCTTGAAGTAGTTGATAACTTCTTTTAGAAGCATCATAGGTTCCAATAAAGCATAACAATGTTACAAAACAAATTTGTTTTGGCGATGTTGACAACGTTTAAAATTTGAGAAGAAGCATTTATATTTAATTTATTTTTATCTCTATCTAATATATGTGATCCAAATTTGTCAATCGACATATTGGCATAAAAGTCCTACGAGTAATAAATATTTTGTTGCAATACAGTGTTTTTATTTAATTACTTTTGCCTACCTAAGTTCTTCTAAAATTGACACAATTTCATTTTGATGACCTGTATAACCCGCCATTTGCGATGATGAAACTATAGATACTTGAAATGCTAGATGCAGAAGATCTTGTAGGTTTAATAATGTTTTTTTTTTCATTAAATATGATTTAATTATTGTTATGTATTTCGAATCTGTGGTTCCTTGAACTTGCTCTTTGGGGTCAAAATTTCTTTTGTAAGCATTTGTTCGTTTTAATATGTCCATATAATTTTCTATATCATCAGGTTTTTAACCTTTAGGATCTTTAAAAAAAAAGTAGTTCGTACAACTCAGTAGTTCCCTTATAAATTAGATCTTTAAGTTTTAAGTTTTCATCCTTAAACTCAACAGTAGAATCTCCGATTTTCCATTTTTCTAGTAAAAGGTCTTGAACAAAACCATGTGTATGATTTAGTTCACGACTTCTCTTAATCGAGTCATCAACAAATGTTCTTACGAGTGGATGATACACTTCGAGATACGTATCGTAAAGGTCACCTCTTTTAGTCAATTCAAGCTTTTCCTGCCTTATATCTGCTGCCGTGGGTTCAATAAAAGATGATTCGGATGGACGACTGGGTTGAGTACCAGTTGGTTCATCTAAGAACACATCTTCATTATAATTTTGTAAAATGTCTTCATCTTGTAGAAATGATGGGATATCATGAGGAAGATATTTATTATAAATATTCGTTTGTCTTTTTCCTGGTCTTTTTTTCCAGAAATTTCTGGAGTTAAAAAAAGGGATGGTGAAATAAGTTCTCGTTTTACCAAGGGTTTGGTTTTTATTGTTTTAATTAATTCTGACAAAAGCTCAGTTATTGGTTTAAATTCTTTTTCTTGTCGAACTTTACTCTCTGCTAAATCTGATTTTACTGCTTGATATTTTCGTTTAACAGCTTTTCGAGCTTCTACCAGTTCTTTTGCAACTTTTACATTCATGTTGACTAAAATATGACGAATCATAAACTAAAGTCGATTGTAAAGGTTAGATGTTATATATGTTTTAAAAATGTATAAAACTGTCAAATCCTTTTCGATATCTCCCAGATTTTAAACTGCAATCCTTATCAATAACTAAAAAATCATAGTTAGATTTCCAACTCATTGAACACATTCTTTTAAAAATTTCGAATGACATATCTGATGTGACATGATCATTATAAACATGTTTTAAATTCGTACCAGCTTGTCTAAATAAAATTAATAAATTTGCATTATCTCTAATTAGTTGTTTTGGATTGAAGAAAAGGTTTGACACAAATAAAAGCAATCGGTGTTTTTATGTCGTCCAAAGAAAAAGTAATCTCGCATAATACTCTGATTACAGCAAACAATACCATTAAAAATTATTACAGAGTTGGGTTTTATCTCGGCAAATATTCTATTTCTTTAATAGTCTGCATTACGTTTCTTAAAAACTCATATTTTGTTTGGTACAAGGATTTTGAAAAAATATATACATTCTCAAAACGTAAACCATTTTCTGATGTTAAAAGAGTAACAACCACATTGGTTTTTCCTGAACCAGAAGGTCCTACAATTAAAGCTCTTTTCGAACACCCCCCAAATAACTTTCCATGCTTTGTAAAATTATTTAAGTTGACATCATGATTTTTGACTGGGAACGAGATAAATTGTTTTCCTAACCACATTTTAGGAAAATCAATTTGTATCTACACGTTCCATCATACAATTACTGTGGTCCAGGAACCAAACTAGGTAAACGGGTGTTTAGGAGTGTGTGAAGAGATAAGAGCAAAAATTCTTTAGACGAAGCTTGCAAACAACACGATATTACTTACTAAAAATTTTTTGATTTAAAACATCGCAACGAAGCGGATCAGGTATTGGCATCAAGGGCATTTGAAAGATTCAAGTCACCTGAGGCACCAATGGGTGAAAGGATTGTTGCTTTAGGAATATCTGGAATTATGAAAGCTAAATCAAGATTCGGAATGGGGCTACGAAAAGGAAGGGGAATAAAGTTAAAAAAAAGGAAAAAAGGTTCAATCAAAAAAATTTCTTTTCAGTCTGCAGTTCAAAAAGCTAAAGAAGGAATAATCGGAAAAAAATATAAAAATTTACGTGTTGTAGCTCAAGATGCGTTGTCTTTAATCAGCAATTATAAAGGAAGGGTAAAAAATCCCACAAATCGAATTATCCCAATTCCACAAACCAGCGGAGTTTTACCATTAATCCCTCTTTTTGCAAGATTATCTGCGTTAGGAGCACTTAGCGGTGGGGCTGCTGGACTTGCTTCAGCCGTTAATTCGGCGAGGAGAGCTAAAAATAAACTTGAAGAACAAAAAAGACATAATAAAGTTATGCAGCAATTATCTATTGGAAAAGGTTTATTTTTGCGTCCATATTAACAAGGGTGTGGATTATATTTAGAATCATTTAAGAAGACAATACGTTAGAATGTCGTTCACAATACTCTCTGCTCAAGGAGCAACGTTGCATGCGGATTTTAACCCTCCAATTTATTTAAATGTTGACTCAGTATATGTTATAGGTTTAACTAATTTTGAAACTTTTAATGCTATTCCAAATATTGATGTAAAAAATAATAAATTTTTCTGTGGGGATAGTAACGATTTTATTCAAATCCCTCCCGGAAGCTATGAAATTCAAGATATTAATAAATATTTAATAGAACAATTTGATAAAATAGGGATTTCGTTTCATTTATTTGCAAATAATAATACTCTACAATCGGTAATTAAATCTTCTACAAATATCATATTTAAAGAGGGTAGTACAGGCAAAATTTTAGGGTTCAAAGATCAGGTTATCAGATGTGATGGAAAGAGTAAACATTCAGATGTTCCTGAAGAAATTATTAAAGTTAATTCACTATGTGTCGTTTGCAGTATTGCTGAAGGTTCCTACTTGAAACGCCTCTTCTGGATTTAAAATAATTGAAAGTCCACAAAATATTATATATTTTCCCGTAACTGCCAAAGTGATAGATAAAATTACTGTAAGAATATATCTAATATTCGGCGAAATAGTGAATTTTCGGGACGAAACAGTTAACTTAGACTGCAAATTAAAAAACTAGTTTAATAATGGTTATATTATACAACAGAAAATTTAGTATTTCAAATAAAAGTGTTCAAAAAACATATAATAGACATAAATTAGTCAAGAAAAACATTAGTAGACGTGTTAACGTTAAAGAGCTAACAACTGCAAATAAAAAGTTTCTGGAGTCTCTAGAACTTAAACTTTTAATATGAATATACTTAATGTTACAGAAAAGCTTTTAATTGATAATTCCATTACTCATTCGGAAATTCATTCTTATTTACCCACCAAATTAGGAAATAATGATGAGATAATAATTCCCGTTCATGAAATTGAAAAATACGCTCTTCCTTGTGAGAGTTTTCTTTACATAGAAGGAAAGTTAACTAGAGAGGACGAAATAGTTTCTTAAACGTTGAGTTTAATAAATAATGGAATTGCCTTTCTTTTTAAAGAAATAAGATACCAATTAAATGGTGTTACTATAGATTCGGTTAGAAATGTTGGTATCACATCAACTCTAAAAGGTTATCTTTCATTTAATAAAAACGAGTCAGCTAAATTACGAAATGCAGGCTGGCATTCTGTTAAAACTCTTCAAACAGATGCGACTACGACAACAACTGTATCTATCATCGATGAAAAAACAGGATTTTTTAATGTTTGCATGCCCCTTAAAACTTTAATGGGATACTTCGAAGACTATAAAAAAGTAATACTAAATTCGAAACAAGAGCTGTTAGGGATAATACCGATAACAATGTCATTTCAACCACAGATGACAAGGAAAATCCAAAAATTACTCTTAACAAACTTACATGGAATATACCTCATATATCAGTAGGAATTCCTCAAGAACTATCACTAACAAAAATTATAAATGAAAATACTTATATAATAAGATCGTTTAGAAGTTGGGAATTAATTGAGTATCCAGAACTATTAAAAACTAAGACACAATTGGCCAGTTAAAAACTCAACCCGAGTTGAAACACCCTGTCATGTTATACTTTCATTTCAACAAGAAAAATGGAATAAGAAAAAAAGCAATATGAGTGAATTTAATGACATAGACTTAAGGAACATCAAAGTATTCTTAAATTTTGATATCGTATATTCTGATAGGTATCCTTATAATGATCTCATATTAGATATGAGTAAAAATAAATTCGCTATCTTGTATGAAATGTATTCCAATTTCCGCAATACTTATTATGGAAAAACAGAAGAAATATTATTTCATCCTCTCGTATTTAAGGAAAAGGCCCCCATTGCATACATTAATTGTTCTCATCAAAAAGAATCTTTGCAAGCAGGACCTATTGTAATGAGAATAGAATATGAACTAAATAAAGACATAGAAAAAGACACAACAGCGTATTGTCTAATAGTACATGATAAAGTTTTTAGTTACAATTCGCTTACTAAAATTGTAAAGCAACTGTAAATTAGCTACGCATGCGGGATTTTTACCTCAAAATTAAATTTAGTTCCTAAATATAACTTGCAAATAACAAAAGAGTCAGTTGTTACTAGACGTTTGATAAGAAAACGTGACTAACTGATAATGTCACTTCGAGTAAGAGAGATAGAAACTTTTATCAAAAAATTAAGAGAACTCAAAAAGGATATTAAAGATTACTCCAAAAAAACATTTATTTTTAACATTTTCTAAATTAAAAATATGAGGCTAGTATTAGACATTCAAGGTTTTAAGGAAAAAAATAAATTTATACCTAAAGAATTGGCAGCTTACGATGGAGATAGAATAAGTCACTATATTTTTAAACAACCTTTTCCTTTAAACTTTCTTTCGCCTGAACAACATAAGCACGTTATTTGGTTAACGAAAAACTATCATTGTATATACTGGAATTCTGGACATACCCCACTTCATCAATTTTCAAATATAATCAAAGAATTGATAGCGGATACTGAATTTGTTTACGTTAAGGGGAAGGAAAAAGCTGAATGTATAAAGGTAAGCAATTTTTAGAAACTTACCTATTTGTAATGTAATTCGATTCTTCGATCATTTTTTGCACAAATTCGTCAATGACGTCATCATAAAAACGTCGATGCTCCAACATATTTTGGAGAAGTTTGTTTTCAATGGACAACAGCGATGTCTGCGAAAGTCTCTCCTGCCTCGTTGAAATTCTTACGAAATTTTTTCTACGTTTAAGTGTTGAAAAATTGCGTTCAACTGATGAACTTGTGGCAGGTATTGTCAATACTAATTCACACAATTTCGACATTTCGGTGTAGGAATCTTCCAGCTCCTTGTCTTTTAAAAATTGCATTAGTTTCTTAGTGTTATTTTTTGCGCTAATGTCATCAGTTTCGTAAATCACTTTTAGTTCAGATAACAGTAACACTCTGTCGAAGAACTGGCCATAATGAAGAAGAAGAGATTTAAACGCATCTTCTGGAAAAGTTTTTCCTTTAAATGCATCAAAATTCCAGAGCTCAAGGAATTTAAAATCATTTAAACCGTTAAATCTATAGTTTATTTGTTGCTGAATTTGATCGATTATTTCATAAAAGAGGCGTCTGTAGGATGTTTGAACATCTCCCACCTTGTCTGTTCGAAGACGCTTGGCTTGTGGATCTACATTTAACGTCATCGTTTTCTCCCAAAATAGGTCAAAGTCATCTCTTTTTTGGCTTAACATGGACTTAAAATCATCCACTTTTTTTAGGCAAAAAGCAATATCATTTGTTTTAGTTTGTAATATATTAAAAACATTGTCCGAGAATGGAAATATTTCTGAAAATATGTTCATCAAATAATTAAAATTAAAATGTTGTTTCAAACAGTGCAAAAACCCCCTCGAACTATTTATTGCTTTTGAGTCCCACGTTTCATTATTTTCTATTATATACCCAAATAGTTCAATCAGTGTATTTTCAGATACTGTTAACACAAGTCTTCCATTATAGTTCCACCTAGTAGGAGCTACTTTGGGCAATCGTTTGTGGACAATGGAGTCCAAAGCTTGTGTACGTTTTGTTGACTTGGAAAAAAAAGCAGCCATGTCACTTAAAGTAACGAAAAATACTTTACACTCTTTAATGTGATTGATGGACTGGGATAAAACTAAATTTAATTTATGAGCAAAACAATGAACAAACACAGCACTTTTTTCGAAACTTTTTCAAATTTTTTCAAACAATTTCTCGAACTTCAGCTTGCAGACCCCCTAATTGTCCTGCCATCACTGCAGCTCCATCATAGCTTTGAGCAACTAATTTTTTTCTCTCCATTAATTTCTAATGTTATAAACTACGGTATATAATGCATCTGCTGTACGATTTTCGGACACATTCTTAAAACCTAAAAATCGCTCTTGAATACTTCCGTCTGTTTTAACGTAGCGTATTACTATAGATAATTGGCTAAAATTAGTGATATCAGTTGTTTCGTCCAGAGCAATAGCAATGAACCGCGCCTCGCCAATCTCCTGCTTAATTATTTTTAAAATAATGGTTGCAACAGCGGAAATTAAATCATTCTGGATTCGATTCGACGTTCCGCGAAAAACGCTAGACTGCTCTAAATGATTTTTTAAGCAATCGTCATATTTATCCATTAAACTAAGTAAATCTTGAAAATTTCCTCTATTTGAAGAAACCCTTGTTTCGTCATGACCTCTAAATCCCAATTCGTGCTGTCCGAGAAAACAAACAACATCGATAAGTCTTCTTACTATTTGCCTGTTTTTATCGACTAATTCATTGTGTTGGAGGTGACTAATTCCCAACTGTTTATTAAGGGCTTATTCAATTCTGGTTTTGCCGAAGACTTTTTCTTTTATGACGGCCTGTAAATGCGCTTTGGAAATAATGTGTCTTTTTACAGCTTTATGGAAATTGTTTAAATCGGAAAAACCAGTTTTATTCCAGAGACCTTTTTCATTTTCAAAATGTAAAAAATGGCAAATAAAACAATTTACTTATATTTTCACACCCTGTTAGCCATTTAAATTGTTCGTATTGTTTTTCCGGATAAAAATGTCTAATACAGTTTTTCATTTTTGTGGTTAAATTTTTCATAGGCGGTTTGCCCTTCCTTTGGAAATTATTTGAAGCTTATCAGCGAAGTTTAATGTTGAAAATCCCTTTATTATTAAAACACACACCACACATTCACACACACTCTTCTTACTAAATTTTCCAACATTTTCAACGTTATTACCGACAGCCGAAATTGATTTGCATATCCACGTCCGTATTATTGTCTTCCATATCGCACCATGCACGACGCGACGTACTTATCACACAACACACGGATAGCCTTTTAAACAAAGAACCTACTCCAACGATAGCTTCCGCCACCACTTAAAGCACGTGACTGAAATGCAAAAATTGCAAACAGCCGGTGGAAAGTTCAATAACCTCTGGCTCGATTCACAGGAAATCAAGCATACAGGACTTGGCTGCAAAGAAGCTAGCGGTCCGCATAGGTTCTATTCGATATTCTATTGTGGCTGGGTCGGAGGCAAGGCCGCATTTATTATGGGCTTAATAATTAAGATAATATTTTAGCATTTTTAATATAAACTACATTAATGGTTTCGTATTTCAAAAATTACATTTTGGAAGATGTTTTGTAATTTTTTTTTGGGGAAGCACTGCTTCCCTTGCTTCCATGGACTGCACGCCCCTGAGAAGGCATTGAAAAAAGCCAATTATTGAGTTATATGAACAACCAGTTTTAATGGCGTCTAAACCAAAATGTTTTTATCACTCTAAATCATTATGTATCTGTGCACTTTCAAACGTTTTATACTTGTTTGATAATTTTTTTATGAATGAATAAAAACAAAATAATTGTTTTATTTCAACTTATTATAACATAATTTTAAAATTATATTGTATTTCTAAACTGTCAATATCAGCAAAAAATTTTTTTCTGTTTTTGTTTTCTAAAAAGTTTTTACACACTTGCGCTATTTTTTTACAAAATTCAGCGTGTTCTAAATTTTTGTGACTTTTCATTAAATCTTGAGCATTCAGGTTATCATCACCAGCAAAAGCTAAATATCTTGAGCAAGCTTCTGACATAACAAACTCTTCAAGCACTTCGGTCACTAGTTTTTCCATCACAATTACACAATTTCCTACACTAAACCTTCTTGAGACATTGACAAGTAAAAATCTCTTTCAGCTTCTGCCGCTGATATTTCTTTCAAAACTGTTGAATTTTGAACAAATTTTTTTAAATTTATGATCTCACTATAAAAGCCTAACTTTATCAGTTCACGCACAAATTCTAACAAATCAAAATTTTTTAAATAGTCAACCCACAACGATGCTGCCTTTGAATAATCTTCTGAAAGTTCGGAATAAAATGAAGAAAAAGATGGTCTACTTCTCATTTGATGCTCGCTAACTTTATATAGTAATTTGCTAAATTCGCTATGCAATTCTTGAATTGTTGACGTTAATTCGTTATTTTCATTCATTAAATGTCATGTTAACACTGAGCTTAAGTGGTGATTCTTTATATTTAATGTTTCCGCTAGGCTGCTATTTTAACAGAGGGGATAACCTTCTTCGAGACTAAGTTAACGAAGTCGATTCACTAATTTCCAATATTAGGGAAGAGGAGGAGGAGGAGGAGGAGGAGGAGTAGATGCATAATGAGAAGGAGGGGTTTCTCTCCTTAAATAACTACTCGCCCAATCTTCTAACGAACATGTATATTGTATAGGGTTTTTCCTTATAATTTGCCTCTTACTTAATAGAGTTGAACATAGAAAAAAAACGTAAATATAAAAGTTTTAGAATTTTTTTCGAAAAGTTTTAATGAGGAATCTTGAAAACAACCTCAATTAGCTCGAATGACCATGGCTCTACGGTATAATTTTACTACAATGGAAGCATATTTTTTTGTTGTGTACCAAATTTACATTTTCTTTGTTGTAAAAAATACATAGCATAAGCAACCAGAATGAAAAATTTTGATTATTTTTCCTGGTCTGGCTTGTGAAAAGAATTTGTTAGTATACCTTGGGTAACTTTAACTTTTTTTAAATTATTAAAATTTAACTTTATTATTTTTTGTTCCCTGTGAGTGAAAAATTAACTGTATATTACTAACAGTTATTTGGAAATAAAACAAAACAAATACCTATTAGGAAAACTCCATAACTGTAATAACCATCTTCTAGTAGAAAACTTGTGTTGTATAAAACATTTTTTATTACTCAGGCTAAATATTTTATATGTACCTAAAGTCTGTTTTTTTAAATCCCTGACATCATTCCGATAGCATGGTGGAATTTGATTAAATGATTTGACACGGGGATGATTTTCCACCAAGATATATTTCTTTTCCATTTCAATTTGCAAGTAGGTTAGATGACATTGCCAACCCTTAACCTCCAATTCTGGCACAGGGATTTAAAAAAAACAGACTTTATAGCTTTCACGCTCAATCTTCTAACGAACATGAATATTGTTTAGGATTTTTCCTTAAAATTTGTTACTCCCTTAATAGAGTTGAAGATAAAAAAAAAAATGCAAATATAAAAGTTTTAGGATTTTTTGTCAAGGTTTTAATGGGCAATCTTGAGGACAGCTCCTAAAACTGTTGTATTGGATGATTTGTATGAATATTGAGTAATTCCATGTTATAGATGTACCTCAGCCCCAATTAGCTGAAATTCCTTTGGCTCTACTTGTTGTGTACCAAATTTACATTTTCTTTGTTGTAAACAAATATATAATATAAGCAACCAAAAAAAAAATCTTGATTATTTTTTCCTGGTCTTACTGGATGTGTTTCCACCAAGATATATTTCGGTGAATTTTCACTTAGTGTATCTTTTCCATTTCAATTCGCAAGTAGGTCAGATGAGATTGCCAACCCTTAGTCTCCAATTTTGGCGCATGTCAGCGATTAAAAAAAAAGACTTTTATATTTTACAGGCAAATGTCCAAATTTTCAGCCATTAAGTGCCTAGCAGTGCAATTTCCGTCCCTAATCTGGATTAGACTCTTAGTTAGACAAGGAAAAAGAGTATCGTACACCTATCTGGTAGTCCCGCCTATGTGTCTGGCAACACTGGCATTGGCCAGCTGTCTGAACCTGAACTGTCAGAATCAGTCGTGATCGTCACGTCAGGCTTTGGGTACGTTAGGAAGTATTGATACTTGGAATCTGCTTTTTTTCTAAAATAAAGGTATTTATGAAATAAAATATACACCAAAAATTATTATTTCAAAACATTGAATTTATATACGTTATGTTGGCACATTTGAATATCCCAATATTTCTAATTATTGCATCATAAAATTTGAAATTCAAATAACACAACCTAAAAATATTTTTAGCTCTGCAAGAAATTAATTTAATATTAACAAAAAACGTTTCCCAAATTTCAAACATCATGGTGTGGAACTTTGAAAACAAGTATAAGCTATATTGAACATTATTATTTATATCGCTGGTCTCAAATCAATACCTCTTAACTCAAAAACAACATATTACAGGAAGAGAATAAAATTTTTGTGATATAGGATATAAACTGGCTATTCCGGCTGAATTTATTAATTACTCAGATCTGCTAACATTCCTAAATCTGAAGACACTCAAAGAAAGGTACACACATTTTGATCAGATTTTTATTTTTAAGTTGTTGCACAACCATGTAAAATCTTGAGGATCTCTTGTATTGTGTCAACATTCATGTTCCATGCAGAAATTTAAGAGAAGTCCATACCTTTTCGTTGGAGCATCACCATACGCTTTATGGACAACATAGCTCAATTAATCGTATGATATCTGCCAATGAGATTAAACTTGATATTTTTGGAACCCCCTTTAATTTTATCCATAATTCTCTTGAATAAACTGCTTATTTTATTTATGGATTTTTGTTGCTGTAGTTTGTAAATTATGTAGCTGTTATTGTTTATGTTTTATACTTGCTTCAGTGTTAAAAATTTTATTCAAATGACCTAGGTTAAATTAGTTTTGTAAGTGACTTATTATAATTTATGTAGCAGTCATGTGCAATTAGGTACATCCAGTTTATAAATAAATAAATAAAATAAACCATATGTTACACTTTCAATGTGGTTTATAGAGGAAATAAAATAAGGATTTGGAGGTAATTTGTACAGAAAATAAAAATTAAATAAGAAAGAACAATTGCTTTCAAACCCAGTATCAAAACAGCTATCCAATACTGCTGTAACTAGTGAATTATTTTTTTTAACACATCTTTAATTTTTTTAAATACATACATCTAAAAACAAAAATATTCAGTGAAAATGTAAATATAACATGTTCCAAGATGCAATGCATCGGCATACTTACAAAATAAAATAAGAAGATAAAAGGAGGCCGTCTCTTATTTGACTTTATTTTATTTCCTGTATAAACTGCAAGGTAACATTAACGCGTGGGTGAGGCGGAGGTCGTGACGTCGATTGGCGACCCGATCTGACAAGACGGCCAGTTTATTGCTTACTTGGCTTGACGTTTTCATTGTGATAGTTGTCAGTTGATTTTTTCAGAGTATTTTTTTACTCCCTGAAGTGAAAGTTTTAAAGACATTTTAGTGTTCTTAAGACAAAGGTTATTTATAAGAATGAAATATTAAAATGAACTGGGAAAGGATAAAAAAGGTAAAAAAAGAAGCCATTCTGAAGTGCACCCCCATAAATATATATATATATATATATATATATATATAAAATCACATTTGGCATTTTGAAGCTTTCTTTCTCGTGTCCGTCTCAGTCTCTATTCGATGGGATGGTAAGAGTGAACCACTTCGTGCCCACCAAAACCCAATTTTGCCATCTTGGCCAAGTGAGACATTTTCGAAAGCCTTGCTCAGGTTGCAAAAGAGTGCTGCTGAGTAAAAGCCTTTCTTAAAACATTCCAAAGGATAATCAATATATTTCAAAAAGGCATCTGTGCTTAAGTTTTTATGAAAACCAAACTGACTTTTGTTGATAATTTGATATTTTCAGCTGGATTTTTATAGCTTTTTCATACTTTGAGAAAACCAGCAATATAGAAATAGGTGTGTAATTTAACAAATCATCCCTATTATCTTTTTTAAAAATAGGAAGAACCAAAGCCTTCTTAAGCGAATCTGGAAAAACTCTAAAACAAATACAGTGATTTAGAATCTTTGTGAGAGGTACAATCAGAGATTCCCTCGCACCCTTTAGCAGTGACACGCTCAGACCATAGATGTCTTGGCTATTGCTGTTTTTCAAGCATTGAATGATATCCCTTACCTCATTGTATGTTAGTTCTTGGAGAACCATCTGCTCATTACTTTTAGAGTTGTAAAATCAAGAGGGTTATCACCGGTAGGTGTGATTGTGCTGACCAAATTATTCACCACATTGACAAAAAAGGTATTAAATGAATCAGGGGAGATATCAGATTATGGTGGTTGGGTTCTTTTTTTGTTTTATAAAAGACCACATAGTTTTTGTTGGCTTTGTTGCATTTTTTAAAAAATTATCATTTGACAAAATTTTTTGTCTTTTTATTTCTTTTTTATATTTATGCCGATATTGGATTCGAGTCTTTCTATTCTCTTCTGTATTGTGTATTTTACAAAAATCATTCTAAATGTGTTATTATTCTTATTCTTACAAGAGATATGTTTTTCTGGAAAAGACTGAGTAAATGCTAAAGTAATTTCATCTATAGGTACATTCTTACTCAAGTCAGAAACAAAAGGTAGTAATATAAATATAGCCCAATGCCACATCCTTAATAAAACAAAAGCTAACATTCAAAGTAAATAGTAAAATAATTAAAACTTAAATGTGACACATAATACAAGGACAATCACGACACATTAAAATCTTGCTCATGTAGACTTTTACACAAGAAATCCTCCACTTTGTAGTAAGCTTTTTTGCATCAGAAATTTCTTAATACAATGTTTAAACATATTTGTTTCCAGGTTCCTCAAGTCAAGGGGCAATTTATTGTAGAAGGTTGGGGCATGGTGAAGGGTTGCATTCCAGGACCTATTGGGATAGCATATTTGATACATCCCATTATCTAGATTCCTTTCACATGAAGTTAACCCATGTATTTGAAAGTTCATTTCCCAAACAAAAAATTAAATATAAGAATAAGAAGCCTTGGGTTACTCTACTAAAGAACTCAAGGTCTCTACTACAAATATGCGCTCACTGCATGTAATAAGAAAAAATACTAATAATGAACATTTTCATGAATATTTTATTAAATATAGGTCACTGTACCGTAAACATCTCAGAAGTGCCAAAGACTTATACTGCACTGAATGTCTTGAAGGATCTGACAACAAACACAGGGAAAGCTGGTCAATTGTGAGCAATATACGTGGAAAGGCAAATAAGAGTTCTCATTGCAGTTGTTCGCAGTTGTCTGCTGCTGTTGTGGGAAGCCTCAAGGAGATTCTGCTTCTTACTGAGGATCCCTTAACAAAATTAAATTTAAATGAGGTAAAAAATTAATTTTTCTTTTTTCCCACCGATTTGGTAGAACTTAAGAAGACATTAAAGGAAATCAAAACTAAAAATGCTACAGGTGAAGACTGATTGTCTGCCAAGTTTTTCCTAAATCTTCCTGAAGCAGCACTAAATGTCTTAGTTTTAGCCATTAACAACTCATGGGAGACTGGCGAATTTCCTTCTTGTCTGAAAACAGTGAAAGTTATCCCTCTATTCAAGGGTGGTGGCGCTAATCAGCTGTCGAATTACCAACCCATATTTCTACTTTCGACACTCTAAAATAATCGAAAAATTAGTTAAAAAATGTATGATCTCATTTTTTAAAAGTAATAATATACTGGATCCAAATCAATTTGGATTCCAGTGCAACAAAAGTACTAATGATGCTATGTTTGCATTGTTGGAGGGAGTGTATAGAAATATCAACAAAGGGGAGGTTGCAGCGGCAGTGTTTTGTGACTTATCGAAAGCTTTTGATTGCGTGAGCCATGATATACTGCTGCGTAAGCTTCAATGCTATGGTTTTAGGGGTTGTGCTCTAGATTGGCTCGAATCATACTTGAAGGGAAGGAGTCAAAGGTGCCACATCTTTGAAGAGTCGTATAAATGAATGGGGTGTGTCACAGAGTTCAGTACTTGGACCAGTACTATTTCTTCTATACCTAAATGATTTGTCAACTATCGATATTAAAGGTAAATTTACATTATTTGCCGATGATACTACCATATTGTGGCACTCCAGAAATGTTGATGCATTGGCTAATATTATTGACTCAGATTTGGTAAAGATAAAAAAATGGTTTGATTCGAATCTGCTGTTATTGAATCTTAGTAAAACTAATATAATTGGTTTTAAATGTGATGTGTATGGTTTGGTTATTGGTGATTCCAAGTTCATCGGCATGTGAGACTCAAAATGGACAATGTGGTACAAAGTCGGGGCCTCATATAAAGTTCAGTCGAATTCTAATAATGGGCGACACATCAGCGAGGGGAACAATTGGAATTTTCAAAGAATGTGTCAATGGTTTTTTTGACTTCAATTGCCAGTGGAGAAATGGAATCATGTTTGATGAAATAGTCGATGGATGTCTTCCTCTATGTAAAAATTTCACTAAGAATGATTTTGTTTTTTTGTTCATCGGTCCCAAAAACTGTATACGTGGAAAGTCTATTTGTAAAGATAAACTAAAACTCCTCTTGACAGAATTGTCAAACACCAACTTAATAGTCATAGGCCCATCGCCTTGGAGAAACAGGCCAGTTCTCAACAAGCTTATAATTCAACAGAATACTCTCTTTTATTCTAACTTTGCTGGTTCTTCTCACGCTTGTTTTGTTCCCCTTATCGCCGAGCTTGCCGACTGTGGCTCATTGGATTTTAATAGGAAGAAATTGCTTGTAAAATACCTGAGTGATAGTTTTATTAATTCTACTGATGAATTGTTGCACAGTGATGTGTGTGCGGAAGACTGCGTTTTGGCGAATGATTGTGAGGTTGCTTCAAATTTTTAATTTCCGACGAAAATTCTCGTGGATCAACTGACGAGCGTTTAGTGATCTTTTATCAGAACGTCAGGGGATTGAGAACAAAGACAAGTGAACTATTTCGAAGCATTAAAATGTGTCCGACTACCAGATAATAGCTCTTTCTGAAACTTGGCTTAACTCAGATTATAGCTCATCTGAGTGTATACCTCCCAATTATATTGCTTATCGTAAGGACAGGAACTATGAAGAACTAAATTGTGAGCGGGGAGGTGGCGTCTTGATCGCGGCCATTAATGGTTTGTGTTCTTCTCTTATTTCGACCACTTGCTCGTCTGCTTATGATGACGTGTGGATTAAGGTTAGGATGCATGGCTTCAGCGCCGTTGTTGGATGTGTTTACTTCCCACCGAACTGTGGAGTCGATTCCTATCGATCTTTCTGTGATAGTTGCGAGCATTTGAAGAATCAACATTTTGACAGTAAATTCCTGATCTTCGGAGATTTTAATTTGCCCCGAATTAATGGGGTCAAGGAGGACGACTTTATAGTCCCTCAAACTTTGCCTACATTATCGGCGAGCTTGGTTGTGGACACGATGTACTACTTGGAATTACAGCAGAGCAACTGGGTAGCAAATAGCTTTGGGAAATTCTTGGATTTGATCTTTTCTGAGGACTTTGATAATATTCAGGTTATAAATTCTCAAATGCCTCTCTTACCAACTGACGCATATCATCCACCTCTTGAAACTATTCTGGATGTCAACTTTATCGAATTGTCCAAGAGTGAAACAAGTGTTGAAATATATCTGTTCTCTCAATCGAACTTTCCCGCACTGAACAAATTTTATGAACAAGTTGATTGTCCATTTCAGACCAAGTGTTGTGACGTCGATTTGCTTATTGAAGAGTTTTACGATACTCTTTTTGAGGGCATTAACAAATTTGTACCCAAGAAGATAGCCAAGGATTTAAAGTACCCTAAATGGTTTGATGGTCCTTTGAAGAAACTTATTGGCCAAAAGAACAAATTCTATAAGAGATACAAGCGTACTAAGTTGGAATCCGATTACCGAACATATTCCGATCTCCGTAAGGAAGCAAAATATCGAACAGATATGTGTTATCTTCTGTTTGTTTCTAAAAATGAACATTTAATACCTGAAAATATAAAAAGTTTTTGGTCCTTCGTAAAAAACCTTCGTAGAGATTCATCACTTCCTTCAACTATGAAGTATCAAGGCAAAAGTCTTCACTCCCCATCAGACATTGCAAAGGGCTTTGCCGAACACTTTAGTGGTTGCTACAGTACTTTTGATGGCAAGAATGTGGACCAGATGGAGTCGATCGAGTCCGCTGAGCATCTGTCCAATCACCATTTCACATGCGAGGAGGTAGCCACAAAGCTGAGGCTGCTGGATTCAACAAAGCCTGTCCTGACAATATTCCACCCTTGTTTTTGCAGAACTGTCCTTCTTTGGTTGAACCGCTTCGTCATTTATTTCAGGTGGTCTTTGACAGTGGCTATTTCCCTACTTATTGGAAACAATCCAACTTGGTTCCAATTTTCAAGTCCGGTGATCATACAGCCATTGAAAACTACAGAGGCGTTTCATTGTTGTCTGCTATTCCAAAACTTTTCGAATCTATTTTAACAGATAAGATATTTCAAACTTATAGGAGAAATATTATTCCTGAACAACACGGCTTTTTTAGAGAACGCTCTACAGCAACCAACCTTGCACTTTTTCAAAACTTTGTAATCACATCAGTGGAGGATGGAAAGCAGGTGGACGTCATTTACACTGATTTATCGAAAGCTTTCGATAGTGTCTGCCATCGTCTTCTGCTTAAGAAGCTGCAGGAAATGGGAATTTCTGGTTATTATCTGAAGTGTATCTCTTCCTATCTCACCGAGCGTCTCCAGCAGGTTACTGTTGGCGGTGCAGTGTCCCATTCTTTTATCGTGACTTTAGGAGTGCCTCAGGGCTCACACTTGGGACCGATTCTGTTCCTGCTTTTTATTAATGATGTTTCTAGCTGCTTCAAGTCTTCCAAGTTTTTACTGTATGCTGATGACTTGAAGTTTTTCACAGCTGATGATGACAATAGTGAATTACAGGCCGATCTAGACCGGTTGGTGGCCTGGTGTGACAAAAATTACCTTAACTTAAACATCAATAAATGTAAGGTACTAAGATTCTACACTTGCCATAATCCAAACTCAACCTCATACACGATAGAGGACATTGGTCTTGAGGTGGTACCATCAATGAATGACTTGGGAGTTATTTTCCAGAGTGACCTGTCTTTCAACTTGCACATTGATAACATTGTGCTCAAGGCATTTCGAATGCTTGGCTTCATTAGACGAAACACCCGTTATATCATGGACACAAAGGCAATAATGTGTGTATATACATCCTTGGTACGCAGTTTACTGGAGTATTGTTCAGGAATCTGGTCTCCCACTCATTTGTGCAACATTGGCAGGATCGAGCGGGTGCAGAATAAGTTTGCCAAATACCTTCTTTACAAATTCCATTTTCCTTATAAGGATATCTCTTATGAGACAAGAAGGTTGTTGTGTGGGTTAAAGAGCCTGGACCAAAGGAGGAAAGAGCAGCAGCTTATATTCTTATACAAAATAATAAACAATTTGGTGGACTGTGAGTCACTTGTTGAAGCAATAACATATAGAATTCTGGCTAGGAATACCAGACATTCTCAGTTGTTTTTCGAAGTGCGGCACCGAACGAACTATGGAGCCACGGCTTTCGTTGATAGACTTGTTAAAAACTATAACAGGAATTTTGAGCATTATGATATTTTTAACTGTTCATTATCTTGTTTAAAGTGTTCTTTGTCATCGGTTATTGTATAAGTAATGCTTGTTTTTTTTTGTATTTGGTTTATTGTAGTTTGTAGTTTTATCTTATTTTTGTCTTTTAACTTGTATACAGTATTTAACATTGACGTACCATTTAGGTTTTTTTAAATCTGTAGTGTACTTGGCACAATAAATAAATAAATAAATAAATAAAAATCTTCTAACACAAAGTTTCTTGGTCTTGTAATAGATAACAGACTTCATTTTGAAAATCATATCGTACAATTAAGTAAAAAATTAGC